>CM050852.1:25057500-25337500 GCA_027580175.1 Siniperca scherzeri | reverse complement strand
TGTAGGCTGTGCAAAGAGGCCCCTGAGACAATCCAGCACATAACTGCAGGGTGTAAGATGCTGGCAGGAAAAGCATACATGGAGCGCCATAACCAAGTAGCTGGCATAGTGTACAGGAACATCTGCACTGAGTATGGACTGGAAACCCCGAGGTCAAAGTGGGAAACACCTCCAAAGGTGGTAGAGAATGACCGAGCCAAGATCCTGTGGGACTTCCAGATCCAGACTGACAGAATGGTAATGGCGAACCAGCCTGACATCGTGGTGGTTGACAAACAGCAGAGGAAAGCCGTTGTGGTTGACGTGGCGATACCAAGCGATGGCAACATCAGGAAAAAGGAAAATGAGAAACTAGAGAAGTACCAAGGGCTCAGAGAAGAGCTAGAGAAGGCCTGGAAGGTGAAGGCAACAGTGGTGCCCGTGGTCATCGGAGCACTCGGGGCAGTGACCCCCAAACTGGAGGAGTGGCTACAGCAGATCCCTGGAAGAACACCAGACATCTCGGTCCAGAAGAGTGCAGTACTGGGAACAGCAAAGATACTGCGCAGAACCCTCAAGCTCTCAGGCCTCTGGTAGAGGACCCGAGCTCGAAGGATGAGACCACCCGCGGAGGGTGAAGGACAAAAGTTAATGCAACCACAAGGGGGCATAAGCCAGTGTCTTCTTGTGCCAGTCCCTAGTCTGGATAAATGCAGAGGGTTGTGTCAGGAAGGGCATCCGACGTAAAACACATACCAAATTAAAAAATGCGAATCGGTCGGGGCCCGGGTTAACAAATGCTGTAAACTAAGAATGCTTTCAAAAATATAACTAATAATAGTTTTTTTAAATCAATTTACAAAATGCGAAGTGAGCGAACAAAAGGAAAATCTAAATCATATCAATATTTGGTGTTACTACCCTTTGCCTTCAACGCATTCTTATCGGTACACTTGCACACAGTCAGGGGTTTTGTAGGATTATAGTCAGGTGTATGATCAACCAATTATACCAAACAGGTGCTAATGTTCATCTGTTTCACATGTAGGTTGAAACACAATCAATAACTGAAATGGAAACAGCTGTTTAGGAGGCTTAAAACTGTGTGAGGGACAGCCAAACTCTACTACCAAGGTGAGGTTGTGGAAGACAGTTTCATGTCACAGGTCATACACCATGGCAAGACTGAGCACACCAACGAGACACAAGGTAGTTATACTGCATCAGCAAGGTCTCTCCCAGACAAAGATTTCAAAGCAGACTGGGGTGTCAAGATGTGCTGTTCAAGGTCTTATAAAGAAGCACAAAGAAACGGCAATGTTGAGGATTGTAATCGTCATCCAAGGAAACTTAGTGCAGCAGATGAAAAACACTTCAAGCTTATTTGCCTTCAAAATCGGAAGATGTCCAGCAGTGCCATCAGCTCAGAACTGGCAGACACCCGTGGGACCCAAATACACCCATCTACTGTCCAGAGAAGTCTGACCAGAAGTGGTCTTCATGGAAGAGTTGCAGCCAAAAAGCCATACCTCCGACATGGAAACAAGGCCAAGCGACTCAACTATGCACGAAAACATGAGAACTGGGGTGCAGAAAAATGGCAGCAGGTGCTCTGGACTGAGCAGAAGGCAGTTTGTTCGCTGAAGGGCTGGAGAGCGTTACAATAATGAGTGTCTGCAGGCAACAGTGAAGCACGGTGGAGGTTCCTTGCAAGTCTGGGGCTGCATTTCTGCAAATGGAGTTGGAGATCTGGTCAGGATTAATGGTGTCCTCAATGCTGAGAAATACAGGCAGATACTTATCCATCATGCAATACCATCAGGGAGGCATATGAGGAGGGGGGGTCCAGGAGTGGTTCTGGACGACGGGTCTGTAGTCGTTAAGTCCTGTGGTACTTGGTTTTTTGGGGATGGGGATGATCATGGAGCATTTGAAGCAGGCTGGCACATGGCATGTCTCCAGTGAGGTGTTAAAGATGTCTCTGAACACTGGAGACAGCTTACCAGCACAGTGTGTCAGGGTGGTTGGAGAGACAGAATCTGGTTCAGCTGCTTTGCGGGGTTCTACCTCCTAAACAGTCTGTTAACGTCCCTCTCCAGGATGGAGAGAGTCATTCTTGCAGTAGGGGATGGGGGAGCCTCTGGGGTGGGCAGTTGTGGAGAGGCCCAGGCCCCTTCTGAGGTGGGGGAGGTGGTGCACTGAAGCTGGTGGATGGGGTCACAGGGGATGGTGTCAGGACTGTCCCATTGTCTTTCAAATCAACAGTAGAACTGATTCAGTTGATTGGCCAGGCGTAAGTTCTTAATGGAGTTGGGAGGCTTAAGTTTGTAGTTGGTGATCTGTCTGAGCCTCCTCCAGACAGAAGTGAAGAGTCATTGGCTCTGATTTTGACTCCTTAAACCTGTCCCTCCACTGTGACCACATCCATCTGCACAGAAATATGTGGAACAGGGCTACAAAGAATGTCGTGCTCAAAAATCTGCCTAGTCAATGTTTACCCTGACGGTCGTCCTGAGGAAAAGAAGCGTATTTACGTCATGCTGGATGATCAGAGTAACCTCTCTTTAGCGAGATCAGCCTTCTTTCGTATGTTCAATGTTCAAGGAGAAGTCTTCCCTTACATGATGAGAACATCTTCAGGCACAGTTGATACTAGAGGGAGGAGAGCAAAAGACTTTGTGGTTGAGTCCTTAGATGGGAAAGTGTCGATCCCTGACAATAGATTGTATATTCCCACTCCTGAAGCCGCTGCTTACCACCCTCATCTTCAAGCCATTGCCTCTCAGATACCTTCACTGGATCCTGCAGCTGATATTCTCATTCTTATAGGAAGAGATCTTATCCGTGCACACAAGGTCCTTAAGCAGCACAATGGGCCCCACAATGCTCCATATGCCCAATCCTCTAGGATTTATAGTACCTGTAAGAATTGAGGGTCGCTCCATCCTGAGAGATATCTCTGGAGATGCAGATGATTGGGATACTATTCTGCCCAAACAGAAACAAGAGTGATGGCAAAAATGGAAAGAGTCCCTTAAACATCTCCAAGGACTAAAAATCCCAAGAATGTATACCTCTACTTCATTGTCTACTGCACACAAGAAAGAGATGCTTCCACTAAAGCTGTAGGTACAGTAGCTTATCTGAAAGTTACTGACGCAGATGGTCTTAGTGAAGTTGGTTTCCTCTTCGGCAGAGCAAAACTTGCCCCAAAGCCAGATGTCACCATCGACTTGAGTTATGTGATCAAAATGTTTCATCAAACTTGATGAAAGGCCTTACACCCTCATTAGTCCTGAAACAGATGAGAGCTTTGTCCTGAGAGTGTTACCTGTGTTACTAGCCTGTCACAAAGAAACCTTGGAAGTGCAAGGTTCCAAAGATTCTCCAGATGGAGCTTCCTGTTAAAGGCCGTAGCACGATTGCAACACATTGCAAGTTCCTTCAAGCCCAGGATAAGCAACAAGCATAAGGAGGAAGAGCAGCTAAAGCAGGCTAAAGCTACGATCATTCAAATTGTCCAGAGAGAAGTCTACAGAGATGATTTTAAACGCATAGAACAAGGTCAATCTGTGCAAAGGTCGAGTCCTCTCAGCAAACTCTGTCCATTCATTGACACAGAAGGGTGTCTCAGAGTAGGAGGTCAGCTGGGGAGAGCTCAACTACCATTTGAAGAACTGTATCCAGCTCTCATACCTGGTAAACATCATGTTACCTAGCTTTTGATTCAACACTTCCATGAAAAGGTGTGTCACCAAGGCCATCATCTCACGAAAGGTGCCATCAGGGCAGGTGGCTACTGGATTGTTGGAGGTAAGAGATCAGTTAGCAGCTCCATTTTTAACTGCGTCACCTGTCGCAAGTTGAGAGGCAAACAAGAGGAGCAGATCATGGCAGATTTACCAGCCGACAGATTACACATAGACCCACCATTTACATATGTGGGGCTGGATGTCTTCGGTCCATGGCCAGTCGCAGCCAGGAAAACACGAGGATGCCATGCAGAAACTAAAAGATGGGCAGTCATATTTACTTGCATGACTACACGAGCGATTCACCTAGAAGTGATCGAGTCGATGAGTGCCTCATGTTTTATCAATTCCCTGTGGCGTTTCTTTGCCATCAGAGGCCCCGCCAAGATCCTGAGGTCTGATTGTGGAACCGACTTTGTAAGAGCCTGCAAAGCGCTACAAATTGACAAGCAAGGTTGCCAAAATACAAACATCCAAGCTAACCGATAACCAATGTTGTTGGCAGTTCAATGTGCCACATGCTTCACATATGGCAGGGTCCTGGGAGCGTATGATTGGAGTTGCCCGACGTATCCTTGATGCCATGCTCCTGCAACATAGCCCTGCAAGGCTCACACATGAAGTTTTAGTAACATTCATGGCAGAAGTGAGTGCAATTGTGAATGCTCATCCCTTAACTGCAGTCTCCACTGATCCAGATCAGACGATGATACTAACACCAGCAATGTTGCTCACGCAAAAAGTTGGAGCCACACCAGTACCACCTGCCCAATTTGAAAATCACGATCTATGCAGAGCTCAGTGGCGTCGTGTTCAGTATTTAGCCAATGTCTTCTGGGGAAGATGGAAGAATGAATATGTGAGTGGTCTTCAAGGACGTCACAAGTGGTGCACAGCTAAGCCAAACCTACAGAATGGAGACGTGCTTCTGAAAGATGCCCAGGAGAAAAGGAATTGCTGGCCAGTTGGGATCATAACTAAAACCAACCCAAGTGAGGACGGCAAAGTTAGAAAGGTTGAAGTAAAAGTCATAAAGAAAGGTGAACAAAGGTTCTTCCTGAGACCAGTCTCAGATGTTGTTCTTTTGGTTTCTAAGGAAACAACTTAGAGTGGTAGCCTAACAATCTTGACTTTACTGTACGATGTTGACATTTATTACTGTTCCGTAAGGCTAGTGTGACATCTATTGATGTCAGGCGGGAGTATCCTGGCCCTGGTAATATTCTAATTTACTTTGTACATACTGACACCTAGTGGTCACTTCAAGAACTCTGTCACTTTTAAGACGGTGTAGTCCCTCATTCGTCCAGGACTGTTCTATCGTAGAAAAGGTTTCAGTCGTAGTCATCTGGACACTGTTTTCAGAATCAAGACGTTTTGGCTCCCATCCGGAAGTCATTCTCAATTGTGAAAAATGGACCGGGAACTCAGAAATTTAAGCTACTCTGTGTTACTTAAGCCCTGCCCTCAGGAAGGAGTCTTCCTGAGTATCTGCTAATTACTCTGCCTAGTTTCACCTGAAACTGACCTAATTGTTTCCATGATGGCCCAGTAATCAGTAATCAGGCCTATTGTTTTCTGGCTGCACCTCCCTCATCACTGTTAAGTACCTGATTAGCATATGATTGGCATGACCAAGGTGCTAATACACTGTGGCAAACGTTGGGCAGATTGAATCTCAGACCACCATTGCTGTTCAAAGAGGGGTTTTCTTTTTTCACAAAAATGGCTTCTTTGACACCTCTTTCAAACCAACAGAGGAGAGTTGGTTTGAAAGAGGCTAATGAGGGCTGCATTTAAAAATAAAATATATAACAGAGCTTTTGAAAAATTGTGCATCTGAAAATAAAGTGAATCGATCGTATTGGGCTCTCAGATTGTTTATTTTCTCTGCCTTAAGTTCGGATCATTTGTATATTTGCTCAAAAGGTTTGTGCTTATGAGATATAGCTACTGGTTTTGAACTGACCGTGGGAAGTAGTCTAAAAGCTGTGTTTTCGCTGTCTCCTTTTCTCTTCGAGCACACACCAGAAAAACTTTTCTCCGACTGTGCATACAGCAGAGCCTCGTGTGTTCAAATTGCACCAAATTTTCCACTGCACTACCTCAGGTCCCCAGCAATAAACCCGCAAAGTGTGAAGATATGCGAAGGACAGACATATAGAGATTCCTAGCTTTATAGTTAGATGCAGGCTTGCTATTGCTAGCACCACAGTTACTGCTGCTGCTTGAGAAGACTCAGGAGGTTGTGCGCAAACAAGTCTCACAATACAGGGGAGGCGACGGGTTGAAAAAAATGTATTCTTTGCTTGTTAATTACACTGAATCGAGAAAGCCATCCACTTCATGTTTTATAATTCAATTCAATTTTATTTATGTAGCACCAATTCATAACAGAAGTTATCTCATTGCATTTTTCCTATAGAGCAGGTCTTGACCGTACTCTTTATAATATTATTTACAGAGACCCAACAGCTCCCACCAAGAGCAAGCACTTAGGCGAAAGTTAAAAGGAAAAACTTCCTTTTAAGAGGCAGAAACCTTGAGCAGAACCAGACTCAGCCATCTGCGCTGCTGGTTGGGCTGAGAGAGAAAGTGAGAGAGAGACTACAGTAGCACTGCAAATTCCACAAAGAATTTTTAAATAATAATAATGTAATGGTAGTGGTAATATTATTACTAAAATAATAATAGTAATAATAATGATAGGAATAATAATGATAACAGTAATAAGACTAAAAACAATTGTAGTAGCGGTTGTTGAGCAGGGCCATGGGAGCAGTAGGAGGCCCACAAACACAGATGCAGCTCCGGAGGCAGAAATACCTGCTGAAAGCAACAGAAGGAGAGAGGAGAAGAGATGACAAAAATGCAAAAAAAATTACGGGAGAGAGAAGATGTTGGGTTAGTAACATACATTAATCTGATAAGAATGGATACAGATGGAGAGGTAGAAGAGGAGAGAGGTGCATCATGGGAAGTCTCCCGGCAGTCTAGGCCCATAGCAGCATAACTAAGGGATGGTTCAGGACTCACCTGAGCCAGCCCTAACTATAAGCTTTATCAAAAAGGAATGTCTTAAGTCTACTCTTAAATGTGGCGATGGTGTCTGCCTCCCAAACCCAAACTGAGATTTGATTCCACAGGAGAGGAGCTTGATAGCTGAAGGCTATGGCTCCCGTTCTACTTTTGGAGACTCTAGAAACCACAAGTAACCCTGCATTCTGGGAGTGCAGTGTTCTAGTCAGGTAATAAGGTACTATGAGCTCTTGAAGATACGATGGTGCCTGACCATTAAGAGCTTTGTAGGTGAGGAGAAGGATGTTAAATTCTATTCTGGATTTTACAAGGAGCCAGTGCAGAGAAGCTAATATTGGAGAAATATGATCTTTTGATCTCTGGATCAACTGAAGAGCCTTAAGGGACTTACTCGGGTAGCCTGATAATAAGGAATTGCAATAATCCGGGCTAGAAGTAACAAATGCATGGAGTGGTTTTTCTACATCATTTTGAGACAGGATGTGTCTGATTTTTGCAATGTTATGTAGATGGAAAAAGGCATTCCTTAAAGCACAAATGCTTCCTTGGTGCTGGAGGCCAGGGCAATGCCATCTAGAGTAACTATATCTTTAGATAACATGTCTTGGAGTTGTTTGGGGCCAAGTATAATAACTTCAGTTTTGTCAGAGTTTAACATCAGAAAATTGCAGGTCATCCAGGTTTTTATGTCCTTAAGGCATGCTTGAAGTGTAGCTAACTGATTAGTTTCATCTGGCTTGATCGATAGACAAAATTGGGTATCATTCGCATAACAATGAAAGTTTATGGAGTGTTTCCTAATAATATTGCCTAGAGGAAGCATGTATAAGGTGAATAGAATCAGTTCATGCACAGAACCTTGCTGAACTCCGTGATTAACTTTGGCGTGCTTGGAGGATTCATCGTTAACATGTACAAACTGAGATCGATCTAATAGATAGGATTTAAGCCACCTTTGTGCAGTTCCTTTAATGCCAATTAACTGTTCCAGTCTCTGTAATAGGATGTGATGGTCAATGGTGTTGAACGCAGTACTAAGACCTAACAAGACAAGTACAGAGACAAGTCCCTTGTCCAATGCAATTGGAAGGTAATTTGTAATTTGCACCAGTGCTGTCTCTGTGCTATGATGCACTTTAAATCCTGACTGAAAATCCTCAAATAAATTGTTGTTATGTAGAAAGTCACTCAACTGATTGCTTTCTCAAGGATCTTAGAGAGAAAGGGGAGGTTAGATATAGGTCTATAGTTGGCTAAAACCCCTACATCAAGAGTGGGCTTTTTAAGAAGAGGGTTAATTACAGCTACTTTAAAGGACTGTGGGACATAGCCTATTAATAAAGATAGATTGATCATATCTAGTAAAGAAGTGCTAACTAAGGGTAAAACATCTTTAAGTAGCCTAATTGGAATGGGGTCTAAGAGACAGGTTGATGGCTTAGATGAAGAAATTGTTGAAGTTAGTTGAAGAAGGTCGATAGGAGCAAAGCAGTCTAAATATATATCAGGTTACAGCTGTTTCTAAGGTTCCTGTGTTTGAACATAAATCGGTACCAGCTGAGGGCAGGACGTGATGAAGTTTTTCTCTAATAATTAAAATTTTATCATTAAAGAAGCTCATGAAGTCGTTACTACTGAGGAATATAGGAATACATGGCTAGGGTTGTTTTTATTTTCCTCTATTAATGATGAGTATGCTCTGGCATTACGGAGGGCTTTCATATACGTTTTAAGACTATCTTGCCAGACTAAACGAGATTCTTCCAGATTGGTGGAACGCCATTTCCTTTCAAGTTTTCACGATGTTTGCTTTAATTTGTGTGGTTTGGGGGTTATACCACAGAACTAACCTTCTTTGTTTTATTATCTTCTTTTTTAGAGGGGCAATAGAGTTGAGTGTCGTTCACAGTGAGAATTTGGGAAGGACTGAAATTAGTACAGGAGTCGAGTCCTCTGTTATATTAAGACATGGCATTGAATTAAATGCAGATGGAATCACTTCCTTAAATGTAGCTACAGGGCTATCAGATATAAATCTAGTGTAGGAGTATTTTCCTAATGGCATGTAGTCCAGTAATAGGAGTTCAAAAGTTATTAAATAATGGTCCAATGAAACTCTGAGAATTCAGATAAAAATTCAGAATACGGACCAGGAGCAAATAAATAGAATTGGCTGTAGAGTTTTCCAGGTTGGGTGTGAAAGACTAAGAACAAGACTTTCGAATGAGTTATAATTTAGTTTAGGATTAGGCTTGATTAATAGGCTTGAGTCGAAAATGGCTGCAACTCTACCTCCTTGGCTGGTGCCTTGAGGAATGTGAACATTAATATGATTGGGTGGAGTGCATTCATTTAGGCTAACATGACCCACTCAGGTTTCAGTAAGACAAAATAATATGATAATCTGATATTAAATTGTTCACTAGTACAGCTTTAGATGACAGAGATCTGATGTTTAAGAGTTCACATTTAATTCTCCTATTTTGTTGTGCTGTTTCAGTGGTGGTAATTTTGTTTAGGTTTTTATGTATAACTCCTCTTCTGTTAACTTTTGGTTTTATTAATTTAAGTGGTCGGGGGGCAGACACCGTCACTAAGGAGTTTTGGGTGGGCAACTGTTCTGGAAGCGCAAAGAAGCGTGTAGGACTGCAACTCTGCCTCCTGGTCTCAACTCTAGGTTGTCATGGTTTAGGTCCACTAATAAACTCGGTCAGATTTCTAGATATGAGAGTTGCTCCATCCAAAGTGGGATGAATGCTGTCTCTCCTAATCAGATAAGGTCTTCCCCAGAAAGTTCGCCAATTATCTACAAACAGTTAATATTTTTCATTCATCATTATTATATTATATTTGGGGGGGTTGTACTAGCCGGTTTTGATTATTGGTGGGGTTATAAGTCCATCTGTCCACCCCCCACCACCCTCACATAATTTACGCCTATCCATGTACAACCACTTTTGTTATTACCTTGTGGATCTAAATAAACGACTCTGCAATGATAAATATCTGTTTCTTTGTCTTTATTTAAACAAACAAAGATATACAATTAAAAATGTATCCAGTCAGTTAAACATGTTTTAGGAGATAAAAAAGGACTTGTTTCAATTTCTGTTAGCCATTTCCCTATAAGAGGAGTAGAAGTGTCAGGTGTCTTTCCCTTAAACTCTTTGATTTTTCTCTTGACTTGATGATTTGGTATAACTGATGAAGGTATGTATTCTTCCCAGCTTGTAGGCCATTTACTGTCAGACCCATTGTGAGCAGCAGTCACATTTCTCAGAAAATACACATGCAACCCTTTCATAATATTTCCATTAAATACAAATTCTCCTTGTTTAGTCCATGGAGTAATGTTCGTTGAGGCGGACATTTTGTTGTTGTTGTTTTTTTTTGTTTTTTTTTTAATTTCCTCAATCACAGAGTCTTTTCTTTCTTGACCATCCATGTTAGCCTGTTCTGAACCATGAACATCCCCATCGATTGGGATAGACAAAGTTATCGTATTCTGATCCTGTTCTCCCTGCTTTACCATTGTGAGAAATCTCTGCAAGGAGCTGGAATATTTTTTAGCCTTGTCATGAATATCTTAAGTTTTCTGCTCCAAAATGCCTTTAATAGCACGATCCAATTAATTTTCCAATGTCTCTTGAATTGACTTGTGCAGGTTGTCTTCCTTTTAAAACATTGTATGCGATGACCGGGTATCTTGGCTTTATAATCAATCAATAGATACCCATAAAGACCAAAAAAATTTACTTTTCCCAGGAAACATCTGCCTTGCCATTAGCAAGACTTGGTATTTGTCTCGGGGGGGTTTAAACAAAACAACACATTTGTGTTTGGATTTATTTTCCTGCTGACTTTACCTTGAAAGAACAAATTTTGGATCAAATATAAACAACTCAAGTTTCTATGATGCACATACTTTGTAAATACATTTTTCACCTCAAAGATATTACTAGCACCATTCATTAAATCATCAATAATCAACTAATTGTTTTTATTTACAGGTAAGAATGCATCATCACATTAAGACAAAGGCAAACCTTCTACAAAATTCACATTTCAAATTTTTAACGAATCATCATACAATGGTTGCCAGCATGAATAGATATATACAATGTTTCAACATTTTTTATATCAGTTTTTCAGCATTTTCAATCAACATTTTTTCAAATAAGTCTTTCCGCTATTTGACAGACCTGCTAAAATTAGACTAAATGGATGCTGTAGTCTAAAATCAAAATCAACAATTTCTCTACCCCCAGTTTCAATAACTGTAGGGTAAAGTTGTCAGATCAGAGAAGACACAACGTTTGGTGTACACCACTTTTAAACGACTGATTTTGGGGGTTTAGCTCCAATGCCTTTTTATTCCTCACTAATATGTCTGATTTTGTCATTATATTTTGTGCTGTCTTATCACAATTCACAAATTTGTACACAAGATTCACTTGGGTATCGTGTGTTGCATCCCTTGAATTTCAACTGTGTCTTGTTGTTCAGAGTCTGATAAACATAACATTTTGGACCGCCAGACACAAATTCTTCAATGTAGTCATCACCTCCAGTGTCTCCATTAATTCCATCAGTTAGGTCCCCTAAAAAGGGACCTGTCTCTGGTACCCAATCTCCATCTGTTGCCACAAAAACAACACTGTGTCAGAAAAGATGCATCTCTCCCCTCTGTCCACAATTCATAAAGCATAAGCCTTGCGTAAGTTGTTGTTATGGCACCAATAAAAATGTTTAGGGGTGATACAGTCCCCTGGGAGGAAGCACAGTACACTTTAAAAGCCCAAAATAATTTTCAATCGGTTCAAAGTAGCTGAAAATCACTTTAGAATGTCCACTTGAGTAACTTTTATGGGCCTGCACAGCTGGATACAGCGACGTGAAGTCACAATATCGTACTTTCTCACCCTCAGCAACTTTTGTAGTGTAATCTGTATGCGTTGGTACGAAACCCCAAACAGTGCTTTTTGCGGGTCAAGTCTTTCAGGCTGTGTTTTTGAGTTCCCGAACCAGATCCAAGGTTTTCTGCCCAAAATTCTTCAAAATAAGACGGTGTAGTCCCTCATTCGTCCAGGAGTGTTCTATCGTAGAAAAGTTTTCAGTCGTAGTCATCTGGACACTGTTTCCAGAATCGGGAACTCGAAAACACAGCCAGGAAATTAGCAGACCACAGGATTACTATGCCATCATGGAAACAATTAGGTCAGTTTCAGGTGAAACTAGCTAATCAACAGATACTCAGGTAGACTCCTTCCTGAGGGCAGGGCTTATGTAACACAGAGTAGCTTACATTTCTGAGTTCCCGTTCCATTTTTTCACAATTGAGAATGACTTCCGGATGGGAGCCGAAACGTCTTGATTCTGAAAACAGTGTCCAGATGACTACGACTGAAACCTTTTCTACGATACATACATTGTGTTATTTTAAAATGAGTGTGCAGTTTTGGATACAGTATACTGGCCATTATGCCGGTTGTGGTCAGATATTTCTTCTTTGTCTAACAACTATGAGCATCTGCTGCCACATCTTTAAGGAGTTTCATCAAATACTTTCTCTACAGACATCAACATATCAGGTTAGTTTAAAACTTCATGAATAGTGTATATTCGTTGCAGACAAATGCAATACCATGTGTGCGTGTAAAACAATCATATCATTACCTGAGAAATATGTTCTCTTTCTTGATCCACTGATTGAATTTTCCCATCCCTGGGACTCGGCCGTGCAAGTCAGGGCTGTTTTGAAAATACTTGTTACACCTGCCCCTAGGACGTCCCTCTTCAGTTCCCTAACTGATGCCTCTCTCAGCCTCTATTCCCTCCACTGCTTGGATTGTTGCAACCTTGCCTCCTGAACTACTCCACTCCAGTCTCCTGCTCACTTGGCTTTTCTCTGGGAAGATTCCCCCTTGGCCTCTTCATTGCATCCCTGGCTCTGTTTGGCTCCAGACCCCCAGCTCTTCCCTCTCCCTGCATCCCCATCTGCTGAATTATTTCCAATAAATTCTTTAAATCTGTGTAGTGAGAACAGCAGGGGGGTGAATGTCTCCCAATATTCACCACCACACGCCACATCATTTACAACCTGTTGGCGTGCCATGGGGGGGAGATTGGAATAAACTCTGCTCAGATCTCTGGACCCAACTGAAAATCTACCCCCTCTCCAACAATAAAAGGTGTCAATTTGGATACTTGCAAGGCCAGACCTTTCCACACCAGAGGAAAGACATGTCTTGTTATGCTAATGGAGCAACAGCAAAATTTAAAGACTATAAATTGACTCTGGATTAGAAAGAGACTAAAAACAACATTCTCCTCCCTTATCTGTCTCTCACATACACAACACACATATGCAAACAAAAACAAAAAAATATGAAACTGTAAAATATTGTAGCTATTATACTGTATTAAAGCAAACTGTATTGTTTAACCTTGTCACAAATTAATGTTTAAAAATTAATTAATTAACTGTTAAGAATGTGTGTTAAAATGAATGCAAAGTCTCTGGTTGAATGATCTGGAACTGGATGAATGTTTTTATAAACACTATGCTATTTTTATGTCTCAAATCATTATTGTATAGCCATAGTGATTTTTGAGTATGTGACATTTTTGTGAATTAAATTCACTAGTCAGAACAACATGAGCTGTGTCAAGTTTCAAACAAAGGAATAAGAGCTTTTGGCACAAAAGCCTTCCTCCACACCCAAAACTCCTCCTCCAGCAAATGAATAAAACCACTTTCCCCAACATAGCAGCTTTAGGCTGGACCGCACACATTGAGTGGTTTGTTTTTATCTTTTATTCTCTTAATATGTATTTCTTTAAGTTTTCTTTTCCTCACCTAAAGTCTGTTCACAATGTAACCTTTTTCCCAGCAACTTAAATTATATATGACTTGTGGCACAGCTGCATCATCTGTCCATTGTTTTATTACAGCCTACAGCTGTATTTTATAATCTCCGTCAGATGACCATAACAGTGTTTAACAATCTAGGCCTATATATTTACTTTTAATTCAATTCACAACGTGGCATAATATGACAAGAATGTATGGATGTCATACTTTTTCTTTAACACATACAGTATATAGCCTTTATATATATATATATATATATATATATATATATATATATATATATATATAAATTATTGTGTACTAAAAGTACTACAAATGTATGCCTGTGACCCGAAATCGATTTCAGCGTTCCATCCTGAAGGATATCTCAATTCCTAAAATGCATCTCGAGGAGAGAGGAGACTTGCTCGGGGAGCTATGAGCGAGGATACACCGGTGTATCCTTTGCAGAAGTCTTTTCAGCACGTGTTGTACACAAGAGGCGTGACACACAGCTGAAATATACAAACCATGGTGGGAGTAGAGCTCTACAAGTGATCCTTTTGTTGTATTAATGATTTAAGATGATCAAATGCGTGATCAAACTTTCTGCCTTTGTTTAGCGCCACGTAAGGTGCACTGTTCTAACCGCATTCCTTAATGACCTTTCACCTTGATATTAATTATGTTTTTATTGGCTACACCCAGTTCAACTGCTATAATCGTGACATGATGTTTACAAGTGCAAACAGCTACTAATGTCAAATTATATCAACAAGAACATTCTCCAATCAGAACTAACTTGCTGTATTTCATGTTGTCCTGTCTATTGCCCATAAAGTAGTCTGCAAATATTACAAAAGTATAGTCATGTGACGACAGTTGCAGTTGGGGCTGTGGGCTGTATTTGAGTTCAATTTTACTTTGTCAGTGTGTTTGTGTGTAGGTCTATATTTAATACTGTAGCCTATATAAGTCAATCACATATATAATATACTGTATATCCCTCAATCATATATATACTGTATGTCACTTTATTTGTGTAGTACTTTTAATATAAACCTTTGTAGTGCTTCACACTAAATATATAAAGGCTGTATACCGTGTGTGTGTGTGTGTGTGTGTGTGTGTGTGTGTGTGTGTGTGTGTGTGTGTGTGTGTGTGTGTGTGTGTGTGTGTGTGTGTGTTAAAAAACAAAGTTTGGAATTGGAATTTGATCTTCGACTCGTTTTTTGACTTGGCGGTTGGCATAAACTGGTTTGTGACTGGATCAGGATGGCAACACAGGTAGAAAATGATATGGAGTTTGATGACTGGACTCTGGTTTTTAGAGGAAGATGGAGAGGTAAAGCAAAGAGACAAGATGAGGAGGTAAGGGCCTCTGCCAGCCAGTGCAGTAAAAGAAGCTTAGAGGAGAATAGTTCAGATGAAGGTAACCAGGTTGTTCGCAGGAAGGTACAGAGAGGGGAATTTAAAATAATACTTAAATTCAGTAGGGAAGATGAGCAGGTGAATATATGCCCATTAGCGTTATCTAGGGAGCTGAAAAACAAGTTAGAATAAGTAGAAATGGCCAAGATTCTTCGAGATGGGAACCTGTTGATAAAATGTAGAGATGATGAACAGAGAAATAAAGCTTTGCATGTTGAAAGTATTTGCAAAAGAACAGTGTGTGAAAGAAGAGTTCTTGGTGAGATTAAAGTTACCTGGGGAGTGATAACGGGTATTCCCATTGATGAAGCTCTGGAGAAACTCAAACGAAATATTCATGGGGGTGAGGAGAATAAAGAGATTCACTGGTGGGAGAGTGGAAAGTTTGTCAGTGCATCTAGAGTTCCAGGACCTGGTACTTCCGGATAAAATAAAGTTAGGCTGTATGAGTTTCCCAGTCAGGGCTTATATTCCTCCTCCACTTCGGTGTTAGAAATGCCAGAGGTATGGGCATATAACGATGGTTTGTAAAGGGAAGCAAAGGTGTTCCAAATGCGGAGGTGATCATAGATTTAGGGAATGTGGAGATAATGTACAGGCTAAATCTGAAGCTGAATTTGTGGTGGCCAGTGCTATCCTGTATGCTGTTGCATGCTGGGGCAGCAGGTTGAGGGTACCAGACCCTAACAGACAACAACAAACTGATCCGTAAGGCCAGTGACATTGTGGGGGTGGAGCTGGACTCTCTGTCGGTGGTGTCAGAGAGGAGGATGCTGGCCAAACTATATGCCATCTTGGACAGTGTCTCCCACCCACTCCATGACGTGCTGGTCAAACAAAGGAGTACCTTCAGCGAAAGACTCATCCCTCCAAAAAGCGCCACAGGAAGTCATTCCCGCCTTAGGCCATCAAACTCTTTAACTCCTCCCTCTAAGTGTCAGTCTATATGACCCTAAGTCATTAAACTGGACATTGGACCATTAACATCACTGCAATACTTGAAATAATTGTGCAATATTCTCTGTTTAATACTCTGGTGCAATATACTCTGTTCAGTTTAAAATTCCCTATTTATTGATATTTATTCATACTTCTATTACTGCTGTGCAATATCCACCGTCTCATAATCATCTTAATAAGCTACACTTAACTTGACAGTACATGCACTATTACTTATTACTTATATTATTACATTGTATTATTATACCGTACATACTTACCATCAACCGGTAAATCTACTTTGTACTTTACACTTATTTTAATTTTATACTTATATCCACTTTGTACTTAATTTATCTTTCCTGTATTATAGTGTATTATATTTGATTTGCTTAGAACTTCTATTCCTGTGTGCACTGACATGATAGTGAGCAGCTGCAACAAAAGTGTTTCCCCTCGGGGATCAATAAAGCATTTCTGATTCTGAAATGTTGTAACTGTGGTGGCCAACACAGTGCAGCATTTGGGGGTTGTGAAGTCAGGAAAAGAGCAGTGGAAATTCAACAAGTAAAAACAGCTAACAACATAAGTTATACTGAAGCAGTGAAGTCGGTGCAAAGACAAAAGGGAATGGTAGAAACAGACAAAACCAGGAGTAGGGTAAACTACAGAACTGACAGTAGATAAGCTGATTTTGTTCATTGCTTAGGTAATCAACTGTGAAGATCAAGTTAAACACATGAGAAAATCAAAATAATTGTGAAGGGAGCTGAAGAATTCTTGGCTATGAAAGATCTATCCTGGGAACAGATCAACAAGACTTAAGGCAGAAGGGAAACCGGCGTTCTTGGGAGAAATACCCTAATGATTATTCTTCAATGAAAAGCAAGGAGTTTAATAGCAAATGGTCAGGAATTTAAAGGATTTGTTAAAGGTCTCAGAAATAAACCAGAAAGAATATGTATTCAAGAAACATGGCTTACGCCAGCATTAGATTTTGTAATTAAAGGATATAATAGTATACGCAGAGATAGAGTGAAGGGAAATGGAGGAGGCTGAATAGTATTTGTGAAATAAGAAATGCAATATAGAGTACTGAAGAAAGGAAATGATAGTAATTGAAGTTTGGACAAAAGATGGTACTATTAAAATAGTACATTTTTACAATCCTTGCAAAAAGCTTTCATTAGAAGTACTGGAGGAATTAGCTGTAAATCTAGAAGGAAAAGTTATTTGTTGTAGAGCTTTTAATGCTCATAGTACATTATGGGGAAACTATAATGATGGAAATGGAGAGGTGATTGAAGAGCTAATGGAAATTGGAAATCTAATATGCCTCAATGATGGAAATGGTACCAGAACTGATGTTAGAAAGGGTACAGAATCAGCCATAGAGCTTCCTTTTAGTGTCAGAAACAGTGGCAGGTATTTGCATGTGGGAAATTGTAAGAGAAACAACAGCAGGAAGTAACCACTATCCCATATTAACTGAAGTAGGGCTGAGTTCAGAAGAATATGGTATTGGAGGAGTAGATAAATGGGTTTTCAGCAGTGCTGATTGGGAAAAATTTAAGAAGATAAGTGATAAAGAAATGCAAACGTTATCTATTGTTGTTTCATTATCTTAGAAGAACACATTTGATGAAGAAAATATAACTTTGGTGTGTTTTTTTAATTTATTTTTCTCATTTTATTTTATTTCATTACATGCCTGTTGTCTCACTCCTGTGAAAGCGGAAGTTGGTGAACGGCCCAATCTAGAGCCAGTGTTGACAAGTCTGGAAAAAATGGCGGAAATGGAGTCAGAGGAGTAATCTGAGGGCGAAATTGGAAATGAGGATTTGAGAGGATTTGAAAATAAAAAGGAAGAAGAGCAGTTCAAGAAGTGGGATGGTTATCATTGACTGTTTTTCAAAGCGTCAGAGATAAAGCTCTGAAGATCCATGCATTTAGCATACCATAGCAGTGTGAATTGCTTCCCACTTGGAGCAGAAATAAAGAAGAAAGATGTAGTAAGCGGCGTGCCACTAACAATAGAGGCTGAGTAATTTCGGGAGGTTAAAGATGTGTGTGAGGCAAGAAGGCTGACAAGATTCAGAAAAGGGGAGATGGAGGAGAGTAATTCGGTGTGTTTGACGTTTGAGGGGGAGTTGACGGAAAGAGTGTATCTAGATTATGTGTGTTACAGGGTGAGGCCTGCAACAGGTGAGAGAGCTCCTCTCAGATGTTTCTGCTGTCAGGAATATGGAGATGTTGCTGCAGTATGTAGAGGAGGCAGAAGATGTGGGAGATGTGGGAAGCACTGCGAAGGAAATCACCATACGGGATCAGCACAGTGTCCAAAAAGAATTGAAGAAGTAAAAATTAATAAGCTCAGAGCAGAAAAGGAATTGCCATACACTGAAGCTGCTAAGAGTATGGAGAGAAACAGTGAAATGGTGGCAGTGCAAAAGGAAAAGGAGCAGAAAGGGAATGGGAATGATTAGAGCATCAGTATGGACAAGAAACGATTTCTGGCATTTACTGCCATGGTTATAAATTGTGCGGCTGAAATAAAGGGGAAGTCGGAAAGGATTAATATGGTGCTGGACGCTGCAAGAAGGTTCTTGAATGTTGTGGACATATCTGGAGAGGATCTAGATGTTACATTGAGGGAAGGAGCTGCACTAACTCAGACAATTGGGTCTGGGTTATAGAATGGACTATATCATGGGATCACTTTGGGTGGACACTGTAAATAGTTTACACTGTGAAGCTGTTACAATCCAGTAGGTGGCGGTAATGCGCAATTATGGATGCCAACCGCCATACTCAATAATAGAAGAAGAAGAAGAAGAAGAAGAAGAAGAAGAAGTCGTCGTCGTCTCACTCCTGTCTCCTGAGTAGCTTCCTCGCCTCCTCCTCTGAGGAATCGAGGAGGTACAAACTAAGAAATGAGAAAGGCCTACTGGCAAAGTAAGATTTATCTCAAATGTAACCGACAGCCCCAATTGCAACTGTCGTCACAGGACTATACTTCCGAATGACATTTGCAGACTACATAATGGGCAATAGAAGAAAGAAGAGAATGCTCTTGTTGATATAATAATTTGACGTTAGCAGCTGTTTGCACTTGTAAACATCATGTCACGATTATAGAAGTTAAATTGGGTGTAGCCGATAAAAACAATTAAAAAAGGTCATTAAATAATGCGATTAGAACAGCGCGCCTTACGAGGCACTAAACAAACGGTGAAAGTTTGATCGCGCATTTGATCATCTTAAATCATTAATACAACTTGTGAATACAAAAGGATCACTTGTAGAGCCCTGCTCGCATCATGGTTTGTATATTCCAGCTGTATGTCACGCCTCTTGTGTACAACACGTGCTGAAAAGACTTCCGCAAAGGATACACCGGTGTATCCTCGCTCATAGCTCCTCGAGATGCATTTTAGGAATTGAGGTGTCCTTCAAGATGGCGCGCTGAGATCGAGTTCCGGGTCACAGGCAGGAGGACGGAGGAGACGAGGATGCACAAAAGAGAAATGAGAAGAGGTTCAAGAAAGGGCAACGGTCGAGTAGACGTGGCAACACATGACGACATCAAAGTGGGTCGGTGGTTTATTCATGCGGGTTTGCTGAGCTGTACTGAGCTAGTCTAGCTAGCAGGTGAGTAGTTAAGCTATTTGTTCTTAAATCTCAAAAGAAAGACACACATCATCCCTTCATGCTTATTTCCTGCAGAATTAAATAAAAAAAAAAATTACATGTCACTTTTTCCATATTCACATTTTCTTTTGCTAGAGTTGAGTGTGTTTGTAGGCTCTCTAAGTTACAGCTGACTTGAAAACTGCAGCGTTCTGTTTTAAAGGAAGCTAACACTGAATTAAACTCCAACATTTTGATGTCGCTTATAAACAAAGGCACATACAAGGTGTAGCGTTATTTAAATGTCTTAATTTGATAATCTTACCATTCTTTTTAACCAAAGGTAGCATTAATCAGATACAACTCGAAGCAGAGCTGTGATATGTCCAAGACTTAACCAAACGTGTTAAAGCGTGAGTCTGCTTAGCAGATTGAAAAAGTTAGCTACATTTTAAACAGGGTGCACTAAGTGACATAGCAGATGTCTGTTGTGTATGTGCTGTTCGTCATGGTATGATGGAAGCACAGTAGTTCCTTCTTGCAATGTTAAAGCATCCAAGCCAGAGTGCCAGTCCGTATTCTCAGGGATGGATTAACCTGGGGTGTGTGTGTGTGTGTGTGTGTGTGTGTGTGTGTATGACTGAATTCATGTAACTGATAGTGGAAACACCAAATTTGACATTGAAGAAACTGTGTTTAATGTCAATCAGTCTACATATGCAGTCTATGGTCTATACTAATATGTTTCACCAGGTTAATTGGATCGTGCATCGTCAGTGTATATATACAGGCGTTAGAATTGATTAGCTGAACAACAAGTTGAACACATCTTGATTCATCACAAAGTCTTATTGCAGCTATATTCTGTGCTGAAGTGTAGGTATAAGGCAGAGAAGATGATGGAAGAGAGTGGGATTGAGACTACACCTCCTGCCAGCCCTACACCTCCTCCTCTGACTGTGGTTGCCACAGTGAGCAACCTGCCAGTGACAATAGGTAAGACATGACCTATGAAGTGTTGCTATTTGAGCAGACCAGGGGCCTGTACTACGAAGCAGGATTTGGGGTTAGCAAGGTAACTTCAGGTTTAAACCTGGGTTCTCAGTCCTACGACAGTGGTTCACTTTCAACCGGGGTAGATCGCCATGGTAACTTATGCTGGTAACTTAACACCTAACCGGAGCTCCAGAGCAGGTTATGTTCAAAATGAGAGATCAACGCGTATAAAAGCACTGCCTAAAAAGGCTACTGGCCAATCAGTTTTCTTGGAAAATGGAATCACCATTCATAGACGATCTTGTAATAAAAAAAGAAACGAGAAAAAGCTTGGTCTCTTAGGAGGGCAAGAGTGTTCAGAGACTGACAAAACCCTTCTGCTTTTGTATACCAAAATCATCTTACAACAGAGACTGATTAAAGCCTTGTACTTGTTGTACTTATAAGATATCAAAATAAGTAATCCTACTTACCACTTTGAATTAGGTTTTAATTACTCCCAAGTCTGTTTGACACCACTCGGGTTGCAGCTGAAAGAGGCTAAAATCATCATACACACCATAACTACAGAAAAGCAACACATTCATTTAATGGAATACACATCTTCCTACCTTCTTATAAGTTTTTTTTACTATTGAGTTACATTATACTGTAATGCTGCATTTAAGTCCTGCACTGCTCTATTTTAAGTTTTAATTTACCCATTGTCTTAAATTATATCCTTGGTGCTTTATGTATAGTTTTTAATCACCCATCACCCTTTTATTCCCTATGCCTGCCTGTTTAGTCACACATTAGTGTGTAATTTATTCTGATGTTTTATATGTAAAGCACTTTTTAACACTGGTTTTGATAAGTGCTATGTAAATAAACTTTGTTATTATAAATGCAATTTATAGTCAGATCTACTCGTGCCCTAATGATGGGGCAGTGATATTATAAGCCTATTAAATTATGCATTCACATAGTCTGCAATTTTTGGCTAAGTATACTTCTGCATTTGACAGCTGCAACAGTGTAGCTTTCAGCCTGGATTATGTGTTTAACTTTTTAACACTGGTTTTGATTTAGAATTTGTCTAATATTATAGTTTGCTCTTCATTTGTAAAATATGCTGACAGCTGATTTTAAATGATCAGCTTCTTATCAAGCAGCTTAAGGAGTTCATAACAAGTTCATCATTTGAATCAGCTGTGTTGGAGCAGGGAGAGATCTAAAATATGCAGGACAAGGGGTACTCCAGGAGATTTTTGGGAAACTTTAGGCAGTCTTTTGTTACAGTTCATTTCAAGACACTATGAAAGTACAGTTGGCGAGACAAACGTCAGATTGTTAATCCATGTCAAAGTTATTATTTTTATGTGGTACTTCATTTGAGTCTTTGGTGATCTATCAAAGGGCATTCTGACATCCCAGAATATAGAATTGGCTGCCAAAAAGCACAGCGTAGATGAGCTATGTTATTGGAAAATTAAATCTACACAGGAAAACAATATGAAAGTATAGATGTTGAGAAAAAAAAGACAAGCAAATAGACAAAACACAAGCAAATTAAGAAAACCTCTACATCAATTTGACAACACACGCACAGCATTTAGAAAACACGCTGCAATACAGAAAACACTACCAAATATAGAAATGTGCTGCAAATACAGAAAACACAACCAAATACAGAAACACGCTGCAAATAGCACAGGAAACAACAGGAAGTGCTTCTAGAGGACACTAAAAAGTGATTAACCTGGCTTGGACACACTTGTTGTTACCATGGTGTGTGTCTCATGAAGTTATTGAAGTCAGGTCCATGTATCATCTGTTCATTAATTATTTTCGTTCAGTCTGGATAACGGGTCAAAATTCCATTTGTTCGGTTTTTGTAGGCTTTTAAAATAAACAAAGAGTCTGTGTTTTCTTGTTTTCGTCTTTTTAAATGGGTAATCTAACAAGAAAACCAGAAGTCTTATTTTTGTTTTGTTTTGTTTTCTGCTGTGCATCTGCAGTGTGCACTGCCATCGCAGGAGCACACAGATTCAAAGAAAAAAATTGTAAAGCATTTTTGAAATTGAAAATTATGGCAAATTTCAAGGAATTTGAATAATACACGTTAAATTAATGTACAGTCTCCACATCTGTCTCAATGCATTACATTATGCACATCTTTTGGACTATTATCTCTGTACATTGCATTATACTTCATACTGTGAATTTTTGCACATTCCTTGGTCAATATTTGGCACATTCCTGCACAAAGTGTACAGCTCTTTCATTTTAAAAACAGAGATATTGTACATACTTGTCATGATATTTTTTTCATATTGTAATTGTCTTTTTTTTTTTCTATTTTCTGTATTTCCTTATTTTTGTAGTACTTTTTTAAAAATGTCCTTTTTAATTTTGTCTTACTATGTTTATTGTTATGCACCAAAATAGCAAAGCAAATTCCTTGTATGTGGAAACCTACTTGGCATTAAACCCAATTGTGAATCTGAAGTGCTTTGAGAAACTGGTTCTCCAGCACATCAGTGGTTTTGTTCAGATTGCAGGCAAATCAGATTTGTTTCTCAAATCAGATCTTTGAGACAGACGGTCCGCACTCTTATTTGCAAGTGATCAGATGGGATTTGTGTGTTTAGACCACCAACCTATCTGCATGGGTTGCTGTGGTAACGACGGTGGCGTCAGTAACAATGTATGCTGGTGACATGGCTTTCCAATGTGGAAGCATTAGAAATGGAGATCCGTCATCTTGCCCTCCAAACAATCGCAGTGCAGAACTCCTCCGTTGCACCAGACAAACTAAAATCTAAAATCAATCTGGATATGCCAAAACAGATTTGGGCTAGCAGTCTGAACAAAGCCAAAAACAACATCCCAGCTAACATAGAGTGGGCTGCGTACCGAACTTCGATACTTTTATGGCACCGACCGAATTGCTTCGATACTAATACGGCACGTAATAAAAACTGTTTCTCCAGCTGCTCCCAGGTCTTTTAACAGCTTCCTCCTTTGAAGTGAGTAATTGTACCATAATGTGTATTGAATTTTCTTTTTTTAATGGATTTTATAAAATTAGTATCGAAAAAAAGTATTGTTCATGTATCGGTACCGATATCAAAAATTTCTGAACGATACCCAGCCCAAAACGTGGACCCTCACCAATTTGCATACAGATCCACAGAGGATGCCATCTCCACTGCCCTCCACTCAGTCTTCACACCTTGAAAATAGCATTCTGATATAGGTGTTGCTGTTTGTTGATTTCAGCTCAGCATTCAACACAATCTCCCCCATAAAACTTAGCACTCTGGGCTTTAGTGCTACGCTATGCAACTGGATATTGGACTTCGTCACAGACAGTTCGGGTTGGCAGTCACACCTCCTCCACTCCTCCAAACTTTTGTCACAATTCAGTGGATGTGCTGAAAGAAATTCAGCTCTGTAGGACGTATGTGTGATTTATTTTGATTTTTTTTTTTTTTTTAAGTTTGGAATATGAAATGTCTAGAAATTTAGATTTGTAGTTATAAGCCACACCCACTTTAATCAATAAAATTTTATGCATCGACTGAGTCATGACCCTATATCGTGCGAACCAAATTACGTACATGTACGTCCATGTAGCCGATTACGAGATACAAACTTCACATTTGTGGCGCTCCTTAGTGGCAAAATATCCCAAGACTGCTCAGCAAAGCTCGTACCTAGCATCCAAATGCGTGAATCAAGTTTGGTTATAATCGCTTAAGCCAATTTGGATTTATGAGCATTTATGTAAAATTGAACTTGACAGGTCTAAAAATTTATAATTTCAAAACGGATTGATGTATGGAAATTTCCTTGATAACTTTAGATCAGCGAAGTCCGTAGATGATCCTGCCAAGGAGTTGAAGAGAGAAAATTAAGAAAAAGTCGCAAAATTTGACACTTTTAGAGCAGAAGACCATTGGAGAAAAGATGCAGATGAATTGAGAGATTAAAATGATGAAAGATTTTTGACTCAAAGTCAAGCCATTTTTCGAGATAATTGCAAAAACGTAAACTTGATTGTGCCACCTCGAGGTCAATGAATGTCATTTTATGTGAGTTTGGTCTTACGGTTTTTGCTGCACGAACAATTTTAGCAGAGAAAAATAATCAGAATCAGAAATACTTTATTGATCCCCGGAGGGAAACTCTTTGTTAAAGCAGCTCGTCTTTACGTCAGTGCACACAGGAGAAAGTACTAGCAAAAAAATATATAATACATATAATATAAGTACCAAGTGGGTATAAGTATAAAATAAAGTGTGAAATACCAAGTGGGTTTACCGGTTGATGATAATAATACGGTATAAATGCAATGTAATAATATAAGTAATAAGTAGTATTGCAGCAGCAGTAATGGAGGTATGAATAATAAATAGGAAAAAAACTAACTAAATATTGCACATGAGTATTACACGGATATTGCACAGTTATTCAAGTATTGCAGAGATGTAATGATCAATGTCCAGTTTAGTGACCTAGGGTCATACAGACTAACACTTAGAGGGAGGAGTTAAAGAGTTTGATGGCCACAGGCAGGAATGACTTCCTGTGGTGCTCTGTGGTGCTTTTTGGGGGGAATGAGTCTTCCGCTGAAGGTGCTCCTTTGCTTGACCACCACGTCATGGAGTGGGTGGGAGACACTGTCCAAGATGGCATGTAGTTTGGCCAGCATCCTCCTCTCTGACACCACCGCCAGAGAGTCCAGCTCCACCCCCACAATGTCATTGGCCTTACGGATCAGTTTGTTGAGTCTGTTGCTGTCCGCTACCCTTAATCTGCTGCCCCAGCATGCAACATCATACAGTATAGCACTGGCCACCACAGACTCATAAAACATCTTCAGCATTGTCCGGCAGATGTTGAAGGACCTCAGCCTCCTCAGAAAATAGAGGCGGCTCTGGCCCTTCCTGTAAACAGCTTGAGTGTTCTTAGCCCAGTCCAGTTTATTGTCTAAGTGTACTCCCAGGTACTTGTAATCCTCTACAATGTCCACACTTTCCGGATGCAAACTGGGGTCACTGGTGCCTTGGCCCTCCGTAGATCCACAACCAGCTCCTTAGACTTTGTCGCATTGAGCTGCAGATGGTTCTGCTCACACCATGAGACAAAGTTCCCCACCACAGCCCTGTACTCAGTCTTATCACCACCGCTGATACATCCCACCACAGCAGAGTCATCAGAAAACGTCTGAAGGTGACAGGACTCTGTGTGGTAGCTGAAGTCTGTGGTGTAGATGGTGAAGAGGAAGGGAAAGAGGACAGTTCCCTGAGGGGCCCCAGTGTTGCTGACCACGCTGTCCGATACACAGTGCTGCAGGCGCACGTGCTGTGGTCTGCCAGACAGGTAGTCCACAATCCAGGACATGAGGGGGGCCTCCACCTGCATCGCTGCCTGCTTCTCCCCCAGCAGGGCAGGCCGGATGGTGTTGAAAGCACTGGAGAAGTCAAAAAACATGATCCTCACCGTGCTTGCCGGCTTGTCCAGGTGGGTGTGGATGCGGTTAAGCAGGAAGATGATGGCATCCTCAACTCCCAGCCGGGGCTGGTAGGCGAACTGAAGGGGGTCTAGGAGGGGTCTGACCATGGGCCGCAGCTGTTCCAGCACTAGTCTCTCAAGGATCTTCATAATGTGGGAGGTCAGTGCCACCGGTCTGTAGTCCTTGGAGCCACTGGGACGTGGCGTCTTCGGCACAGGAACGAGGCAAGATGTCTTCCACAGAACAGGGACCCTCTGGAGACCCAGGCTCAGGTTGAAGACATGTTGAAGAACTCCACATAGCTGGGGGGCACAGGCTTTTAGCACCCCGGGGCAAACGCCATCAGGGCCTGCAGCCTTGTTTGAGTGGAGTTTCATCAGCTGTCGTCTCACCTGTGCAGCAGTCAGGCACACAGCAGAAGTTACAGGTGGGGAGTCATTAGTCAGAAGAGGGCCGTTAGCCTGATGGGGAGGGGGGAGCACAGTACTCAGAGGAGCTTGAGGGCCGACAGCAGCTGAGTTAGAGGGGGGATGAGCAGGAGCCGGTGGGTCGAATCTGTTAAAGAACAGATTAAGTTCGTTGGCCCTGTCCATGCTGCCTTCAACTCCTCTGCTGCCAATCGATCTGAAGCCAGTGATGCTCTTCATGCCGCTCCAGACCTCCCTCATGTTGTTCTGCTGGAGTTTCCGCTCCAGCTTCCTCCTGTACTTCTCCTAAGAGAGACGAATAGTGAGAACAAAAACGATAGGGCTCCATCAGCGAGCTTCGTTGCTTGGACCCCTAAATAGGAAAACAGACATCCAAGAGCACGAAATTTTTACCCTGATTCCGTTTTTTGTTTTCCGGATTGAATCAAATAATTGAATAAATGGATGATACATGGACCTGACTTAAATAAATAACTTCATGAGTCACAAACCATAGCAACAACATGTCCAAGCTGTGTTCATCACTTTTTAGTGTCCTCTGAAAACATTTTCTGTTGTTGTCTGTGCTACTTGCTGTGTGTTTGTGTATTTGGTTGTGTTTTCTGTATTTGCAGCTCATTTGTGTATTTGGTTGTGTTTTCTGCACAGCGTTTTCTTATTTGCAGCATGTTTTATAATTGCTGCGCATGTTTTGTCAAATTGATGATGATTCTCATAAAATGGGCTGTTGTAATGTCATGCCGTTTTTATATATATATATATATATATTAAATAAATAAATAAATTAAAAAAAAAAAAAAAAATTCTTTTAAGAGCGGTTTCCCAACAGAAAGTCAACCATATTTGACTTTTTGACTTTTAGCCTTCAAAATGGCTAGGGATAGTGGAAAGCACACACAACTTGGCAAACTCATCAGAAGGGGTGTGTTTTTGTTTTCTGGTATAGTCTGGGGCTTGTGTGTGGCAAAATGGCTCGATAGCGCCCCCAAATTTTGGGGCAATTTGGGCAGTGCAATTTAAAGACCTTTTACAACGCTAAATTGCTTTTTAGGTTTTCTCACACTGTGTTGCCGTGGCGAAGCGGCAAATTCCATGTTCTAAAATTAGTAACAGTGCTACCTTGTTCCAGAATTAGTAACTGTGCCACCTCAGCTCCACATCGTCAGATCTCGGGCTGAGGACATTTAAAGGCTAATTAGGAGTTATATTGTGTGATCTACAGTTGATACACGGCAACATCGTGTATGATTTGTGCGTGCCCATCATGAGTTGATGTGAGCTGTGTGGATATAGCATAAGAAACATGTCGACCTAAGGTTTACACTCTGTAGGCTACCAAGTTTTGGATCCTACAGGTAGCCTACATTTCCATCAGCTGGGTTGAGGCAATTAAACTGTTTAACTGAGCATGAGGTTCTGATGTCAAAAATCATGGAATAAAAGAGCTTGGTTGTGTGGACTAAACTGCTATTGGGTCGGTTATTTTGTTTCAGCTCATATAAAACCATATTTCTTACTTTCCGAAGCAAAATGTGTCAAATGAGTCTCCTCGTTCATAGCAGAGTGTCTCCTCTACCGATGCAGCAGTGCATTTGACAGCTCTGGGGAAAGATATGCTGGAGATCATTTACAGACAGTCCTTTGCTGTTTAACTTCAGTTTGTTTAATCCCAGTTTAGAATTGTTGTGCAATGTAATCAGACCAAACGCATTTCCATCACTTATTTGTCACATGAACTCTTTATCGACAAAGGAAAAAAACACCCCAAGTGAGTGTAATATCTTCTTAGTGATAGTGTTTTTGTCAAATTTTGCCGCTTCCATCCAGCTTTTCTAATTAGATAATTTGCATAACAATGCTTGGATGGGAACATGGCTTTGTTTCTTCATTGCATATTAACTTTTTAAAATAAAATCAAGCTTCCTTCTATATTACTTAACTGTGTTGAACCACTTTTTCATTACATTAGGTAGGCCTACACAACAGTTTTAGAACACGCTATTTAAAATAAATCTCTGTGCAGCGGGTTGTTTCAGAACCCGCAAATGGCAGCATAATTTTGATGAGAAGCCATTTAAACTAACAGCATGGATTTAGGCCTGGTTGCAAAGCCAAACGCAACAGCACCACTGTGTGGCATAAAATCAACACAAAAAGACAATTAAATGGTTAATCGCAATTATTTGTAAAACAATTAATCGTCAACTGAAATGTCGTGATTTTGACAGCCCTAGCGACGTAGCGAAAGCAGAGGAGCGGCAGCTTCAGTCGTCTGTCATTGTCACACAGGATGACTTCAGGCACACTCTTGCTGTGTAGGTCTCCTGCATTTTGGCAGTATGGTTTTCCAGCAGAATTGTGTACAGAACCAGATCCTGTATGGTATGGAGTAGCAGGTCAAATATTCCATGACGGTTTAAAAATGAGCTTTTCACAGATATATCTGTATTGGCATATACATGTATGACGGTGTAGTCCCTCATTCGTCCAGGATTGTTCCATCGTAGTCATCTGGACACTGTTTTCAGAATCAAGATGTTTCAGCTCCCATCCGGAAGTCATTCTCAATTGTGAAAATGGTCTGAGAACTCAGAAATTTAAGCTACTCTGTGTTACTTAAGCCCTACCCTCAGGAAGGAGTCTTCCTGAGTTTCTGCTGTTTACCCTGCCTAGTTTCACCTGAAACTGACCTTCTTTTGTTTCAGTAATTAGGCCTATTGTTTTCTGGCTGCACCTTCCTCATCACTGTTAAGTACCTGATTAGCATATGATTGGCTTGACCAAGGTGTTAATACACTGTGGTAAACGGTTGGCAAGTTGAATCTCAGACCACCATTTCTGTTTAAAGAGGGGTTTTCTTTTTTCACAAAAATGGCTTCTTTGACTCCTCTTTCAAACCAACTCTTCTCTCTACTTAGAATCTTCACCTCACTGTCTTCAAATGTGTGGTTTGTAGCTTTTAGATGCAAATGCACGGCGCTCTTCAATCCTGAGTTAGCGCAACACTTTAAGACAGAAACTCGTTCATCCTAAGGACAAGATGCCCACACAAAAACAGAGCAATGTAGTTTATTCAATTCAATGCAGTGAGGAAAACTGCAAAGAACGGTACATAGGTGAGACTAAACAGCCTCTTCGCAAAAGACTATCAGCACAGACGACGCTAACTCGGGATTGCAGATCGCCGTGCATTTGCATCTAAAAGCTACAAACCTTTTCTACGACATATACATGTATGTTATAATAAGTAACAAGACGCTGCAGTACAGTCTGAGGTCCATCACAGTAGGAGAAGAACCACCACTGAACAAAAACGTTTCGACTTGATGACATCCTATGTAGTGAATGGGCTTAAACATGGAAAGCCTGAACTGTACATTGAGCTCTTGACAAAAGGGACAGTGAGAGGTATATCTGAGGTGTAACATTAGTCCTTTGTGTTTCAGGTCTGTCTAGCACTCTGTCCCTCCCAGGCACCAGCTCCGTCTCCATCGGTTCCCCCTCAGTCTCCACCGCTCTCCCCCCTGTTCCCTCCCTCCCTGCTATCAGTGGCCCTCTGGCTGCACCCCCCTCCCTATCCTCCCAATTTCCCCCAGCCTCCCCCTTCACCAGCAGCTCTCCTTTCCCACCTTCTGCCTACCCCTCTTTGCCTCCTCTGACATCCCCCATCAGACCACCTGCCCCCTCAGCTCCCGGCATGTCGGCCCCTCCTGTAGGCCCACCAGTATCCAGCTTCTCAATGAGTGCAGGATATGACATCACAAGGGGTCATGCCGGTCGAACACCACAGACACCACTTATGCCAACATTCTCCAGTCCTACCGCCATGACAGGTAAGAGGAGCCATTGCTCCATCTCTTACTTTTTCCAACTGTTAGCTTTCCTTTTTCTTCAAAACTTGAGTAACTTTTGTGTAAGTGTAATTTAAATTATGCTCTTTACGAAAATGAGAGTAGAGAGTGTTTAGGGTTTTTTTTTTCGCCGTGAAACATCTTCTCCTGCTACTCTGTAAGGGCACCGCTGCAGAACAGCTGTTTGGCTGCATTGTTTACACCAGGGTACAGCTGATCACGCTGAAGCCGAGCGGCATGGCGCCCAGGACAACCGATGTCCCCACTGAGATCTGGAGGAGGACACACCGAGGATGCAGAGGTGGAACGAAGCGGCGAGTGAAGAGAGAGGGGTCCGGACAAAAGATTCTTAAGAACAAGAGATTTCAGCCGTGTCTGCCTTCTCTCGTCATGGGCAACGTCCAATCATAAAATGGACGAGCTAACGGCGTTAGCCCGGAGTCAGACGCAGTTCCGTGAGTGTAGTTTGACATGGCTACACCAGGATATCCCGGATCATAACGTTTCCATCGACGGCTTTCAGACTGTTCGGGCTGACAGGGATCACACCGGGAGCGGTAAGCAGAAAGGTGGCGGGCTTGCTGTGCTGGTCAACAACAGATGGGGTAACCCTGGTCACGTTACTATAAAGCAGAGTATCTGTAGCCCGGACATTGAACTGTTAGCTATGGGACTCTGGCCATATTATCTGCCATGTGAATTCTCACGTGCCATTGTTGTGGCTGTTTACATCCCCCTCTCTGCTAACCCGGCATCGGCGTGCAACGGCATTCACATCGCCATAGCACAACTCCAGACTCAGCACCCGAGTACACTCATATTAATCTCGGGTGACTGACAACCATGTCAGTGTTTCAACAACACTGACTGATTTCACCCAGTATGTGAGTTGTCCTACTAGAGAGGAGAGGACACTGGACCTGCTGTATTCTAACGTTAAGGATATTAAGGACACGTTAAGGATACATTAATATAGACTACACTTAACTTGACAGTTCATGCACTATTACTTACTACTTGTAATTATTACATTGTATTATTATACCGTATTATTAATATCATCAAACCCACTTTGTACTTTACACTTGTTTTATTTTTATACTTATACCCACTTGGAACTTAATTTATCTGACCTGTATTTTAGTGTGTTATATTTTTTGCTTAGTACTTCGATTGCTGTGTGCACTCACGTGATAGTGAGCTGCTGTAACAAAAGAGTTTCCCCTCGGGGATCAATAAGTATTTCTGATTCTGATGCACACACCGGCTCCTGCTCATCTCCCCTCTAACTCAGCTGCTGTCTGCCCTCAGACTCCTCTGAATCCACTGCTCCCCCCTCCTCCATCTTCCTGGGAGAGTCCTACTCACCCCTCAACCAGCTCTCAGGCTAACGGACCTCTCCAGACTGACGACTCCCCCCCTCCCCCGCCTGTAACCTCTGCTGTGGGCCTGACGGCTGACCAGGTGAGAGGACAGGTGATGAAACTCCACTCAAACAAGGCTGCAGGCCCCGATGGACATTTGCCCCGGGGTGCTAAAGCCTGTGCCCCCCAGCTATGTGGAGTCATTCAACATGTCTTCAACCTGAGCCTGAGTCTTCAAAGGGTCCCTGTTCTGTAGAAGACATCTTGTGCCGAAGACGCCACGTCCCAGTGGCTCCAAGGACTACAGACCGGTGGCACTGACCTCCCACATAATGAAGAGACTGGTGCTGGAACAGCTGCGGCCCATGGTCAGACCCCTCCTGGACCCCCTTCAGTTCGCCTACCAGCCCCGGCTGGGAGTTGAGGACACCATCATCTTCCTGCTGAACCGCATCTACACCCACCTGGGTAAGCTGGCAAGCACGGTGAGAATCATGTTTTTTGACTTCTCCAGTGCTTTCAACACCATCCGGCCTGCCCTGCTGGGGGAGAAGCTGGCAGCGATGCCGGTGGATGGCCCACTCGTGTCCTGGATTGTGGACTACTTGACTGACAGACCACAGCATGTGCGTCTGCAGCACTGTGTGTCAGACAGCGTGGTCAGCAACACTAGGGCCCCTCAGGGGACTGTCCTCTCTCCCTTCCTCTTCACCATCTACACCACAGACTTCAGCTACCACACAGTCCGGTCACCTTCAGAAGTTTTCTGATGACTCTGCTGTGGTAGGAAGTATCAGCGGTGGTGATGAGACTGAGTACAGGGCTGTGGTGGGGAACTTTGTCTCATGGTGTGAGCAGAACCATCTGCAGCTCAATGCGACAAAGTCTAAGGAGCTGATTGTGGATCTACAGAGGGCCAAGGCACCAGTGACCCCAGTTTGCATCCAGGGGGTCAGTGTGGACATTGTAGAGGATTACAAGTACCTGGGAGTACACACGCACAATAAACTGGACTGGGCTAAGAACACGCAAGCGCTTTACAGGAAGGGCCAGAGCCGCCTCTAATTTCTGAGGAGGCTGAGGTCCTTCAACATCTGCTGGACAATGCTGAAGATGTTATGAGTCTCTAGTGGCCAGTGCAATCCTGTATGATGTTGAGGGTAGCAGACGCTAACAGGCTCAACAAACTGATCCATAAGGCCATTGACATTGTGGGGGGGGAGCTGGACTCTCTGGCGGTGGTGTCAGAGAGGAGGATGCTGGCAAATTACATGTCATCTTGGACAGTGTCTCCCACCCACTCCATGATGTGCTGGTCAAACAAAGGAGTACCTTCAGCGAAAGACTCATCACCCCCAAAAAGCACCACAGAGCGCCACGGGAAGTCATTCCTTCCTACACTTATTTTAGCTTTTATACTTATATCCACTTTGTACTTAATTTCTTACCTGTATTACAGCGTATTATATTTTGATTTGCTTAGTACTTCTATTCCTTCTATTCTCAAGTGTGCATTGACATGATAGTGAGCAGCTGTAACGAAAGGGTTTCCCCTCGGGGATCAATAAAGTATTTCTGATTCTGATTGTCTTCTTCTTTAACACACTATTTACATTGTCAACATGTGGAACTGGGGTTCCTTTTTTCAGAAGTGTTTCATAAAGCAAAATTACCTGTTAAGCCAGGCTTGCTCAGTAAATCATGGCTTGTTTTCAAAACACTGGGTTTTATCCAAAGTTCCTCCCAGCAGCTCCTCAGTACTGATGCACTGTGAACAGAAGTCAAATCACAGCACATATCATATTTATTAATTCGGCGTTATTGCAAAGTTAGAGCTCATACCTTTTTTAATTTTAGGTATCTCAACCCACATGTGTTTCAAAATGCACAAGGGAAAAATATATGTAATATATACTGTATATATTTGCTTTAGACTATTTGAATATTTAAATTAAAGCTAATAAATAACTTTAGATATGTACTCTTTTTTTTTTTTTTAAATGCCATGTAAACAAAATCCATAATACCCTGAAACACATATTTATATACTAGACTATTAATAAAACAAGAGGATGCAGACAGCCAATCTGTATTTAAACAGTATTTATTCTGCCATGTGGAGGCTGGTATGTCATTTGTACCAATTAAGTGGCAAAATCAAAGCAAACTTTAGTTCCTAGATAATGAAAATTTTCACGAGAAAACAATCCTACCACAAGGTCCAGTTAGTAGCTGTGCTGGATCTTTCGATCATATCACATGATCTTACTCAGCAGATGGAGTCCACTCAGTTAGTCAGTCAGAACCGGGTGGTGTTTTTAAATAGGCTCCTACTGTACGTAGTAGACAGTGTTATCCTATCTGCTGTACAGACAAAATCATCAAAATCATGTGTTTTGCTAGAGTTATGACATATCTCTTATCTGTATTTTGGCAGGCAATATACTGTATTTTGTTGGCAAGCAGTTTTTGTTTGTCTGTTCTTGGCAGGTGAACTCAAATGTTAATGTTAGTGGATGTTTAGTAAAATTTGCACGCACACTTAATGCTCATGTGTCTCGTTCATCCCCATTTGGAAAGCATTTTCAAATGAGTCACTGTTACTGGTGCAACTATACTGTTAGCTGGAAATTGGTCAAAGTGTAGTGATGCATCTAACAATTATTTTGATCGATCACTGATTATTTTCATGATTAATCAATTAATCATTAGGTCAACAAAATATGAGAAAATAGTGAAAAATGCCTATCACATTTTCTCAGCTTAAATTGCTTGTTTTGCCGATCAACAGTCCAAATCCCAAAGATTTTCAGTTTACTATCACAGAAGACTTAAGACAACCAGCAAATATTCATATTTGAGAAGCAAGACCAGTGGATTTTTGGTTTTCTGCATAAAGATGGATTGATGGACAAATTAAAGGTTAATTGATTATTAAAAATAGTTGTTTTTTCAATTGATTTACTGATTAATCAACTAATCATATCAGCTTTACAATATAATCCATTGGTTGGCAGTAGGGGTGAAACTGCACAACATTCATGGTACATGATGCACTGCACGTTTTGGCTCACTCTTAGGTATACTTAGATACTTACTTAAATACTGAAGATAGAAATTGTTTTCTTTGATTTTAAAAAATGTAACACTAAACAATGGAGTACTCCAGGGATTTACTATTACACTTCCATAAAGTCAGGGGACTCAGATGAAAAACGAATGGTCAAATGGTCATGCTCCATAAACACTGAGTCCTACACCTCCCATAATGCAATGAGTAGCATTATTTAGTAGACCCTCCCTATTTCAGTACGAATACTTCTCCTCTTAAGCCCCTAATTGAAAGTTGGTACATTTGTCTCGTTAGTTTTTCTGAAGCTTTTTTCAAGTTGTCCCATCATATCTTCCAGGTGTAGTGTCAAACCCGCTGGTTCAGCAGCCAGCCTTGACAGGAGGATTAGATACTGGATCTCCCATCACGTTCCCAGAGGAGCAGGAAGATCCCAGAGTGTCTGGAGACACCATCACTGGTGGAGGCATCTGGGGTTTTTTCAAGGTAATAATGCTCTATTCCAACGTGGCTTGACATAACTTGAGAGAGATATACGCTTGTTTTATTGACTTCAAGAAAGCTTTCGACTATTTGGCATAAAGGGCTCTATTACAGACCTCTACATTGTGGTATGGGGGTCAAAATGTATGATCTGATTAAAACAATGTATTTAGAAAATGGATGTGCTGCAAAAATTGGAGTCAAACAAACTGAATCCTTCACGCAGAGAAGAGGTGTTCGTCAGGGCTGCAGATGAAGTCTCTGTTTTACGCTGATGACCTTGTTCTACTGTCTCCTACTGAACAAGGACTACAGCAACAGCTGGACATAGTAGAAAAGTACTGTCAGAACTGGGCCCTGTCAGTAAATATTGAAGAAAACTAATGTCATGATTTTTCACAAATGCCCCTGATGCCAGGAGAACAAATACCAGTTTACCATTAATAATCATATCATTGAACATAGTATGAGTTATACCTACCTTAGTATAACCATTACAGCATCAGGGAGTTTCAACATGGCAGTGAATGCACTAAAAGGAAAAAGCTCAAAGAGCTCTAAATGCAATTAAGAGAAAATTTTATAATTTTCAAATTCCAATTAAAATTTGGCTTAAAATATTTGATAGTGTCATCTAGCCCATTGCGCTATATGGTAGTGAAGTATGGGGTCCACTCAGTCTCACCCGTTGAGACAAACATCCAGAATCTTGACCTGCAGAATTCTCCAGATACATTTTACACGTACACAGAAAAACACCAACAAATGCATGTAGTGCAGAATTACGCAGATGCCCACTGATAATTAACATTCTTAAGAGAGTGCTCACATGTTTTAATCACCTTAAATCCAGCCCCCTAGACACCCTCCATTCCAAAGCCCTCCAAACCCAAGAGCTGAGCCCAGAAAAGAGTCCCCTGTGTCAGCTGATGCTAAGACTAACTGCCCCCTCTCAGACACACACTGACCAGTCTCACAACAACATTGCTATCCAAACACCAATCAGAGTAAACCAAATTATAATGCAATGTAAAGAAACCTATTTGGAACATTGGAAAGAAGAAACTAAAAGCCAGAGTAGATCAGAATGTTATCTGGCCCTAAAAAGAGATTATGAATTGCCAGAATATCTCTCTGCTGTCAGAGATAGAAAGCAGAGACAGATCCTAACCAAGTACAGGCTCAGTGACCACAAACTGGCAATCGAAAAAGGAAGACACAAAAAGTCCTGGCAACCAAAAGAAAACTGTATATGTGGTCACTGTTCAACAGATGAGGTTGAGACAGAGATGCACTTCCTCCTACAGTGTAAAACATTCAATGAAATAATCTTCATTTACTTTAACAAGTTCAACTCTGTAATCTCAGATTTCAAAGAAGGAGACAAGGGCATATATTGCTGCTCATTTATTGGTCTAGCTCTGAAAACTCCAGATGTAATTTGCACCTCCATTTTTTTTACCATGTTTGTTCCTGATCTAGTTAACTCCAGGTGAATAATTATTAGCACATAGTCTTATTCTAAAGCCTATTTTACAAAAGTAATAAGGAAATAAACTATTGCACATATGACAACTGTGGCTTCAACAGAAAAATGAAATATGTAGTTACTTTGTGTTGATAGTGAAACCGTTAAAGTGCGATTCATCTGTATGGATGTGTCCATTTTTTAAATTACCCTTAGCATCAGTGTTCTAACAGTCATGTCCTATGTTTTGTCTGTGTGTCCTCAGGGAGTAGCAGGCAACCCTGTAGTAAAGACAGTCCTGGACAAAACCAAGCACTCTGTCGAGTCCATGATCACTACTCTGGATCCTGGCATGGCTCCATACATCAGTAAGTCAACCTGCTCTCTCCTCATCACCCCATAATGAAAAAAGCTGACTTAACGTTCAAATGTCATCAATAAATGTTGCTGTATTGTTGCTCTCCAGAGTCTGGTGGAGATATTGACATTGTGGTGACTTCAGATAAGGAGATGAATGTGGAGGCAGTCAGAGACGCCTTCCAGGAGGTTTTTGGGATGGCCATGGTAACTGGAGAGCCTGGTCAGTCTAACATTGCCCCACAGCCTGTGGGCTATGCAGCCGGTGTCAAGGTCAGTTCACTGCTGCTTCTCCAACCTGATTTTTTTTATTTTTTTATTTTTTTACATTTTCTGAATCAAAGTAACAGAGGGCAGATCTACTGTAGTAGAGCTTTACATGTTTACAGGATCATGTTTCATCATACTTTTCCTTCATACTCATCAGTTCTGACCAAAACCTTGGGAACTGCTTCAACATGTTGTTGTAAAGCAAATTTCTACTTGCGTTCTGAGTTACATGACTTTCCAATACTGTGAGAAAAGGCAAAGAATGAAAGAATGTATTGTTATTGAAATTATTGGATTTTGAGAATAAGGTCATAATTTTAAGAGGAAAAAAAGTCATAATATTTCAATAAAGTAGGTTGCTTCAAGAACAAAATGTTGTATGTTATGCTCCGATTATGTTCATTGAATTACATGTATGTTTTAGCATTTCCTGACAGTCTATACCGTAGCCCGCAGTTACTGTTTTAACTTGCACTTGTGTTTGGACTGTACTTTCCTATGACTGGTACTTTATACAGCTCTGGTGTGTGTTGCTATGTCATCTGTGGCTCCTCCACCAGGACCTGTACAGTCACTATGCTCCATCTGAAGACACCTAGCTCCATTTGATCCACAAGATCCTTCCCACTGAAAAACTTATAGGGAAGCAGCTGTGTTCTGCACTTTAACAGAGGGGAAATTAATATTTGTGTGGACAATAAGCCACACAAAGGTGAGATGTATGCCTTATCCAAAGTGTCAAACTGTTTGGTACGCTTTAACAGGAGAGGCTTCAAGGATGAGGACTAAGTGGTTGGTTTGGCAAAAGTATTTCTTGTTGATTTCCCTTCTCCCAATAAAGATCAGCACACAGCCACTTCAATAAAATTTGCCTCATCCAGAGACAGTCCCAAACAGAGCTAGGTGTCTATCAGATGGTTGTGTCACAGCGTCTGTTTTACAACAGCAAAAAGCTGGAAAATGACAATCAGTGAATGAACAGAAAGGCATTCAGCAACTACTGCATTTTGATAATCAATTAACTATTCAATTAATCAACTAATCATTTCAACTATAGACTTCAATTGGCTGAAAATTCCAGTGTTCTAATCTAAATTATAGACAAATTAATACACTTTCTTTGGACAACAGTTTATATAGAATATAGTATATAAAACTTCTTTCATTCGGATCCCTCTTTCCCTGCTGTTCTTCATTACCAAGACGTGCTAACTTAGGTATGCAAACATATGGGGACTTTCATAATAAGACATTTCTTTTGAATGTTTGAGGGTCACTTTTAATCTCCCTACAACTCAATTCTTTAAGTACTTACAGGTCAGGCACTACATTTGTTCATTAAGCCATTCACCCTTCTCAACTGAACTGTTCTTAAAAGATTCACCCACAGTATTTTAACTCATAAGTCTATTCTGGGAAGCAGTGAAGGGTTTTCAATGTCTGTGTGTGTGTGCGTGTGTGTGTGCGTGCGCATGCGCGCAGGGGGCTCAGGAGCGCATTGACAGCTTGCGTCGAGCTGGTGTGATCCATGAGAAGCAGCCAGTGGTCTCACTGGAAAACTTCATCGCTGAACTCTTTCCTGACAAGTAAGAAGAAAACCTCTGACTGACACCAGCATACACTGGAACCAAAGATGTTTCTTATTCAAACTATTTGATCGTGCTTTTTTATTCCACACACACATCTCTACGCCTTACACACTCAGTGATGGGAAAACAATAACCCATATGCAGTGGAATACAACCCAATTCAATAACCCTATAATAAACACTACCTCTGGATTTTGGAGGCTATAGTTTGTGGTAGTTTGTAGTGTAATGGACTGAATCATATTACAATGCTGTTTACATGTGAAAACACCAGTCTTTTCAGAGAGAAGTTTGAGGGTTTGTCCGTTGAGCTAAGAATGTCCTGCAGGCATCATTTAATAAATGATTGATGTCTATCCAGTAGCTCATCTGAATTGTCCATGTACTGTATATAATCAATTCAGTGTGTGTAAATAATAATAAATGCACACATAAAAGTCATGAATTTTCAGAATCCCTTTGTTGTCTCCAGGTGGTTTGACATCGGCTGTTTGATCCTGGAGGACCCTGGTCACAGTATCCGCATCGAGGTCTTCACTCAGGCAACTCCTCTGGCTCTAGATAACGTCCAACAGGTACAAATGTAGTGACACATTCACTTGTACCATGGAGTATTAGGCCCACTGTTTGAGGGGGGGAAAATTCAGCTTCCAAGGATAAAGTTTAAATATTTTGAGAAAAAATTTGTAATGTTATCAGACTTTATTTCAAGAAAAAAGTTTTAATTTTACAAGAAAAAGTCCTAATATTTCAAGAATAAAATCAGAGTTTTACAAGAAAACATGTATTAATAAAATAATAATTAGAGCAAAATGCCATATGGCATGATTAGATCGGGTAGGCTTGATAACGTGCATGTTTTATATTGTGGTGAGTCCGGTTATGGGCTCACACATTATGTAATTGGTTTCATTTCAGTATCTTAATGTCTCTGATAATATGGTTCGTATTGGTAAAAAGCTGAGATTTCCAGAAAAAACTAAAAATATTTTGAGACCAAAAGTTAAAGTTATGAGGATAGAGTCAACGTGCTAGTATGTTCCTCCAAAAGTGCTTGTCGGAAATCCGAATAGCTTCGGAAACCATCTCCATCCCCACACTTTTCCGACATCGGATTAGTGTCCGACCATTCCAACCACCATATTCACACGATATCACATCTCCCCCCTCTCTGTGACAGCTGGCTTTTCACTCCACCTTCCAGTGTGGCCATTCAGAACAACTATAAACACTTTTGATTTCAGATGTGGTTGGACAGCAGGTTGTACGAACCTCTTCTTTTCTAGTATAACGCAGCCCTGAAAATACAGTAATTTTATGAGAAAGTTGTAGTATTCTGACTTTTTTTTCTCATAAAATAACTATTTTCTTCTCAAATCGTTAGGGTTTATTTCTCAAATTCTACAATTTTACTAGTAAAATAAACATATTCTCGAAATATTAGGACTTTATTCCTGAAATATTACAACTTTATTCTAACCTAACAGTGACCCTAATACTTAGTCATACACTTGGAACAATAGTAATTTCATCACTAGTTATGATATCATATTACTGACTATTGAAACCACATCGATTATGAAAACAAAGGAAAAGAAGCTTGGGTGAAGCTGACCACCATGGCTGACCGATTGAGACACTTTTCAAGCAACTAAACCAACACATTCTAAACATACTTCTCTTTAAGTCTCCATCCATCTGAGGGCTGGAGCCTCCCAGCTCACTTTGTTTATATACTATTTGAACAGACTAATAATGTATAGTCTGAATTTCCTTGGCACTGGCATCTTGCATCCATCTTTAGCCACTTCAGTTTTCAACACCTGTAATTGCAGCTTGGTTTATTGTCATTGATAAATATCAGCTTCAGCCTTTGAAACTTTATTCAATATCACTCCCTTAGAAACTGCCAGCAACTTATCAAACTGTTTTTGTAACCATCCCCTGTGCAGGCTCAGTCCCTGACCCCTCCTGACTACAGCCTGCGCTGGTCAGGTCTGATTGTTACAGTGGGTGAGGTCCTGGAGCGCAGCATGCCCAACATCAACAGAACCGACTGGCACCAGGCCATGACGGGCATGACCCAACGGCAGATGATCCAGAGCGCTACCAAAGCTCTGGCTGGAATCTACAAACAGCAGCTGCCACCCAGGAGCGCGTGAAGCTGAATGGTTCCAGCTTCTGTCACATGCTGGGAGGAGGTGGAGACACATTGGAGGAAAAATTAACTGATGGGACAGCGAGGTTTCTTGTAGCTCCCCATCCATCCTCCATGTGTCCTTGTGAGACAAAGCCAAATGCACATTTCTTTAACAATAGTGATGTTTGTTTACTGACATTCCAACATGTCAGCCTTTTTGCTGAAAGGTCATCAAATATCAAATCAATACTTTGTTGCCAACTCAGGCTTTAAAGAAGACTTAATCTTTTAAGGAGGATAACAAGATGATCAGTTAATGGTTATTACACATCATGTATATTAATATCAACAACCTTAACAGATATTGTGGTAATATTTAGTTTTCTTATTTTGTTTATGAATGCTCATGGTTATTGTAGAAGCTATTACAAAGACTGTGTCGCAGTTGTATTCTATATACTAGAGGTTGTCACAAGTTTGGAAAACCTACTCAAACCATACTTGCATGAATTCAGTTATTTTTCTGTTGTTTTTTTTGTTTTGTTTTTTTAAAAGAGACACAGTCCAAAATGCAGACAGAGAGAGATCACCAACACTTTGACCTGAAACCTGAGACGTGTAGAAAAACATGACCCTACCTGACCCAATTAGACTGAATGTAATGTGGACCTGGCCTGACTCGGGCCCTGGGTTGGGTCATGGAAACTGGATATACAGAACTGAGTGGACCTGTGGAGTCCTCTACTATATACTGCAACACTGTAAATTCTACTTTGTACTAAAGTTGGAAGTGCACTATTGTGGCAGTTGGTATTCAAGATACTAGTGTAATTAATATGAAGCAATTGTGCTGAAAATGGTTGGTTATTTTGAAGCATTTGATAATGTCAAAATGGTGATCTCTGCTGGACAACCTTTGGTGTTGCAAAGAGTTCAATCCAAGACTGAGATTTTGTTCAGTAAAGGTTAAATAATATAAAATGACCACTGTTCATTGTACAGTTCTGCTTCACTGTGGAAGATTGACAATCACAGCCTGTATTCAAAATCAGTGTGACACCTCTGAGTGTCTACAAGTGTGGTGTAAAAAGGGGTCATTTATGATAATTGGATTTTTGCTGCATTGAAGTGAGGATTCATCATTAGTTCCCTGCTTTGCCCTGTTGGTAACCCAGCCTTGCCCTTAACGCCTCACTCTAAAGTCAAGCAAGTTTATTCTGCATGCTGGTCTTTCTATGTAAACTTAATTTAATAATTTTTCCAGTGTGAATGCACTAAATCATTTTAGAATCAGTATATAGTCTGCAACTGGGACACAGCTAGAATGGTCTGATGGGTCAAATGATGTCATGTTTTAGATATAATGTATTGGTTTAAAAAAACAGTATCACATTCATTGATTATTGCATGTTTATTGCAAAATATTAGCTCACCATTAAATTTGTGCACTCGTTAGGTAAAAACACATTTTGATCCATGAGTAATTGCAACAGGATGCTAACAGTAACCTGGTGAAGGGTGGAAAGAACATTCTTCTGTGTGCTTTGTGTCCTCTTAATGTCTTTTTACACAAATAAATCACTTTTTCATGTTGGTTTGTATCAATGCTACATTGTTTATTCCCCATTAACTTGTTTATTCCACATTAACTTATTACACAGGTTAATTACAGTGCCACCATGTGGCCGATTGGGCTCAAATTTCCGTGGAAGCATTTGCACATCATTTCCAGTTATTGGGCCAGGTTTCATGTTTCTAGCTCATTCCAGCTCATGGCAATTTGAGCTACAGTATAAGACAAAATAATAATAAATGGGCACAAACTCAATAGGGTTCTACCGCTTTGCGGTTTGAACCCTAATACTTAAAGTTGTAAGCAGCGATGATGGGGCCCTCGCACCTCCACTCATGTTGGGTCTTGCTGCAATTGTGCCATCCTGGCGGGACACTGGCTGTTCAACACTGTTCTGAATTGTAATGCGTTTTGGTCACTGCACGTATGAGTTAAATGTCTCTTCCTGTGTCCAATATGTGGTGCTAGACTACACACTTTATGCGTCATGTTGAAGGATATCGTACTAGATGGCCAAAAAATGCCAAAAAAAAGGATGCAAAGTGGGCATTCTTGTACCACAGAAGCCAATCATAACAGTGGGCGTTCTTGTGCTCTACCAACCAATCAAAGCAGTGGGTGTTCCCGCACTCTACAGGAACACGGCTGCAATAAGTCTTCTGCAACTTTGCTGAAAATTCTTTTTCTTCTTCTTTTTATGACTGATTGCAATGACTTTCAATGACTTTCAAGGTGCATACCGTCACCTACTGTACTGGAGTATGCCGAAATGTTTTTATACTAAATTCTGAGACATAAATAAAATATGTAAATATAAAATAAATAGGAAGCAAACAAGCAAATAAACAAGATAGATAAATTAACACACTAAATAAATATAGACCTTATCCTTGTATCCTTCAAATTTCAATTACAGCTTTCTGGGCGTCCATTACCCCTTCTCCAGTTGTCCCCAGTATTCCCTCTAGGTTCCATTCTCTACCTGTCTTCTGAATCCTTAAGAGCCGTTCCTCTCATCCTTGTAATTACTGCATTCCATGAGTGTATGTTTAACATTTTCTATGTTTTTGCAATGAGAGCATTTTCCTGACATATTTCTCCCCACTAGCAGCTAGAGTCTTGTTGAGTCCTGTATGATCAAACCTTAACCTAGTTAAAATGACTTCCTCCCTCCTATTTCCCCTCCTAACACCCTGTGTATTTATGGATTTCTGAACTTTGTAGTATGTAGTTGTAACTTCTTCAACCCACTGCAGACCTATTATTACTGCCATCATTTCAGCTGTAAAGCTGGATATCTCCAATGTTAGTTTTCGTTTTTGATATGTGAATTCCTATGCCTACTTTGCCATGTTCATCTTTATAACCATCTGTATAAATGTCTAAATAATAGTATGTATTTCTTATATATTGTTCTGCTACAAATTTTCTTTCGTTTTCTCCCATTCCTTTTTTAGTTCCATTATACTGAGATCTACATCAGTGTTCCGGAATTGCCACGGTGGAATAGTACTTCACCTATAGGGGTTAGGGATATTAAAATGAATGTCTTCCAGTCCATATTCTTCTGCTTTAAGCTTTGCTGTCCATCCAAAACCAATACCCTTAAATCTACTATACTCCCAGCATTATGTAGCACGTCCTTCTTCTCATCACGACATCCCCATAAACGGATCCAATACGTCATCATCAGCTTATCCCTTCTAAAATCGGGGCCTCTCCTGACTCTACCTGTATTGCTTTGATGGGGTTTGTTCTCATTGCACCAGTGCATATTCTGAGAGCTTTATTTAGGCTATGAAACAAATCAGGGCTGAATTCTCAGATGATCTCATGATTTTGCGATCTTGTGAATCCAGCTGCCACCATGGATGTATAATAAGACCTGGATACAGTGCCGCTGCTCAGACTTGCTTCCAATTTTGCCCAGTGGCCTTTTGCGGCATTGCAGTGAAAAATTGCCCAGCGGCCGAAAAAGCATTTTCGCCAGAGACCACCATTATAAAGGAGATGTCTGTAAAACTGTTGACAGGACACCTCGAACTGCAAACAAGGTCAATTATGACCCTTTTATTATGAATTTTTGATCCAGCAGGAGAAATACTACTGCGCATACTCAGTGGGCTGCATACCCCTGGAAGTTAACCCGGAAGCTAAAAACTTTTTTGTGCTACGCGAGCAATTCTTATTGAACTGAATAGGCACCATCTTTAGGTCCAGTATCCAGAGCTTATATATCCATGGCTGCCTTGCAAGGTAACGTGATTTGGGCAGCCGGACTGCCTACCACGTTCTCATGTGAAGTGAGAGCGACAGTTGGTGGCGATAATGCACTTCTAAGTTGGTTTGCCAACCGCAGCAGAAGAAGAGAGAAATAAGAAAATATGGAGGAGGAGAGTGAAATTGGAAATACAGAGCAGGAGACATTTAACTCAAGTGTTGTCTCATGTGAGGTAGTTGTTTTTGTTTGTATGGAAGTTCCAAATCAAAGAAGAAAATAATCAAATGTGATGAAGTGGGTTATGGTTCAGTTTCTTTTTAAAAAAATGTTGAGTTCTTGGCCATTAGCTATCAGACTTCTAGCATTCCATTGTAGTACATGGAATACCTTAAAGATCTTAACCAACACTCTGAGAACCTCCACTAACATTAACTATCAGAATTCCATGAATTTCCTCTGCTCTTAGAGCTGTAATACCCAGAAATGCCTTTACTGCTTTCACTACAGTCTTAATCCTATCACTTTTGCTTTCTTGTTGGGTGGCGACATTTACAACAACTTAAAACTCTGGGGTGTTATTTCTAACTCGTCCCTTCCGCTCAGGATGCTTCCATTAATCTCTTTAGGTTTTTGCTTCACTTTATTTATACCAACACTCCTTAAGGCCTCTGCATAGGATACCTTATTCATGATTTTGTCTCTGTACTTCCTTTGCTTGCTTTTGCACCATACAGCATCTATATGCGGCGCTATGCTCACCTCCACAATTACAGCATTTCACCTATCTCTAACACATTTTCCGTAGTCGTTCTCTCCACCACATTTAGCATATCTCTTCCTACCCTTACACTGCTGTGCTGTATGTCCCATTCTTTGACACTTAAAGCACCGCAATGGCTGATGGCTATTTGATTGGAGCCTTCTGGCCTCGATTACCTTTCCACCTCGGATTTCCTTCTTTACTTCTTCCATTGTCATTTCCAGCGGCACATTTGAAATAACTCCTCTCATTTTTGAGGCTGCCCCTGGTACATGCGCTTTGATTTTTCTACCATCAAGAGTACTAATTTAAAAAATCTTTTCCTGCTGTTTCCTGATTATAGCTGAGATCAAAATTCTTGTGTCATTCAGCAGCTTGGCAAACTTAATCTTGCCGATATCTCTCTCTATTGATTTGGTAACCCAAACTGGGTGGAAGAGGCCTGTCTCATTCCCAAGTGTAATTCTAACTTTCTCCTCCTCTACCTGTTGTTATTCAACATTAGGTTTTGCCCTTTTCTTATTAGGTCTATCCTTTCCTCCCTCACTACTTACATCGGATGATGACTTCCTATGTTTCACTGAGTTCTTCCCCTGACTAAACTCTATTTCAGACCCCCATCTATCTGAAGTGTCACCCATGACTGCACTCACGGCACAGCTTGATTGCAATCCTCCGAAGCCCTTTAACTGATTCCAAAAACCAGGCACGAGCAGCCGGCATCCGCTATGTTGCATTGCTGCCAACTTCTGGAACTTGTCCGTTACTGTGCCATCTTCATTCTATATCCTTTTTATTAGGCCAGTGTCTCTCAAGAAGTCAAACAGCCATCTTACTCGTCTCTCTTTCCTTCCACACTCTAGAATATGTTACAGCTGTGACAGCTTGTCTGCATTCCGTTAGTGTTCCCAAATATTATTCCCCTGCCCTGTCTTCTGTCTCTCACTTGTATGTCTCTCTGTGTGTGTGCATATGTGTCTGGAGGCGTGGCTACTCCTCCTGTCTCTCTCCACTGGCTCCACCACTTACCTAAGATCCTTCACCCAATCACTCCGCTCAGCCGACACTCCTGCCTCGCATCAAGCTCATCAACGCCAGTATATCTACTCTGGCTCTCCATTCACTCATTGCCAGATTGTTGTTTCAACCACTGTGGTAGTTACTAGTTGGCCAACCATTGCTTTTGCCAAAGCGTTCAGTCTGTTCTTGTTGTGTTATTTCCGCTAAAGTGTGTTTCTGTGCTCCAGGATCACAACTCACCTGCCTGCTCCTCGTTTGCTCCTGCCTGTCTGTCAGCCACGTGTCTCTCAGCCACACCATCGTCGCCACCATTAGCTCACCTACCTGCTTACCTGGTCTGGATCTTCATCCTAGTCTCGCCGAGCTCCACCACCATACCTTCACGTCCTCGCTGCCAGCTCTGGATCCCAACCCCTGGTCTCCTTCCACTTCCCCTTTCCCGTTCTTCAATAAATCTATATTCCTACCCCTTGTCTGAGTCCTGCTCTTGAGCCCAACCGTTTAGTAAAACGTAACAGAATACTTCTTTCTGATATTTCTGTTGTTTCTGGTGTCTCCCTTTTGTCTCCTGCTCCCAGTACTGTTGCCACTCGTGGTTTATTTTCCTCCAAACAACACTTTTTTCCTTCAGATTTAGATCTATGTGTCTCTATGTTGTTCCTTTTAACAGCTTCCTTTGCCAATTTGTCTACCTTTTCGTTGCTCGCAATGCCAATATGAAGTAATATAAGTAACCACACTGCTCTCCCTTGTTACTCTATTGAGTGCTAACAGGGTTTCATAGACTAGATCAGCTCTACTGTATATACAGTCAGGTAGTTGGATGTTCTTTTGTAAATCTCGACATTCAGCCCCTGGACTACCATAGCAGCTCCTGTTGCATCTGCTGCTGGATCCTTCAACTCATCTGTGACATTAAAAGATACTCCTTGTACCAATGTTCTATGTGGCAATAGTATTCATTTACTAGGTCTACCTTTTTATTCCTCACTCTGGCCTCAAGGAGCTCCAGATCAACTTTCGGGGTCTCTGGCAGCCATACTGGTACAGATGGTACCAGATGGTCACAATACTACAGGGTAGAACTCTTGGTCAACTACCCCTATATCCCTTGCCACTAAGCCCACAACCCACCTAAAGCCTGTGGACTGTGCCATCCCTCCATCCCAGCACTCTGGCACCACCTGCTTTTTTGCGTGATTCTCCCGATGTCCTTTCAGGCTTAGCCAGTAGCTGCCTACGGTGCAGCCTGAGCTAGATTAGAAGATGGATAAATCTGTGACAGATGAAGTGCACTACATTATCCACAGAGAAGCGCTGGCATCAAAGCAGCTCAGTGACAAACTATACGAGGTGTTGTATGATATCATTACCGGAGTCATCTTCATCAAAACAAGACCCCTAAAAGCGTGTCTTTTTGCTGTGCTCTGCAAGGAGATGGGAGTCGAGCACACAGCTGTGCTGTTCCACAGTGAAGCCCGATGGCTATCTTGGCAAGGTAGTATCTAGGATGGGAAATGAGAGATGAAATCCAACTGTTTTTGGAATAGGAGGGCATGAATGAGCTTGCCAGAAAGTTTCTGATCAGCATTTTTTGATGAAATTGGATATCATTGGAAAACTAAACTAATTAAACAGCAGCTGCAAGGCAAAGACAAGCATCTCCCTCACCTGGCTGACAAGATCATCTGCTTCACCAGAAAGCTAGAGCTGTGGGAAAGAAGACTTGGCCAAGGGAACAGTTACTCATTTAAGAATCTAAGAGCATTTCTTGAAACCAATGAACTCAGATGACAGTGGTTCCATGCATCACAGAGCACATCACTGCACGGTGGGGCCATTTCCACAAATACTTCTCATACCAAAGTGGCCAGTATGACTGGGTGATCAATCCATTCCATGCGACAGCACCTGTAGACCTAGGTTTCACCACTGGTGAAGAGGACCAATTCACTGAAATGACGTCTGACTACCCCCTCAGACTGCAGTTCTCATCCAAGACACTGGGTGAATTTTGGCTTGGTGTGTAGAAGAAGTTCTCGCTAACTGGCCAGAGAGCAGTGAGCATTTTGCTCTCTTTCACCGCTTCCTATCTATCCACAGATTTTTTGACATTGTCAAAGGGGGGGCCTTCTATAAATAGTTTGGGAGCCACTGCTCTAAGCGTATAACCTTGATCTTTGTCCAACTCAGTCAGCACTGATTTTGATGCTGACCCTGTCTTGTTCTGATCAGAGAAACATAAATATGTTTTAGTGATGTTGTGTCTGCTCCCCACTCTAATCCTGAAAATCATCATTACATTTATTGCCTTTTAGCATTTTACAGTTGCGTTTTTGATGTGAACCCTCCATGTTATTTTTTTCCACTGGCTGCCATCATACGCTAAGAGTGACCGCCCAATCCCTGGCTGAATGTTTTACAAATATATTATTGATCATGTCTGCGAACAAAATAGGGCTTATGACACTCACTTAGGGCATTCTATTCTCCATCACACTTTTACTGGAAATTTCTGATCCTTTTAAATGCAACTTAATTAGAAGGCTTTCTTTCCACAACGTTATCATACGCCTTCTCTACATCAAAGAATATGGCAACCACAGACTTTTTTCTTAACTTGTGCTTTCCTTATTTCATCCTCCAGACATAGTACTGGATCAGTAGTACCCTCTTCCTTTTCTAAAGCCACTTTGGTAATTAGCCACCATACCTTTTTCTTCCAAAAGGTGCATCAGTCTTTCATTTACTAGGTGTTCCTATGGCCTTAACAGCACAGGCAATAGGTCTATAATTTGCTGGATTGCAATACCTCTCCGATATTCACCCTTTTTTCTACACTTTATTATACCTGGCCAATATTCTGGAGTCCCTCTTCACTCAAATACTTTAACATTATATAACATATTTTAACCTTCCCAGGGGCTGAGTTCTTGCATTTGGCCAGAGCCCTCTTAGCTCCCTCAAAGTAAATGGGGCATTGTACTTGTCCCCTGTGTTGTCTTTCCTCTGTAAGGCCTCAGCATTTTCGGCTCTTGTTCTCTCGTTACCTCGTCTTCCTTCATCTGACAAGTTTTGAGAGCTGTGGACCAAAAGTGTTTACCATTAATTCCGCTTTCTCTTTATTGGAAACTGCAGTATTATCTCCATTTGTTAGGATTGGACAGCTCCACTCCCTTCTATCACCTTCCATCTTCTTAATTATCCCCCATATTTCCCCTACAGGTGTAGTGCTTCCAATTGAGTCACAATACTTCCTCCAATATGTTCTTTTTGTCTGTCTTATAGTCCTCCTGTCTATTGTCTGAGCTTGCTTGTACTCAATCATGTGCTGGTAGTTATTAGTTCTCTGAATGCTCTGTTCCTATTCTTCACCACCTCTTATCACTTAGCACTTATCATCTCACCACAGCACTACTTTCCTCTCTAATCTTCCCTTACTTTTAGGTATGGCAATTAATACTGCTCTTCTCCTACCTTCTTTCATTTCATTTTCGAAGATTTCTGTTTGTCTCCTCCTAAGTCTGTCTTACATAGCTATCACGTTCCTCCTTAAATTTCTCCCAGTTAGCCTTTTCAAAAACCCAATGTCCACTTCTGTTTTCTTTGACTGATTTGAATCCTTTCTGTTTATGATTTCACTTCAGCTGTTGCATTTACAACTCCTACTGTAAATGTAACCAGGTTTATCTTCTCTTTCCATATACTCTTTCCTTTTTTTTGTTATTTCCATCCCATCCTGGTGCTCCCTTCACTCATCTGCTTTCTTGGACAAGCCCTCTTTACTGCCACTGCATATGAGACCTTTTCCTTCACTCTTATGTGTTGGATTTCAACCTCACGTTTCATTACTTCACATCCCAAGTATGCCACACTGTGCTCCCCTCTGCAATTACAGCACTTTGGTCTCACCCCCTCTCCACAATGACCATACTCATGATCCCCACCACCCCTTGCCTCCCCCCCCTTGCACATCTTAGCTTAATGCCCAAATTTCTGACATTTGAAACACCTCATTGGCTTTGGTATGTATTCTCTTATGTTATACCATGTTATGATCACCTGCTTACACCCTGCCGTCCTCCGTTCCCCAACTTTCACTACTTTAGTTACTTTAATTTTGTCAACCTTGCTCATCTTCAATGCTTTTTCAACCTGGGCCTCACTGTTATACCCTGTTAGCATGTTTCCATCCTCCTAAACTCTAGCATATTTTACTTCCCCTACTTGGCCTCTGATGATTTTTGTCAATTTTAGTGGGTCTATCTTTATTACTCCTCCTTCTCCTTCAAACCTCACCACTGCATTTAATGACACTGCTGCCTTTGGATCCTTGTCTACACTCTCCCGTCCCTCACTCTCCAATCCGCCAATATCGTTCTTCTTTCTCTTACAGCTACTACCCGCCCTGGCCCTATCACCTGTCCCCGCTTTTTCCTACTCCTTCTCTCCATTTCCCTCGGTATCCCTTAACCCACTGGCCTCCATACTGTTGCCACCACTCTCTCCCTGCCCTCCTGTCATGCAACAGTAGGGAACACAGTGCTAGAGCACTGTATACCGGACCTCTACAGGCCGTCGGCCGTTATCCTGATACCTGATACCCTGATACAATATTCCCCACCCTGCCTACCCTACAAAGCAAAACTGTCCAGATGGCTGTAATTCCAAAATCCAAAAGTTTTATTCAGTTTGTGGTTAACTCCAGCAAGTACTCTTAAATATGTCTTAAATATACTGTAATATACTGTAAGTCCTGGGAGAATCCATGAACAACTGACCTCAACAAATAAGGAGTACTGCCAGCAAAACGTTCAAACGTTCAAAAGTTCAAACTGGTTCTGTCAGTGCAGGGTGGTGGTTATAGGAACCTTTGATTTAAGCGCTTTCATGGACTTCTGTGAAGTTAAAGGCAGAATGAGTAGGATTTTCCTAAAAAAATATAAAAAATCTAATACAAAATAATCCCTGTGTGTGGTAATTTTACTGTGTTCAGGATGTTTCTGGGCGTCAACCTTTGGGTAGTGGGTGTGTAGCCCCCAACCAATAACAGCGAGTGTTACGAAAATTACCCATGAGGTCTGTAGTGCTGAGTTTGAGCTTAGAATGATTTTCTGTCTAACACACAAGCCACGCCAGTTACCGCAGCAGTCCAAAACCAATGTAGTAAGTTGATCGTTGGAGACTCAGTGCTAGTGTCTGTAATGAGCTGGTATATAACTAAGGATAGCCAACATTACTATTGGCAGTGAATTTTTTTTCTAACGTTGAAGGACTGATACAGCAACATTGTCATATACAGCATTGGGCGTGTGCTTCTGGTGTCATTGAGCCGGGCAAAAGGGGCCAACTTTGAATGTTGTGTTTACAAACCACAACCGACAAATCCTACTCTTTCTGACTTTAACTTATTCCAAAGTTTTATAAAACACAATTCAATTTCAGGGAATAATGAGTCGTTGAAATCTCAACGCTTTTTAATCAGAACATAAAGAACTAGCAAGGCACTCAAAGAGCGCAGACCTCCCAAGGCCAATAGTCCAATCTTCTATGATATGCAAATCTGCAAGCACAACCACTAAATATGTTCAGATATATTTCCAAAACTATTACAATTACAGTATGTCAAAATGCCTAGCTGAAGCATCATCATCTCAGCTGTGCATTTATTATGTACTTTGCACAGATCATAAAATCCAGAATTCCGGATTAATCTGGAAAAATCACATCTCTGATTGCTTATTTCTTTCATACCTGCTGCAATTGCTTCTACAGTGATGTAGAAAAATTGTAACGTGCCTTGGATAAAAGTGCTGTTTAAATGCATTGCAGCCATTTACATTATGTAACATTTTTGTACTAAAAACTAAGTTTGTTTTCCTGACAATATCACAGCTACAGCTAGTGGGTCTGTTTGGCCACTCAGTGGTGGTGAGGGGGGTGGTGTCACGTGAAAAAGTGATGTTTACAAGACATGTTATGTTTACAAGACATGTTACGCTTAAAAATGTCTGGTTTCTCATGCATGTTATCACAAAAGATTTGATTTCTTTAATCAAATATATAATGTATATATAATGTATAATAGTTAATGCTCTGCCATCTTCACACATTAAAAAGTTGAATTTTTCTGTGTTATCACACCAGTGTGATGCTTCCATGTCACTGGCTTACACTGCTGGGCCCACTCCCTTTAAAGGTAATTAGGTCATATGTGGCCTCTTAAATTCAATTCAGTTCAATTTTATTTATATAACGCCAATTCACAACAGAAGTTATCTCATTGCACTTTTCATATAGAGCAATTCTAGACCGTACTCTATAATATTATGTACAGAGACCCAGCAATTCCCACCATGAGCAAGCACTTGGCAACGGAGGCAAGGAAAAACGTCCTTTTAACAGGCAGAAACCTTGAACAGAACCTATAGGCTCTAGGTGGGTGGCCATCTGTCTTGACCGGCTCTGTGTTGCGTGTACTTAGGTTTTGGGCTATGTTGATTTGGATGCCTGTCAAATGACTATTACATAAAGTGCTTTGAGTGGTCAGAAAGACTAGAAAGGCACTATATAAGTACAGTCCATTTACCATTTACATAGCTATCTTGCTATGTATCGTCCATGCCAGGTTGACCACTGAGGGATGATGGATCTGCAGCCTGCTAAAGTTTGGTATATACTTTAACATTATGCACTGAAATGATTAATAATATCATCCCCTACTGATCAACTGTCAAACCCCTATATATATTCTATTTTTCCCAATCTTCCATGGTTTTCCATGGTCTTTAACATTCTATTTTCAAATGTTTTTGTAATAATAACATGAAATAAAAGAACAGGGTTTAAAAAGAGAAAGGCGGCATTGAAGGAAATTGAGGGTGGCAATACAGTGCACTGTGGATGTGTAAAAACACAAGAAGTGATCTTCTACACTGTCCACCCCTAAAACATGGGAACAGTGAATGCATTAAGATGTTATGAATGAACTGTAAACACACTTTTAACATCAGGATGCCGATTTGATAGCTTTAACTTGGTATGTAAAGACCTAAAAATCTTCTACACAAGACAAAACAAACAAAACTGATCATACCAGTGATATAGCCAAAGAGTATTAAAAACACAGAATAAATTAATAAAACAAAAGTAAATTAAAATAATACACTTGGTGTATATACCGTTTTCAACCAAACATATTATACATTTTCACATTTCAACATATTTAATAGGGGTGTTATGTCCAAAATTTGGTTTGGAGTCAGCCCATTTCTCCTTAATTATGTGGAATTTCCCTCTTAATTTCACCAAATGTAACAAACACTTGTTTTGTTTTTCAAACAAACTGCTGGCTAAACAAAGGAGCACCTTCAGCGGAAGACTCATCCCACCAAAGAGCACCACAGAGCGCCACAGGAAGTCATTCCTGCCTGTGGCCATCAAACTATTTAACTCCTCCCTCTAAGGATTAGTCTGTTTGACCCTAGGTCACTAAACTGGACATTGAGCATTACATCTCCGCCATAATTAATAATAATTGTGCAATATTCTGTTTACTACTCAAGTGCAATATTAGTTTTCCCTTGTTAGTTTTTCTTATTTATTGTTACGGATATACCTCAATTACTCTCGACAGAACATGCACCTCCGCTTTTACTATTATTTATTACATAATTAGTGACATTGTATTTATACTGTACTTCACCATCTACCAGTAAACCCACTTGGTACTCGACACTTAGTTTATCTTATACTTATACCAACATGTTACTTAATTTATTTCTGACCTGTTTATAGTGTATAATATCGTTTTCTCCTGTGTGCACTGACGTAAAGACGAGCTACTGTAACAAAGAGTTTCCCTACGGGGATCAATAAAGTATTTCTGATTCTGATTCTGATTCTGAAAACAAAGTAAAAGGTCGGTATTGTACTTACATAATTTGCTTACATGATTTGCTAGGTTTTTCTGTGTGCAGAAGAGGTGACCCTTGTTTTTTTTTTTAGAGAGTGTGTGCAGGCTACTGCACACAGCAGGACATCAGTAAAAAATAACTAATTAGTGTTTATCTGTAAATTTAATTACTTTTTTATATCTGGGTAATTACCATTATCTTTGTGCTTTTTGATTTCTTGTCGTAGGTTACAGAGGTGACAGTGACAAAATCTCTTCCTTTTTCTTCCCTCCTTGACCACTTTATTATTGCCTTTGATAATACAGCAGCAACTACATGGAGAGAAACGACAGTGAAATGAATTCAGACTCAGTCATTATCGGAAAAGTCAGGAAGCGCTTGTTATTGATGCCGGAACGCCCGAATTCAACAAACGTGGTTAGCCGCTAAAATGTATGGTATGGAAAGCATAATTGAAATCGACTCCGCCTGCTTCTCGAGAATTTCGGCATAAGTCGGTCACACTTACAAGTGAATCCAAAAGTTAAAGTTGAAAGAACGCATTGCGTCGAGCTACGCCATTGGCTAGTGATACACAGCGTAAAATTTTCAATGAGCCGCCATATTAGGAAGCCAAACCCCTCTTCATTTGGTTTAGAAAAGACAGGACATTCTTCCCGGATAGTTTTCAGGAGTGCCGTTTGTTGTTGAGCGCTTGAATCTAAATCGTTACACTTGCACAAGCGGTATCTTGGTTTGGGTTGGTTACCGTCTTTCATACTTGTTATATAGCTACTCTTCTACAATGGCGACCGCGACTGCAACTCCGACCGGCCAGAGAAGCACGTGCGGCAGCGGCACACCGCTGAGCCCGACCAGGATAACCAGACTGCAGGAGAAACAACAGCTCAGGGACCTCAATGACCGCCTGGCCGTTTACATTGACAAAGTCCGCAGTTTGGAGTCTGAAAACGACGTACTCCACCTGCAAATTAGCGAGAAGGAAGAAGTGAGGAGTCGAGAGGTAACAGGACTAAAAGCCCTGTATGAGAATGAGCTAGCCGACGCCAGAAGGTGTTTGGATGACTCCTCCAAGGAACGGGCCTGGCTACAGATTGAGCTGGGAAAGATCAAATCCGAGCATGAGCAGCTTCTACAGAAGTAAGTCTCTTTAATAATGTTATACAGCCCAATACGGCCATTAACTCAGGACGATTAGCTAAAGGCTAGATACTGACTTTGATTTTCGAGCCACTTTTGCAATATTACGCACGCAAGTCCGTCTAGGGGGTTACGTTTTCTCGTCTAGTGAGAGCGTCACTTCTAGTCGGCCTATAAAAACATACTTTTGGATTTTACTGTCCCTTAGTTAATTTTGTGTCTTGTTAAAAGCCACTATTAGATTTGACTTAAAAATCAGTATATTCTTTTTAAAAATAATTTAAAAAAAACAACAACATTTTGAAATTATTGACAGAGGCCGTTACCCGCCCACCATTGTCTGTGTTGCTGAAAGAGAATAATTGTCAAACCGGCTTTTAAATTTTTTAAAAATTAGTGTGTATGTATGTACGTGTGTGTATGATTGCATGTATGTATACGTGTGTGTATGATTGCATGTATGTATACGTGTGTGTGTATGATTGCATGTATGTATGTATACGTGTGTGTATGATTGCATGTATGTATGTATATGTGTGCATGTGTATGATTGCATGTATGTATGTATACGTGTGCATGTGTATGATTGCATGTATGTATGTATACGTGTGTATGTATGTATGCATGTATGTATGTATGTGTATGTAAGTATACGTATGTGTATGTGTATGTATGCATGTGTATACGTGTATGTATGTATGTATGTGTGTATACGTGTGTATGTGTATGTATGCGTGTGTGTATGTATGTATGTATGTATGTATGTATGCATCAGAATCACAATCAGAAATATTTTAACTCTTTTGTTACAGCAGCTCACTATCACGTCAATGCACACAGGATTATAAGTACTAAGCAAAAAATATAATACACTATAATACAGGTTAGATAAATTAAGTACCAAGTGGGTATAAGTATAGAATTAAATAAGTGTGAAGTACAAAGTGGGTTTACCGGTTGATGATGATAATATGGTATAAAGTAATAGTTCATGAACTGTCAAGTTAAGTGTAGCTTAAGATTATAATGAGACGGAGGATATTGCACAGCAGTAATAGAAGTATGAATAAATATCAATAAATAGGGAATTTTAAACTGAAGAGTATATTGCACAGCAGTATTAACACAGAATATTGCGCAATTATGTTAAGTATTGCAGAGATGTTAATGGTCAATGTCCAGTTTAATGACTTAGGGTCATATAGACTAACACTTAGAGGGAGGAGTTAAAGAGTTTGATGGCCACAGGCAGGAATGACTTCCTGTGGTGCTCTGTGGTGCTTTTTGGGGGGATGAGTCTTTCGCTGAAGGTACTCCTTTGTTTGACCAGCACATCATGGAGTGGGTGGGAGACACTGTCAAAGATGACATGTAGTTTGGCCAGCATCCTCCTCTCTGACACCACCGACAGAGAGTCCAGCTCAACCCCCACAATGTCACTGGCCTTATGGATCAGATTGTTGAGCCTGTTAGCGTCCGCTACCCTCAGCCTGCTGCCCCAGCATGCAACATCATACAGGATAGCACTGGCCACCACAGACTCATAAAACATCTTCAGCATTGTCCGGCAGATGTTGAAGGACCTCATCTTCCTCAGAAAATAGAGGCGGCTCTGGCCCTTCCTGTAAAGAGCTTGAGTGTTCTTAGTCCAGTTTATTGTCCATGTGTACTCCCAGGTACTTGTAATCCTCTACAATGTCCACACTGACCCCCTGGATGGAAACCGGGGTCACTGGTGCCTTGGCCCTTCGTAGGTCTACAACCAGCTCCTTAGACTTTGTCGCATTGAGCTGCAGATGGTTCTGCTCACACCATGAGACAAGGTTACCCACCACACCCCTGTACTCAGACTCATCACCACCGCTGATACATCCCACGACAGCAGAGTCATCAGAAAACCTCTGAAGGTGGCAGGACTCTGTGTGGTGGCTGAAGTCCGTGGTGTAGATGGTGAAGAGGAAGGGAGAGAGGACAGTCCCCTGAGGCGGCCCCAGTGTTGCTGACCACGCAGTCACACAGTTCTGCAGGCGCACATGCTGTGGTCTGCCAGTCAGGTAGTCAACAATCCAGGACACGAGGGGGGCATCCACCTGCATCGCTGCCAGCTTCTCACCCAGCAGGGCTGGCCGAATGGTGTTGAAAGCACTGGAGAAGTCAAAAAACATTATCCTCACCGTGCTTGCCGGCTTGTCCAGATGGGTGTGGATGCGGTTCAGCAGGAAGATGATGGCATCCTCAACCCCCAGCCAGGACTGGTAGGCTAACTGAAGGGGGTCCAGGAGGGGTCTGACCATGGGCCGCAGCTGTTCCAGCACCAGTCTCTCCAGGGTCTTCATTATGTGGGAGGTCAGTGCCACCGGTCTGTAGTCCTTGGGGCCACTGGGACGCAGCGTCTTCTGCACAGGAACGAGGCAAGATGTCTTCCACAGAACAGGGACCCTTTGAAGGCTCAGGTTGAGACGTGTTGAAGGGTTCCACATAGATTGGGGGCACAGGCTTTTAGCACCCCGGGGCTAACTCCATCGGGGCCTGCAGCCTTGTTTGAGTGGAGTTTCATCAACTGTCCTCTCACCTGGTCAGCAGTCAGGCACACAGCAGAAGTTACAGGCGGGGGAGGGGGGAGTCATCAGTGTGAAGAGCGCCGTTAGCCTGAGAGTCAGTTGAGGGGAGAGTAGGACTCTCCCAGGAAGATGGAGGAGGGGGAAGTAGTGGACTCAGAGGAGTCTGGGGGTAGACAGCAGCTGAGTTAGAGGGGGGATGAGCAGGAGCCGGTGTGTCGAATCTGTTAAAGAACAGATTAAGTTCGTTGGCCCTGTCCAAGCTGCCTTAAACTCCTCTGCTGCCAGTCGGTCTGAAGCCAGTGATGCTCTTCATGCCACCCCAGACCTCTCTCATGTTGTTCTGCTGGAGTTTCCGCTCCAGCTTCTTCCTGTACTTCTCCTTGGCCTCCCTGATCTTCGCCTTCAGGTCAGCCTGGATAGCCATCACCTCCTCCCTATTACCATCAGTAAAGGCCCTCCTCTTGGCATTCAGGATGTCCTTGATGTCCTTTGTTACCCACGGTTTGTTATTTGGATAACAATGGACCATCTTAGGACGGTGTAGTCCCTCATTCGTCCAGGAGTGTTCTATCGTAGAACACTGTTTTAAAACAGTGTCCAGATGACTACGACTGAAACCCTTTCTACAATGGACCATCTTAGTTGGGACATTGCAGTCCACACAGAAGTTAATGTAGCCAATTATGCCCTCAGTGAGCCCGTCAATGTCCTCTCTATGAGGCTCACAGAGTTCATCCCAGTTTGTCACTTCAAAACATTCCTGCAATGTCCCATAGGCGTCCTCTGACCATCTCCTCGCTGTCCTTGTGGTCGCAGGCTACCTTTTAACCAGAGGCGCATAGCAGGGTTTGAGGTGAACCAGGTTGTGGTCTGACCTACCCGGGGGGGAGGGGGGAAGAGCTGTATGCGTCCTGCTTAGCATACAGCAGGTCCAGTTTCCTCTCCTCTTTAGTAGGACAACTCACGTACTGGGTGAAATTAGTCAGTGTTGTTGAAACACTGACATGGTTGAAGTCACCCAAGATTAATATGAGTGCACTCGGGTGTTGAGTGTGTAGATGTGCTATGGCGGTGTGAATAGCGTTGCACGCCGATGCCGGGTTAGCAGAGGGGGGGGTGTAAACAACCACAACAATGGCATGTGAGAATTCACCTGGCAGATAATATGGCCGGAGTACCACAGCTAACAGTTCAATGTCCGGGCTACAGATACTCTGCTCGATAGTAACGTGACCAGGTTTATACCATCTGTTATTAACCAGAACAGCAAGACCGCCACCTTTCCGCTTACTGCTCCCGGTGTGATAACTGTCGGCCCGAACAGTCTGAAAGCCGTTGATGGAAACGTTATGATCCGGGATATCCTGGTGTGGCCATGTCTCAGAGAAGCACATCAAACTACACTCACGGAATGCCGTCTGACTCGGGCTAACGCCGTTAGCTCGTCCATTTTATTTGCCTGCGATGTCACGTTGACCATGACAAGAGAAGGCAGACATGGCTTAAATCTCTTGTTCTTAAGTCACTTTTGTCTGCACCCTTCTCTCTTCCCTCGCCGCTTCGTTCCACCTCTGCATCCTCTGTGTGTGTGTGTGTGTGTGTGTGTGTGTGTATATATAAAAAAAAAAAACTTTGTCCTTCACCCTCCGCGGGTGGTCTCATCCTTCGAGCTCGGGTCCTCTACCAGAGGCCTGGGAGCTTGAGGGTTCTGCGCAGTATCTTCGCTGTTCCCAGTACTGCACTCTTCTGGACCGAGATGTCTGGTGTTCTTCCAGGGATCTGCTGTAGCCACTCCTCCAGTTTGGGGTCACTGCCCCGAGTGCTCCGATGACCACGGGCACCACTGTTGCCTTCACCTTCCAGGCCTTCTCCAGCTCTTCTCTGAGCCCTTGGTACTTCTCTAGTTTCTCATGTTCCTTTTTCCTGATGTTGCCATCGCTTGGTATCGCCACATCAACCACAACGGCTTTCCTCTGTTGTTTGTCAACCACCACGATGTCAGGCTGGTTCGCCATTACCATTCTGTCAGTCTGGATCTGGAAGTCCCACAGGATCTTGGCTCGGTCATTCTCTACCACCTTTGGAGGTGTTTCCCACTTTGACCTCGGGGTTTCCAGTCCATACTCAGTGCAGATGTTCCTGTACACTATGCCAGCTACTTGGTTATGGCGCTCCATGTATGCTTTTCCTGCCAGCATCTTACACCCTGCAGTTATGTGCTGGATTGTCTCAGGGGCCTCTTTGCACAGCAATAATTATATATATATTACAGAGAGATAGATATATAAAATAGGTGTGTATGTGCGTAGGCGAGTCTATGTGTATACGTATGTTTCTGTGGCTATGTATATTTTGGTTTTTGCTCTGAATGAAGTGGTACACATAATTAGTGTGAGGAGGAAATATGCATCAGACATGTAAATGACAATTTAATATCCAAATTGTATTTATTTAATATTGGGTTTTGTAGTAATCTCTTTGCACAGCACTCATGTATTCAAACATGAAACACAAGTGTGCACTCTCATATATCTGACATAACTTGACAGCAGCAACTGTTACTCACAGCTGTTGACCTGAAGTGCATGAATAGACAATGTGGAGTGTTTCCTCCTGAAAGTGTGGCAATTCAACTACATTTTCAGAAATAAAATGCTTGTTAGTTGACCAACTGTGTAATTAATTGTTAAAAATGAGTTAGAAAATAGTTTAGTTAGTTTTTTCCCCCCCAAATAAACACCAAGCAGTGTTGAGTTGAGACAGTTCAAATTGGCACACCCAGCTATGTGTATTTTCATGTACCTTTTGCTGTGTGTGAAACCGAAAACAACTTTGATTTCACCAGTTGAAATCCCACAGGATGGTAATAAGAATGTTGCAGAGGTCAACTGTTGTTGCTAAATGACGCTCTGTGAACAGAGTATATTGCATTTCAGATACACATGTACAGCTCACAACTGCTGTTCAGTCTGAGGAGTCCGGTGTGGTGCTGTTGTGTGTTGCTGAACAGAGGAAGTACTGTGTGTGTGGTCAAGCACTCTGACAATAGAACACAGGTGGCAGTGACAGGCTGTTTGAGTCTGTGTGGTTTCTCTTCCACTTTATCTTGATTTTAACATGTCTTGTATCTGGATTGTGACACTGTAACTGGATTGCACAGTATTTACTTTACAAGCATTAAAGCTGCTATCTAACGTTCCACATGTTAAAATCAAAGTAAAGGTTACAGAGCATCCTATGTGGCAACTCTGGAAAAGATTCAGCTTGCTGTTAGTGTGCAGTAGCGGTATGACAGTACACAAAATCCATGGTTCGTAAAATACCTCGGTATGGCTTATTGGCCAAAGCTCTTGAACATTGTTCCAATGCCCTCTCGGGTACTGACTGAACCCTCACAGATTACACTTTGTGAAATCATGTTACCTGGGCAGTTCTGGACAGAGACATTTCTGATATTTCAAACTGTATGTAGTTTAATGAATTCAAATGTTTGTTGTTTGCTCATTGTTTATAAGCAAAACCTCGTTCTCTTGATTAAAATCTGCAGAGTTGCAGACTTACAGAAACTGTACATAAAGTGTTAAAAAAAGTCAACCAGAAAGCCCTTTCAGGACTCTGTGCTAACTTTCTCCCCCAGGAGTACATGTCCTAAATTGGGGGATAGGAGCACACAGAAATGTAGAAATGTCAGAATTTATTTGTCTTCAATCAGTAAAAATTTCTAAGTAAGCCTACACATAAAAAGTAGTACTGTTTAGGAAGGGTGCTCCGATCAGGATTTTTGGGGGCCGATCACCGATCGCTGAAAGCAGTATCGACCAATACTGATCACAGGGTCTATTTGAAGCCTTCTATTTATTTAACTATTCCTGAAAACATTGTATATTAAGTATTAAAATTCAGAGATGAGAAAGTATCATGATTTGACAACACACCAAGTTAGAACAATACAAGACATACATACATACATACATACATACATACAGAGGCAACATAAAGCAATTCCAGTACATGGAACAAAAGACAGGGCCTTTATCAGTTTACTCCAACTTTAGAGACTATAAAAACTACAAAAAAAAAGGTACAGCCAAAATATTTTATAGTTTCAAGTCAGTCTGAGAGTGTTTTCTGCGTTTTGCTGTCATTTACTATCGCGCTAGTTTCTCTCTTCTCTGCTCTCACCAAGAGCAGGGCCCCTCCACACCCACGAAGCATAGCAGCGGTGAAGTTAAGATAACATTGTTGGTATCGGTTATAAACGGGTTCGGTAGTGAACGACACGCTAATGTACTGACGGATTCGGTGTTTTTGTGTTTTTAGCTGAGTTAGACCAGAGAATATTCGGTTAAAACAGATCGGTGATGTTGTTTTGCCCTCTTGTTCTCCGTGAAGTTTGCTGTAGCCCTAGTGTGTTTTATTTAGCGTGAGCACTGTGCCCGACTCGGCCGGTTGCTTGTCAGCAACCATATGGTAACTTAGGAGGCAATTTGGCCGTGTGTGCTCTTATTTTAATGTGGCATGCAGTTAACACACCAGTCATAGTTTTGTTTGAATGAAAACTCAACTCCTGGCATTTGTTCCTGGTGTTGTTCACCACTGTTTTGGAAGAACAAAATAACAGGAGTAACAGGCGAACCAGCTTTAAAAGTGACATATTTTCTTTTTAAATAAGTGCTGTGTGGTGGATCTAATTTATGCCGATGTGAAGAGTGGTTCATTTGGTCCTGCACCTGTCATCTCATCGGCTCTTCTGATTGGCCTTTTATAGAGACTGCCGATCATACAATTTAAAACGAATATCAGCCGATAATGATCGGTGGCCGGTCAATCCCCCTAATGTTTAGTTAGATACTACTTGAAAGGCCTGTTCACACAAAATAAAAATAGGTAAATTTTTCCTCCATATACTGTTGAGGCATGTCTGACCATAGCCTCATCAAACACACACAGAGTCACATACTCTGTACAATCACACATACATACACATGCAAGGTCTGACATGCAGCTATATTGTATCTTAGGATCTGTCAGTGTGACACTGCAGTGAAAAAGTTCCACCCTCCTGTCACCACAACCAATCAGAGACCCTCTCCACAGCTTCAGTGAGAAAAGCAGCGATTAACTGATAGATCCAGATAACAATAGATAGGAAGGAGAGATCCAATCAAATAATGAGGGAAGAGGATGGTGTGTGAGGATGATGCACTGTGTTGATTCAACTCCATCTCTTTTTCGCTCAAAATAAAAATGGATGGGCTTAATTTTTAGCGATGTTTGCACATGTTAGCCTTTCCTGCTTAGCTTCCAGACCATGGTTGGGAAGCACAGGGTAGATGTTTTTCCTCCTGGGCCAAAGTCGATTCTTAGTTTAGGGCTAACCCCTTTCACTTTTCCAGTAGTTGGGATAAGTTGAGAAGATCTGGAGTTAGTAACTTTATCCCATTAATGGGATAAGAATGCATACAGAGGGAGAGGAGGAGAGAGATGCATCATGGGAAATCTCCCAGCAGTCTAGGCCTATTGCAGCATAATTAAGGGATGGTTCAGGGCTCACCTGAGCCAGCCCTAACTATAAGCTTTATCAAAGAGGAAAGTCTTAAGCCTACTCTTAAATGTGGAGATGGTGTCTGCCTCCCGAACCCAAACTGGGATCTGATTCCAGAGGAGAGGAGCTTGATAACTGAAGGCTCTGGCTCCCATTCTACTTTTGGAGACTTGAGGAACCACAAGTAACCCTACATTCTGGGAGTGCAGTGTTGCAAGTGGGTACTATGAGCTCTTTAAGACATGATGGTACCTGACCATTAAGAGCTTTGTAGGTGAGAAGGATTTTAAATTCCATTGTGGATTTTACAGGGAGCCAGTGCAGAGAAGCTAATGCTGGAGAAATATGACCTCTCTTCCTAGTTCTTGTCAGTACACGTGCTGCAGCATTCTGGATCAACTGTTGAGTCTTAAGGCACTTATTCGGGTAGCCTGATAATAAGGAATTGCAATAATCCGGCCTAGAAGTAACAAATGCATGGACTAGTTTTCCTGCGTCTTTTTGAGACAGGATGTGCCTGATTTTTGCATTTAGTCTAACTTTTTTGTTAGTTTGCTGTGAATCTTAAAATTTGGCAAATTCTTGTAAATTGATCAAACCAGCCCCTCCTCCCTCCTACCAGTGTAACTTGCAGGCAGTGAATCACACCAGCAACAGAGGGAGGAGGACAGAGAACAGGAGGTGGTCCAGTATCAGTCCTTCCTCCTCCTGACTGATTTCTGTGTTCTTCATTCTTTCTAAACTTCCCTCAGTATTAGGATGTCAGGAATATTATTTATTTTACTGACATTTTAGATTTGATTCCAATGAAATATTATTGAGTGTATATAGTGACTTTGCTGTTGTGAACTTTACTGTCGCTGCTCTAGAAACAATATTTAGTTGTATTCGAAATATAATTATATTATAATCCTGTTCTGAACTTACTTTTTTTAATGATAATTAAAAAAAACTCATTTCATAGTAATGAAAAAGAACCAATATAGTATGAAGAATATTGATAAAGAACCAGGCCGATAAGAGTATGGATTAGATAAAGATACAATCCTAATGATACCCATTCCTAGAGCTGGTTAATGGCTTCACCCTGACTTTGGGAGGATGAGCAAATCGCAGTTCAAATCCCTTCACTATAAGCCTTGTTTAACTGATGTTTTGTGAATATTATTTTTTATGTCACACTGCGATCACTCACAAAAATGTGAAGGATTACTTCAGGACATCGTGCTTAGACCTACTTCATCAGTGAGCATATTTGTTTCACTTTTTGTCTGAGTGCAATGTGAAAAACTACAACCTGTTTGTTTTCATAAATATTGTAATGATAATTATCTAAAATAATGTGAACATGCATAGTTTTTAGTTAAATAACATCAAATTGTCTTGGGAGTACCCCGAAACCCCATGACCACACGACCCCCCAAAAACAACCACAGCACCGTGCTGTGCTCTGTATGTTTTCCTGCTTTTTTTTTTTTTGTCCTTTGCCAATCACATGCTTGATTAGTGATATTACTCTTTTTCTAATAAACCTTGCATTGGGTTAGTCACTCAATTCATTCAACTCGAAGTGGTGATGAGGTCTTAAAATGTATGGAATGGGTCTTTTTTTAAAAACGGTATTAAATATAACTTTAGGATTCCTGCATATACCCTGATGGAGGATTTATCGTTAAAATGTACAAACTGAGATCGATCTGATAAATAGGACGTGAACTAGCTTAGTGTGTTTGTTTTTTTTAATGCCGATGAAATGTTCCAGTCTCTGTAATAGGATGTGATTGTCAGTGGTGTCGAATGCAGCACTAAGATCTAACAAGACAAGTCCATTGTCTGATTCAATTAGGTCATTTGTAATTATTACCAGTGCTGTCTCTGTGCTATGATGCACTCTAAATCCTGACTGAAAATCCTCAAATAAACTGTTTTTGAACAGTTTCTGAATTTGTGCCCTTATATCTTGTAAAACATAGAAAGTCTCGCATTAACTTTTGGTCGTTTTCAGACAGTTTATAAGTTCATTATAAATTTTGTAAAAACATTAACCTGCAAGTTGCTTTTTAACCCAGGCTCAGAGCTGGGAAACGGATGTCCAACTTGTTTTTTAAAAGCAAAATATGTGGCTCTCATCTATATTTGTCAATATTTTTTTAAATCAAAGAATTCAGGAATTAAAATGCATATATTTTCAATAAACAAAATAGGATCTGAAAAATCGGATTTAAAAAAAAAAGCTAAATCACATAATAGGACCTAATAAACTGAATGTATATTTTGCTGCATGGGCCTACCATGTAAACAGTATAGCATGTTGATAAATGGAGCAAACATGTTTTAGTAACACTGCAGACAAAGGGAAAGCAAGCTAGAGGCGAGCTGTAGTAGGTGGTAGTATGTGGTCAGTAGTTTAGACAGGGCAAAAACAGGGTTTAGACTTGCGTCTTCAGGAAAAAAGTGTGCATCTTGGTGTTCCTCTGCTGTCGGGAACAGTTCAGTGTTGCCAAGCACCCCAGTATCATCCATAAACACAGTCACTGACATTGGACTGTGTCTATCCTCCTTTTTACTCATTTATGCCTGATACCTTCTAGGAGGTGAGAAGTTGAGGCTTGCAGTGTAACAAATTAATGAAATTATGTTGAAAAAGCACTCACCATGCCTTGTCCTCCCCTTACAGCTACAACAAGAAGGACTCTGAGGCAGCAGGAGCCCAGGCCAGGCTGAAGGACTTGGAGGCTCAGCTGAACGCTAAAGAGGCCATGCTGGCTACAGCACTGTCTGAGAAGAGAGGCCTGGAGGCCACACTGGCCGACCTGCGAGAACAGCTGCAGGAGGTACAGCAGTGCTGTAACATGACTATGATGAGGCTAAAACAACTTTTCTTTCTTTGTACCTGTTCCTTTTAGGGGTGTAACGGTACACAAAATTCACGGTTCGGTATGCACCTTGGTTTTAGGGTCACAGTTTGGTATGTTTTTTTGGTACAGCAAGGAAAACAAAAAATGTAGACAGTAACATTTTTGTCATTTATTTTGAAAAATGTAAGCATTTAACAGTGGCTCATTGGCCATAATTCTTACTGTAACAATTAAGACACTCAAATACTGTCAATAAGAAAAAAATAAACACAAATAGCAGTAATGCTCCATCGTAAGACTCTGACCTGTTAATTCCTGAACAATTGTAACTTGCGCTTGTTTATACAGGGCAGACACAATGGACCAAGTAAAATGCACACATGAAGGCACATTGTAGCGGGGCTCAAGCACTTTGACCATATGCTTAAATTCTGTATTCTCTACGACCGAGTATGGTCGCATATCCGCAGCAATAAACACTCTTATAGTATTAGTTATTACTTTGGCACGGTCTGAATCGGCAGTGAGCGGCTGCCTGAACGCTGTGGGGAGAAGGACTCCCCTTCCAGTCTGTTTTTGTCTCATTTCATTAATTGACACATTCAAGTGACGCCGTCGTAAATGACATTTGTGTATCCACAGACATACCCGACTTCAGTTGAACAATGTATATTTGTAAATATTAACTGCTTTAATTCTGAATCTTGTACTTCAACAAAATGTTATTTGTGATTGTTTGTCAGGTTCTTTGTGTTGTGGCCGGTTTTTGTCTTGAGAGCTGTTCTGGATTCGCTAAACTTGATAACCCTTTTCCATTAATCTAGACTAATTTCAAAGCACTACCTGTTCTTTTTGTCTGTTGTCAGCTGGATACAGGTCTTGCTCAGGCCAAGAAGCACCTTGCAGATGAGATGCTCCTGCGCGTCGACTTGGAAAACCGCTGCCAGAGTCTGACAGAAGAAATGGACTTCCGTAAGAGCATGCACAAGGAGGTGAAAATTTGACATTTTACTAAGCCACAGTAGACAAGACTTTGGCACTGAGGGTATGGAATATACAGTGCATTCAGAAAGTATTCACATTTTATGTTGCAGCCTTATGCTAAAATCGTTTAAATTAACTATTAATCAATCTACACTTAATACCCCATGATGACGAACCAAAAAACATGATTTTAGAAATGTTTGCAAATTTATTAAAAAGAAAAAACTGAAATATCACATTGACATAAGTAATCAGACCTTTTGACACAGCTCAGGTAATTGCCATTTCTCTTGATCATTTTTGAGATTTTTCTTCACCTTGATTGGAGTCCACCTGTGGTAAATTTAATTGATAGGACATGATTTGGAAAGGTACACACCTATCTATATCAGGACAGACAGCTGACAATGCATGTCATAGCAAAAACCAAAACATGAGGTTGAAGGAACTGCCTGCAAACAGGATTGTGTTGAGGCACAGATCTGGGGAAGGCTAGAAAAAAATGCAGCTGCATTAAAGGTTCCCAACAGCACAGTGGTCTCTCTAATTCTTAAATGGAAGAAGTTTGGCACTACCAGACCTCAAGCTAGCCGTCTGGCCAAACTGAGCAATTGGGGGAGAGGGGCCTTGGTAAGAGGTGAACAAGAACCTGATGGTCACTCTGGATGAGCTTCAGAGATCCTGTGTGGAGATGGGAGAAACTTCCAGAAGGACATCCATCACTACAACACTCCACTGATCAGGGCTTTTTGCATAGTGGCCAGACGGAAGCCACTCCTCAGTGAAAGACACAAAAGAGTGCTCAGAGTTGGTAAAAAAAAAAAGACACCTAAAGGACTCTCAGATTGTGAGACACAAGATTCTGTGGTCTGATTAAAACCAAGATTGAACTGTTTGACATTAATTCTAAGCGTCATGTCTGGAGGAAACCAGGCACCGCTTATCACCTGCGCAATGGCTGTCCAACCTGACAGAGCAGAGAAGAATGGCAGAAAATCCCCAAATCCGGGGCGCCCCACCCTTAGACAGTTCAATCTTGGTTTGCTCATCTGGTATAGCGCGCTCACCATGTACAAGGAGTCCTTACCGCAGCGGCCCCGGTTCGAATCCAGCCCACTGCCCTTTGCTGCATGTCATACCCTATTTCTCTCCCACATTTCCTGTCTCTCTTCAGCTATTCCTATCAAATAAAGGCAAAAAGCACAAATACTCTTAAAAAAAGAAAAACCCCAAATCTAAGTGTGCAAAGCTTGTACCCAAGAAGACTCGAGGCTGTAATTGCTGCTTCAACAAAGTACTGAGTTAAAGGTCTAAATACTTGTGTGAATGTGATCTTTGTTTTTTATTTTAATACATTTGCAAACATTTCTAAAATTCTGTTTTTGCTCTGTCATTATGGGGTATTAAGTATAGATTGATGAGGGGAAAAAATATTTTAAATGATTTTACCATAAGGCTGCAACATAACAAAATGTGAAAAAATTAAGGGGTCAGAATACTTTGCACTGTACATCACTTAATGTTAGTGAAGCTGAATGGTTGTATGTCTTAGAGGGCTGTCTGACTGATTTAGTAGTCTAATTGTGATAGACAAAGTACTGCAGGATGATGTACACTACCTTGATCATTCTCCATTCTCTTTGTAGTCACGTGTATTTTTATTGAAGCTCTGTTTGAAGCACAGTTGTGTGGTTCAAGTTCTCATAAAATAAAGCCAGTACAACAGAACACAGAATATAGTGAACCCACAAGAACACATAGTAAAGACAATAAAGACTGTACAAGCTGGCAAAACAGAATCAAGAATTAATGGATAAATGGGGGAAAAAAGAGAGAGAGGGGTGAAAAAATACAGCCCTACCCATTAGCCACTCTTACTGATGCTCTTAGAGCTGTCTGGTGGGAAAGTCAGTTTTTATTAGAATTGGTATGGACTGCTCACAAAAATGACGATTCTCAAGGTAATCACTGTCAAACCAATTTGTCATTTATCAATAGAGTGAATTTCTCTGGGTTAATTTTTTAACTCTGACCCAAACTATGTTGAGTTCATTCACATAAAGTGGTATAACAAATCAATTGACCCCACGACTTTCCGTCAACATGTTTATATGAAAGATAAAGAAACCCATGCTAATACAAAGTCCAGGGCTACTCTGAATATTTTTATGAACTGACTGGTAGGTGTCAAGAATGCATTTATTTGGAGCAGTTGAGTTGATTTCATTGGGTTTCCTATGGGGGTAAATCGGTGTCAATATTATTGTAAATGCACATATGACTGAGTCACAAATATATATTACAATTTGTAAACACAAAACGATCTAAAAATAGATTCAAAATCCACAAACTCTTCATGATCCACAAATATAAAACACAGTCCACAAATAGATTCGAAATAGTGTCAAAATGATTTGTAGAAAAATGCGACACGATCCACAAATACTGTGATCCACAAACACAGAATTGACACTTGAGTGCTGAGCATTACACAGAATTCGTATGTCTTGAAACTGTGGTTTGAAAAAACAAGTTAGACTGTGTTTGTTGGCAAATTGTGAAGAGTGCATTTGTAGAAATTACAACTTGTAAAACAGCAAAACAGTAGTGTCAAAATTCTGAAAACAAATGTGAAACAATCTACACAGAATATGACCTACATGTGCAGACAAATCATTTTGCATTCATTCATATCCTGGTTTTAAAGTACAAGTCTCAGATTTCTATTTGTGGATCATGAAGTTTGTTTGTGGATTTTGAATTTATTTGTAGATTGTGTTTACACATTGTAATATACAGTGATGTGAAAATAATTTTTTTGCATGTTTGTCACACTTAAATGTTTCAGATCATCAAACAAATTTAAATATTAGTCAAAGATAACACAAGTAAACACAAAATGCAGTTTTTAAATGAAGGTTGTTATTAAGGGAAAACAAAATCCAAACCTACATGGCCCTGTGTGGAAAAAGTGATTGCCCCCTAAACCTAATTAACTGGTTGGGCCACCCTTAGCAGCAACAACTGCAGTCAAACGTTTGCGATAACTTGCAATGAGTCTTTTACAGCGCTGTGGAGGAATTTTAGCCCACTCATTGGAGGGTTTTCGAGCATGAACTGCCTTTTTAAAGGTCATGCCACAGATTCTCAATAGGATTCAGGTCAGGTCAGGCCACTCCAAAGTCTTCATTTTGTTCTTCTTCAGCCATTCAGAGGTGGACTTGCTGGTGTGTTTTGGATCATTGTCATGCTGCAGAACCCAAGTTCGCATCAGCTTGAGGTCACGAACAGATGACTGGACATTCTCCTTCAGGAGTTTTTGGTAGACAGCAGAATTCATGGTTCCATTTATCACAGCAAGTCTTCCAGGCCCTGAAGCAGCAAAACAGCCCCACACCATCACACTACCACCACCATATTTTACTGTTGGTATGATGTTCTTTTTCTGAAATGCAGTGTTACTTTTATGCCAGATGTAATGGGACACACACCTTCCAAAAAGTTCAACTTTTGTCTCGTCAGTCCAGAGTATTTTCCAAAAAGTCTTGGGGATCGTAAAGATGTTTTCTGGCAAAAATTCACCACTGTTCCATGTTTTCACCATTTGTGGGTAATGGGTCTCACTGTGGTTTGCTGGAGTCCCAAAGCTTTAGAAATAGTGTTATAACCTTTTTCAGACTGTTAGATCTCAATTACTTTCTTTCTCATTTGTTCCTGAATTTCTTTGGATCTCGGCATGATGTCTAGCTTTTGAAGATCTTTTGGTCTACTTCACTTTGTCAGGCAGGTCCTATTTAAGTGATTTCTTGATTGAGAACAGGTGTGGCAGTAATCAGGCCTGGGTGTGGCTAGAGCAATTTAACTCAACTTAACTGTGGTTTATCACACCTGAGTTTTAATAGGTGGGGCAATCACTTTTTCACACAGGGCCATGTAGGTTTGGATTTTGTTTTCCCTTAATGATAACAACCTTCATTTAAAAACTGCATTTTGTGTTTACGTGTGTTGTCTTTGACTAATATTTAAATTTGTTTGATCTGAAACATTCAAGTGTGACAAACATGCAAAAAAAAAAAAAACAAAGAAATCAAGAAGGGGCCAAACACTATTTCACACCACTGTGTATTTGTGACTCATAGTCTGTGCATTTACAATAATATTGACACCAATTTACCCATATTGTTTCCACTCTGCAGTCAGGTAGATGAGTGACAATTGTCCAGTTTAATTATAGCAGCTGGTATAGCGGTATTAAAAATCAAGTACTGGAATACCATAAAAATAGCCCCCCTTTGTTAAACAAACTGGGGCATCTGCAGATTACAGTGCAGTCCAGAAAGTATTCACAGCGCTTCACTTTTTCCACATTTTGTTTATGTTATAGCCTTATTCCAAAATGGATTAAATTCTATATTTTCCTCAAAATTCTACAAACAATACTCCATAATGACAATGTGAAAGAAGTTTGTTTGAAATCTTTGCAAATTTATTGCAAATAAAAAACGAAATAAATCACATGTACACAAGTATTCACAGCCTTAGTGGGGATAAAGTTTCTTTGATCTTCATGAGATTTGGGGGCATCATTGCTCTCATCATGAAGAACATATAGTTTCTTTTAAGAGAGTTTGCCCAACAGGAAGTCAGCCATTTTGGATTTCCTTGTCAATTTATATTTTTTAAACCTTTTAGGCCTTTAGGATGCGTAAAAAGTTAAAAAACTTTGCACCCATTGTTTAACTGGTAAATGCTTCGATTTAATGTCACATTTGAGGTTCGGGGTGGCATGTTGGCTCTATAGTGCCCCCTAATGACTTTTTAGCCTTCAGACAGCTAGGGATGCTTGAAAACTCAGGAAACTTGGCACATGCATCGTACAGAGCCATACCCTAAACCCAACAGGAAGTCAGCCATTTTTAATTTAATGTGCCATTTTTCACCATTTACAAGCTCTGTCCTTTTAACGAATTCCTCCTAGAGAATTAATCCGATTCACTTCAAATTTGGGCAGTGCATATTAAAGGGGTGGACAAAATAATAGAAACAGTTGTAGTTTTTAGCAAGCGTTACTCAAACAGGAGGAAATAGTGCAATTGTTGGGGACTATTTTCAGCAGTTGAGTTATCCACATTTGGTGTGACTATTTGGAGCAGCAGGATGGTGTGTGTAGGATGGAGTCAAAATAAACTACAGTGTGTGTGTGTGTTCATGGTAGTGAAGCAACATGTCACTCAGTGCAACAGTGTGGCTCATTGATGTGCTTGTAATAGTTTTTGCACAGCAATGGAGCTCTATGGCCCAGAGGAGTAAGAAGTATCAGGCTTTGGATACACACACAATACTTTTTAGTAGGACACACTCACTCTTGGTTTGGCTACACATGAGATTTGCTGACAGTAAGAGAAATATAGAATATCACCAGACTTATCCTTTAACATCAGAAATTGAGCTGATTTGGCTCCTCTGAGACTTCAGGGAATGCTGGTCTAAAATCAAGGAACCACATCAACAAAAGCATGATGAGCTTGAGTTTTTAGTCAGGCTGCAACTAATGATTGATTGTGTGTCTTAAATTTATTTATTTTTTTTTAATTAAATTGATGAATCACTTTCTGTTTCATGTCTTTAATGTGTGCATCCTGACTAGAGTTAATCTGGACAGGATCAAACCTGAGAATACTATCTGAGTGCTGACTGTATGCTGTGCTGCAGGAAGTGAAGGAGGCCCGGCAGCGGTATGAGACCCGACTGGTGGAGGTGGACTCTGGACGGAAGGAGGAGTATGAATATAAACTGACTCAGGCCCTGTCAGACATGAGGGCTCAAAATGAGGAACAGATCAAGATCTACAAGGACAACATGGAGAGCACCTACCTGGCCAAAGTATGAACACGCACACTGTCAATACACTGTAAATGGAATGTACTTATATAGCGCCTTTCTAGTCTTTCTGACTACTCGAAGCGCTGCAACTACATATCACATTCACCCCATTCACACACATTCATACACCGTTAGCACAGCCTTCTAGAGCAATTTGGGGTTCAGTGTCTTGCTCAAGGACACTTCGACATGTGGGCTGGGGGAAGCCGGGATCAAACCGCCGACCTTCTGTTTGGGGGACGACCCGCTCTTCCACCAAGCCCTGTCGCCCCACTGTCTCCGTACATATTCTCCATTCACATAATAATTAATTCCATGTGAAAGAACTGACTGAAATCTTCTGTCTGTACCTGTTGTGACAGGAGGAGTGTAGCGTAATCGTGCTACCGAGAGTTCGTCTTGGCCCTGAGATACCACGCTGACACCAGTGTTGCAGTGTATGTTCTTTATTTTTGGTCGTTCTTGCTTTCTTTTCTGGCTCTTCTTCCATCCGCTCTCCAACCGCCTCTCCCCACAGTCCAGCATGCTACTGTTTTTAAGGAGAGAATAATTAGTTCACTGGGTTCAGCTGCGCCAATTATCTCTCCTTGATGCTGCTCACCTGAGCAACTCCCCCACCTCTCCCTCTGCAGCTTAAAGCTAACCATACCCACCTCCACATACCCCCACCGCCCGACTTAGGCCGGGGAGCCATCCGGCCCAACCTACTCCCCCATGGGAACGGGAGAGGAAGTCGGCCACGGCCATCTGCGCCCCCGGCCTATGGATCACTTTGAACTTAAAAGGCTGGAGGGCCAGATACCACCGTGTGATCCGGGCGTTGGCATCCTTCATGCGGTGGAGCCACTGGAGGGGGGCATGGTCCGAACAGAGGGTGAATGGGCGCCCAAGCAGGTAATACCGCAGGGCCTCGACCGCCCACCGGATGGCCAGGCACTCTTTTTCGATTGTACTGTACCTGGCCTCCCGCTCTGACAGCTTCCGGCTGATGTATACGACCGGGCGGTCAACACCCTGCACCTGCTGGGACAAACGGCCCCACTCCTGTTCGACGCATCAGTCTGCAGAACAAAAGGGAGAGAAAAGTCAGGTGTGTGGAGGAGAGGCTCCCCACAGAGGGCTTGCTTTACCCTCTCGAACGCCAGTTGGCACCGCTCCGTCCACTGGACCGGATCTGAGGCACCTTTCCGGGTGAGATCGGTCAAAGGACTGGTCAGCTCTGCGAAGTTGGGAATGAATCGCCGGTAATAGCCGGCCAGCCCCAGGAACCGCCTCACCTCTTTTTTTGACTTAGGCTTTGGGCAGGCGGCAATTGCAGCCGTCTTATCTACCTGGGGGCGCACCTGCCCTCCACCCAAGTGGTACCCCAGATACCGTACCTCCCTCCGTCCAACCGCACACTTCTTCGGGTTGGCGGTGAGACCGGCCTGCCTCAATGTCCCGAGCACCGCAGCCACCCGCCGCACATGCTCCGCCCAGCTGTCACTGTGGATGATAACATCATCTAGGTAGGCGGCTGCATATGCAGCGTGCGGACGCAGTACTCTGTCCATGAGGCGTTGGAAGGTGGCCGGCGCCCCGAACAACCCGAACGGAAGTGTGGTAAATTGGTACAACCCATACGGAGTAGAGAAAGCCGTCTTTTCCTTAGACTATGGAGACAAGGGAATCTGCCAGTAGCCCTTGGTCAAGTCCAGCGTCGTGAAAAAACGAGCGGTGCCCAACCGATCCAGGAGCTCGTCGACCCGAGGCATTGGATAGGCATCAAATCATGACACTTCATTTACTTTGCGGTAGTCCACACAGAACCGTATGGTCCCATCCTTCTTGCCTACAAGAACGATGGGGCTACACCAGGCACTGTTGGACTCTTCTATTACCCCCATCTTCAGCATGGCCTTTAATTCTTCCTGCACCATTTTCCGTTTGTGCTCAGGCAACCGGTAGGGCCGTGAACGCACCGTCACTCCCGGGTGAGTCTCAATGTGGTGCTCTATGAAGTTGGTGCGACCGGAAGGGGAGAACACGCCGGCAAAACGCCCTTGCAACTCGGCAACGTCTGTTCTCTGGGACAGTGTGAGATGGTTTTCAAAAGGGAGCGAGGCGGCACTGGTCGATTTTGAAACCTCAGGCCCGAACTCATCTCTCTCACCCACCGTCGTCACCAGAGCAACAGGCTCCGCCTCTCCATGCTTTTAGGAGGTTGAGGTGATAGATCTGCGTTGCCCCTCCCCTATCCGACCGCACCACCTCATAGTCCACGTCGCCCACACGCTGTGTGACCACAAAGGGTCCTTGCCACCTGGCGAGTAATTTGGAGCTGGACGAAGGGAGTAATACAAGCACTTTATCTCCCGGCGTGAATTGTCTTAATCTAGCCCCTCTGTTGTACAGGCGTTGTTGACGCTCCTGAGCCTGGAGCAAATTCTCCCGTGACAACTGCCCTAACGTGTGGAGTTTTGCTCTCAGGTCCAGGACGTGCTGAACTTCGTTTTTACTGGGGCTTGGACCCTCCTCCCAGTTTTCTCTAACTAGGTCCAGGACCCCCCGTGGGTTTCTGCCAAACAGCAGCTCAAAGGGAGAAAATCCCGTGGAGGCCTGGGGCACCTCCCGCACTGCGAACAACAGAGGATCTAGCCACCTATCCCAATTGCGCTCATCCTCGTGCACAAATTTACGGATCATGGACTTCAAAGTTTTGTTCAGACGCTCAACGAGCCCGTCCGTCTGAGGGTGGTATACACTGGTTCGAATCGACTTGATGCCCAATAATCTGTAAAGTTCTCTCAGTGTGCGTGACATGAATGAGGTGCCCTGGTCAGTCAGGATCTCTTTCGGGATCCCGACTCGGGAGATGACCTGAAACAGTGCCTGCGCCACACTCTTTGCCGAGATTGTGCGCAATGGCACTGCTTCGGGATATCGAGTTGCATAGTCCACTAACACTAGCACAAAGCGATATCCACGTGCACTCCGGTAAAATGGCCCAATGAGGTCCATACCTAGGCGTTCAAATGGGACCTCCATCAATGGTAATGGGCGCAAAGGCGCTCTCGGGATGGCTGGTTGGTTAACCATCTGACATTCGGGACAAGACGCACACCAACGGCGAACGTCTCCCCAAATCCCAGGCCAATAGAATCGGGCCATTATCCGGTCTAGTGTTTTATTACACCCCATATGCCCGGCCATTGGGTTGTAATGAGCCGCCTGGAAAACTGTTTCCCGACGGCTTTTTGGTACCAACAATTGCGTTAATTCTTCCCCTGTCTGAGTGTCACGACTCACTCTATACAGTCTGTCCCTGATCACTGAAAAGTGTGGATATGACTGGGCTGCGTCAGGGCGCACCACATGACCATCAATTCTTGTCACTTGGTCGAAGGCAAAGCGTAGAGTGTCGTCACGAGACTGCTCCAGTGGAAAATCTTCCGTGGAGGGTAACACAGGAGCCTGTGGCGTCTCCTGCGGAGGCGCCGCCGGTTCCTCCTCCCCATCTGCAGCATCAGACAACCTCGCGTCACCACTAAGCACAGCACACATCCCATGTCCCTGACGGTCGTGAACGCACCCCACACAGTGCCTCACTAGCCTATCAAACCCAAGCCAATCTGTACCCAAAATCAGGGGTGCGCCAGGCGGAACTAACCGCTGCCTTAACACTAAACTTTCTCCCTTGATGTCTAATTTCCACCGGCACTACAGGGTATCTGTGAATATCCCCATGTATACACTTAATATCCACCCAGCAAGCCTCCACCAAAGCCCCGGGTCGAACCAGGTTCTGGTGAATAATGGACTGTGTACAGCCCGAATCCACCATTGCCCGGTGTATACCCCTTGGATTCTTACTGAACACAGTATGTCGCCCCTGGGCCGGGGAGGGTGTTGGAGAGCCGCAACCCGAATCACTTGTCCGACCTCCATGAGTGGGCAGTCACGTCGGCAGTGTCCGGGCCGCCCACACCTCCAGCACTCCTGCCCCAGCGTTCGAGGAGCCCCCTGCAGGTCATGAGCCGCAACTGTAGCAGCTGGACCCTGGGAGAGAGAGGGAGAAGAGAGAGGGTTAGCGCGTGGCATGGGGCTGGGACGTGCAGGTGGCCCATGCGGCGGCCCCATGCCCCTTTTCCGCGGTGCTGGTGTTGGTCGGGCAGCCTCCAGGGGGCGGTCCTGTGATGTCTGGCTTCGGGGGTGTACAGCCAGGTAATCCTCTGCCAGCGTGACCGCCGCCGTCAGATCCATGGGGTGGTGGCACTTCACCCACTCGGCCACCCTGGCAGGGAGTCCCTCCGCGAATTGCTCCCCAATAATCGCGGAGGGACTCCCTGCCACTCCTCCGAGGATTCACCTGGCTGCAGCCACCTCGTCGCTGCATCTCTCAGTTGCTGTGCATAGACGAACGGGCGATCCGCGGGCCCCAGCCTCATGCTCCGGAACCGGTGGCGGTGATCTTCGCTGGAGAATCCCAGCCGATCTAGCACGGCCCTCCTCACGTCCGGGAAGCTCCGCCGCGCGGCGGCCGGGAGTCCGAGCGCCGCTGTCTGCGCTTCCCCGGACAGCAGTGGCAGCAGCCGCACAGACCACTCTGTCGCCAGCCATCCACATGCCACTGCCGTCGCCTCGAACATTTCCAGGAACGACTGGGGGTCATCCGCCGCCGACATCTTGTGGAGGGTGATGCCGGAGAGGGCGAGTGGTGGGGATGGCGGTAGTGAGGCCCCCGGCTGGGACACCAGGCTTGCCAGCAGCTGGGTCTGCTTATCTGCCTGGTCCTGCATCCTTTCCAGCTGTTGTCTACTCACCGCCGCCTGCTCCTGGTGCATCGCCACAATTTCACCCAGCATCTGGGCCAGCATCGCCACCTGCTGCATTTGCTGCGGATCCGTCATAGTACTCTCAGAGCCAAGTTACGTTGGGCGCCAATTGTAGCGTAATCGTGCTACCGAGAGTTCGTCTTGGCCCTGAGATACCACGCTGACACCAGTGTTGCAGTGTATGTTCTTTATTTTTGGTCGTTCTTGCTTTCTTTTCTGGCTCTTCTTCCATCCGCTCTCCAACCGCCTCTCCCCACAGTCCAGCATGCTACTGTTTTTAAGGAGAGAATAATTAGTTCACTGGGTTCAGCTGCGCCAATTATCTCTCCTTGATGCTGCTCACCTGAGCAACTCCCCCACCTCTCCCTCTGCAGCTTAAAGCTAACCATACCCACCTCCACAAGGAGGAATGTAGAATGACTGTCCCCTAGAGTGAATTTCTATAGAAAGCGGCAAGTAAATATAACAATATACTGTAACTCATGAGTCCTGACAGAAACTTTGTATATGGTGTCTCAATAGAAGATTTTATCAGACACTGGCCAACCAATAGAGATGAGTCATTTCCAGGGCCACGGTATTAAGTGTGATTGCTAAGAGTGCAAAACTACACTATATTCAATTAAATTTTATTCAATTCATTTTCATTTATTTAGCGCCAAATCATAGAAGAAGTTATCTCAGGGCACTTGTCATATAGGTAAACAGGTCTAGACCATACTCTTTAATAATATTTACAGAGACACAACAATTCCCACCATGAGCAAGCACTTGGCGACAGTGTCAAGGAAAAACTCAGTTTTAACAGGCAGAAACCTTGAGCAGAACCTAGGCTCAGGGTGGGTGGCCATCTGCCTCAACAGGTTGGGTTGAGAGAATTGCCAGGCAACCAAGAGAGAAGAAGAACAAAACATGAGCTCCTACTTCAGCAAATGATTTAATTGCTGTTAGATCGAGTTTAGTGGCAAGTTTTCTATTAAATTAAACTTAAAGAATTTGGGAACAAAGTAGGCAAGTTTCAAACCAGTAAACTAAAATCGGTAAACAAAACTGTGGGAGAAGCTAGTTAGCTAGCAAGCTAACTGGTAACAGCACCAACTGTCAAGGAATCTCAGACCTAGACCAGGAAAAAATACAGAAGCAAGCTGCTTAGAGACCACCCTGAGACACTCAGAGCAGACTTTAAAAGGCAAAGTGACAGAGCAATAATAACAGACCTGCTGTTCTTCATGGAGCACCCAGAAGCTTGGCATTCAGCTCTCTGTGAGCAATATAATGACCATGGCAACAAATCCATCCGACAGCTATATGCAGATACTGTACCAAAATTCATTCGATTGGTGGACGACCCGCTCTACCACTAAGCCACAGCTGCCCGCTCTGTGCCTTTAGCAACAGCACCTACAGCTTCTTCAGACTCGGACACCCAGCCTTAAGCTACCAGAGTTACAGTTCATCAGATTCAACCGCTCAGCCTTCAGCTCACAGCACTATTGCTCCAACCTCCCATGTCCACACAGCCACCAGCACTCCTCCACCAGCCTGCTTCAGCAGCCCTCACACACAGCAGACCAGTGTCAGTGCAGTGTTGAAAGGCCTGCCTTAGATCTACTTACAAACCCAAGAACTGAACCTTAAAAAGAGTCCCTTCTGTCAGGTGGTCCTGAGATTTATGGATCAAATACCACCCAATACTGTTCAACCTCAGAACAGCACTGCTTTCCAACCACTAATCAGAGTAAACCAAATTATTAAATTAACAAAAGATGCCTATCTGGAACATTGGACCAATCAAACCAAAACCCAAAACTTAATAGCTATCTGACCCTAAACCATGAATATAAACTGGCAGAGTTTCTCTTTACTGTCAAAGACACAAAGCAGAGACAGATCCTGGCCAAATACAGACTCAGTGACCACAGTCCAGCCATAAAGAGAAGATGACACAAGAATTCATGGTTACCAACAGAGGAAAGAGTGTGGTCACTGCATGACAGGTGAGGTGGAGACAGAGATGCACTTCTCTTAAAATGTGACAAATATAATATCAGAGTGGGATACTTTAACATATTTGATTTGTTAATCCCAAACTTCAGAGCTAAAGGACATTAAAAAGCAACAGATTCTATTAGGAGAGAGATGTGCAGCTAACTTAGCTGCACAATATGTGACTGCATGTCACAAACTGAGGGACACAGTTAAAACATCACTACTGAATGTGACAATTATCTTGACAGCCTTCCACACACACAAACACACTAACTTTAATTCAATTCAATTTTATTTATATAGCACCAATTCAGAACAGAAGTTATCTCATTGCACTTTTCCTATAGAGCAGGTCTAGATTGTTCTCTTTATAATATTAATTACAGAGACCCATCAATTCCCACCATGAGCAAGCATTTGGCGACAGTGGCAAGGAAAAACTTCCTTTAAGAGGGCAGAAACCTTGGACAGAACCAGACTCAATGGTGGGCGGCCATCCGCCGCTGCCGTGTTAGGTTTAGAGAGAGATGGAAAAAACAATTTCTCAAATTTATATCAAAATCCAGAACACTATGGTTTAAACACAATTGACAAATTTAAATTATTAGAAAATGCCATAGAAGACAACCAAAATGCTTTGGACAGTCCAATTACAATGGAAGAGCTACAAGAAAAACTGGCTGATCTTAAAAATGGAAAGGCTTGTGGTATTGATGATATCACGACAGAAATGTTGAAACACAGTAACAGTAAACTTAAAATGGCTGTACTAAAATTATTAAATTTGCTATTAAAAAGTGGCATGTATCCTGCAATTTGGAACAAGGAATGCAAGGGTATTTGAACATACTCCATGATTACTGTGAAAATTGGGCAATCAGAGTAAATCTAGATAAAACTAAAATTATGATTTTAAAAAAGCAAGATCACAAACTAAAAAAATCTATCTAAATTTATTTTGGGAGAGACAACATTGAGTCATACAATGGAGTATACATACCTAGGCCTAACTATCACTGCTTAAGGACATTTTGTCAAGGCTGTAAGTGCATTAGCAGATAAAGCCCGTGGAGCTTATTACAGTATAAGAAAATTCCTATTCAAACCCCCCAAAAGATTTGGCTTAAAATTTCCTTCAGTGTTATTGAGCCAATCCTTTTTATATGGAAGTGAAGTCTGGGGCCCATTAATTAAAAGAGCACTGGGACTCAAACCCAAGTTGAAAAAGTGCATCTTCTCTAAAAACATATGGAGTCCATAGAAACTGTCCAAAGCACAGGTGTAGAGTAGAGCTGGGCCAGTTCCCCCTCTTAATTAAAATAAAAAAAGAACAATCAAATTTTGGAACCAGTTGACAGTCAGTCAGATTCTGATTCACACCAACACAGAGCATACTTGGAACAGCAAAGCTATCTGAACCCAGATAAAAATACCTGGAATGGAACAAATGAGGAAATCATAGTCATATGTCAAAGTGATGCTATGAATTAAATTCACAAGTAAAACAAATTAACATAGAAAATAAACTAATAATAATAATTAATAATATTTCAAGCAGTGGAAAACAGAAATCCAATCAATAAAAAAAACTAGAATGCTATACTTTACCTGACAGAGAATTTCAATTAGCTCAATATTTAACCCAAATAGACAGACTTTCTTATCCTCCCAAGAGACAGACTAATTCAAACCCTTCTGGGAGAAGACAGCACTACAGTAGAACTGGCAGGAGAATGTTACTGCATGTCAGAAAGCAAGACATATTTCAGTGTAAGATATTATATATATTTTTTCTCCATTTTATTATTTACTATTTATATTATTTATGTTACTTTTTGCTTTGGCAACATGTTTGATCCAAAATGTCATGCCAATAAAGCCAATTAAATAAAAAATTGAGAGAGAGTACAGTAGCACAATACAAGTTCCACACATAGTGTTTTTCCACCAAATTAGCTGTGGTTCTTGAACCAGTTCCGTTCAAGATTCTTGGAACCATAGTGCTATCTAGTGAACAGCCCGCGTTTCCACCAGTTTTGAGCAGAACCATTGTAATCAAGGATGTGTCAGCAGAGGGCATTGCACGATCTGTAGAACATGACACGCCCACTTCGGTTCGCAAGGAAAACTTTATATTTTTTGGTTCCAGCTGAGAACCAACTTTTTGGGTTCCGAACCAATTTATATTTGGTCGAAATGCACTGAACGGTTCAAAATTAGGTGTGCAAACCAGAACGGAGTTGGTTCCACGCTGGTGGGAAAAGGTCTAACAAAGATGTAAAGTAATAGTAATGGTAGTGGTAATAATATTAATAAAAAATGATACATTAATAATATTAATAATAATGATGCTAAGACTAATAATAATAATATTGGAAAAAAATCTAGGTGGTATTTGCATTGTGCCTCCCTCTCCCCCTCCCCCAAAACCTCTCTCTCTCGCTCTCCCTCTCAAAACCTAACACAGCAGCCCACTATTGAGTCTGGTTCTGTCCAAGGTTTCTGCCTCTTAAAGGAAGTTTTTTCTTGCCACTGTCGCCAAACGCTTACTCATGGTGGGATTTGTTGGGTCTCTGTAAATAATATTATAAAGAGTACGGTCTAGAGCTGCTCTATAGGAAAAGTGCAATGAGATAACTTCTGTTATGAATTGGCGCTATATAAATAAAATTGAATTGAATAGTAGCAGTTGTTGAACAGGAACATGGGGGCAGTAGGACTGCCAATATGACCAGTATGTTGACAACAATGCGCCCATATATAATAGCTGAACATGTGTTTCCAACACCGTTGATATTAATGTGCTGCTAGAGCAATCTGGTTTTGGAACCTGGCTACAGGGATTTGCTCCCATTCATCCACAAGGGCATTAGTGAGGTCAAACACAGATGTTGCATCATAAGGCCTGGCTCACAATCGGCATCGCGTTTCTTGCACACCAAACTGGGTAAACCATTTCAGCCACTGTCATGCTGTAACAGGAAAGGGCCAAACGAAAAAGTTGCCACAAAGTTGAAAGAACACTATTGTCTAAAATATCACTGTATGCTGGAGCATTAAGATTTAATTTCTTTGGAATTACAGGGCCTAGACCAAACCAGAAACACAGTTCCAGTCCAAAAGTACACAAAAGTATGTGGACAGAGCTACTTACAACTTAGAACACTGCTCAGTATTCGTGATTACAGCTTTTTTTCCTCCATTGTTCAGATGCACTTCTGCCACCTTGGTTCTAAGATACAAATGCAGTGATGAAAACTTCAATTTACTTCTATTCACTTAACTTTTACTGATTTCTAACACAGCTCTATTTAGTTTATCTTTAGTTTACAGAACATTTAACAGTCTTGTTTCACAGATTTCACCTGAGTCTTCTGCTCACAGTATTCTCAGTCTTGTTCGTAATGAAGAGAAACCTGTTTCTGTTATGTCAGCTCATTCACTGTGTGAGAATATACAAAACTTTTGACTAATCAGCATGAAGTCACATTTAAAGAGTGTGCGAATGTAAGTAAGTTACTGTAAGTTTTTCAATTTTGTTAGAGTGTCATATTGGGCAGTGTGAGGTTCCATCATACTGCAGTGCAGCAAGAGCCTCCAAGCCCATCCAAAAATAACACTGATCTCTCTTTCTCAATAAAAGAGGGTTGTTGTTTTTTTCCAGTGTTGCTTTGGAAAATGTATAAACTCGTATCTCATTTCCAGGTCACACTCAGGTCATGGCCTGTGATGACATCACTACAGTCATGACAAGGTTGGATTTGTCACGCAAAACATTTTATCCAAGGTCCAGGGAGAATGATATAGTTGGTTACTATGGTTACTATTAATCATTAGCCCATGTTTGTATAATTTAGTTAACTCTGTGTGGGCTCTCACCTACCTCAGGTTGAAGGGGCAACGAGAGATGATGAGCTAGGCGTTTGAAAACTGCCTTAGCCCCGGGGCCCATTTAATACCGGGTTTCGGTATCCATCCCTAGTTGAAAAAGAAGGGTTTTTTTTCTTTTAGTTTTGCTGTCTTGATTAAGGATAAGGTTTTTTAATCACAGTATTTTCTTTTTTACTTTACTTTCTTCTTTTTAATCCATTAAAACATGGGGGGGAAAAAACAAAACAAGATCAGATGAAGTGAAGATGATTATTTGGCAGCAATCAAACTATCGGAAAACACAGTTGGTCCAACTGCTTGTAGTGCTGACACCATAATCAATTATAAAAGCTAAATGCCAAAATACAGTCATATGCTTTCTGTAGCACGTTGACAAACCAGTTAAAATCATTCTCATACACAGTATGCAAGTAAGCAACAATCTGTCTTTTTTTTTTTTTTTTTTTTTTACAATCAACTGAAACTGTAAGTAACTTGTGTAAGAAAGCCAACATACAAACAACACTTTTCTAACTTCCTGCATGTCAGGAAGTGTCTGACACTGCTCAGTTCCTCTTTCAGGGTGTGATGAGAAGGAAACGGTGTTGATGTTGCTGACTCTCGAACCATCTGTGTGTTTGTCTCCAGCTGGAGGACCTGCGACGGTTGTCTGAGATGAATGGAGCATCAGCCAACATGGCCCGAGAGGAGCTCAGAGAGTCGACCCTGAGGATCGAGAGCCTCACTGCCCAGCTGGCAGGCCTGCAGAAGGAGGTTGACATTTTATTTTACTCATTAAGTTTTTATTTTTTGACAGGATTAGAATTGGTTTCCTAAGCAGCTATATTGTTAAAACCCTGTGAAATTCAAAGCCAACCACTTTTATGAATCTAAGCTGAATCTAATGTACTGACCTGTTGGGAAAAGGTCTGTTCTAGATAAAACTAACTCCCTTTACACAAATCTGTCATACTGATCTGAACAGAAAAATCCAAATGAATCCCAACTAACCTGATTGTAAGACCCCACCTCCTCAGTTTATCAGATTAGTCCTGTTGGGAGAGTTTCCAGATGCTATTAGCGTTGCCTTTTCGCCAGCAAAAGTGAAACATGAAATACCTCCATTAAAGCAGACTGTAAATTACATGTTTAATGTAACAGCTTAACAAAGTTTGTTTTCAAGTGCAGCTGATTCTTCATTCTTCACTTGTTTATTTCAAGACTGGAAACTGGAAGCAGTTAGAATAATTTTTCTCATCATGACACTCTGTGACATCATAGTCAGAGAGACCAACAGTTTAAACTGGGCTTCCTAAACCTTTTTAGTGCTGACTAAGCTGGCATTCAGACCAAAAACAGCTCTGCATTAAAACAATATGTTGGTGGGGCTTTTTTATTTCAGATACCAGTGACACGTGAAATACAATCTAGGAAGTCCAGTTTGAGTTATCACAGCGGCAACAATTTTATCTTTCGTTGCAATGATCGCATGGTAAACATTGGAAATACAGCGTTCACGTTACAAAGTAATCTACCAGGAATGTGCAAAAAGCACTTTTTTTCCCCCCGACAACCATGTATTTTTTTCTGGAGCCCTCTGTGTTGGCACCCCCGCTGTTTCCTGGACTGATCTCATTCAAATGAATGAGGAGGCTGAGTTTTTATTTATTTATTTTTACTTTTCTAACATAATATGCAGAAGAACAACATTGTTTTAGAGGTTGCTGTAGTATGGTTATTAGGTAAACAGACATGATGTTGATCAAATTTGTACAGCGTATTTATTCTTTTATCTCAAGTGTAATGGATATTTGTTCATGATCTGAGTAGTAGCAATGCAGTAATATGTTCCATCATATTACTCTCTTTCACATATTGGGGGGGGACATGTCCCACAGTCCCCCATGGCAATTACACGCATGCATCTGGCCATGGCTTAATTTTGTTTGTAGGAAGAGTATCTTGTATGAAGCATTGTACTCGTGAGTGCATTACATATATATCATTGCAGGCTGAAGCCAACAGTTTAAGTCAAGGATCAGTTGATCTGGCTTTTTATCCATGTGATCTTGAAGTTTGTGTGTGAATTTTGTTAGTAGTTGTAGCCCATGCAAGTGTTAGGGGAGATTTATTGCTGTGACAGTTGAGGCACTTTCTTCTTTCAATTTAAATTCAAATTCCAGTAAATCAATTGCAGTGGCATTCATTCCAGGATACTCTGTCAAAGTTAAGACTTCTTTTCTTTTTCTTTAAGTCTTCATTATTATATTTCACCATAACATATTTTACCTTGAGTGAATCTTTTTGGTATCCAATGACTTATCCCAAGGGGCCAGTAGTTACGTTGTCTATCACATCTGTATTGTATATTAGCTTGACTTTAGTGCCAATTTTGATGGTGTGTTCTTTACCATTCCTACAGCATCTTGTTTGGGAATAAGAGTTGCATGTAGCCAACTTTAAGTTATAGGGGTGAATAACATTTGTGTGAGAACATCAATGATATTACTTTTACCTGATCCAGCGCCTCCATGAACAATCAACAGAGGAGGAGTTTCCAAGGGGTTCCTTGTTTTCTTGCTCTTTGGGATTGCCTAGCAAATTGAATGCCTTTGTCTAGAACAGCTCTTTGGTCTGTGTCCAAAGTTTAGATTTTGGAGTAAAGTTCATAGTCATTTCTTCTAAATGTTCAATCTCCAGATGTTGAATCATGGTTGTCAGTGAACAGGTCAGAAGGATCTTTGACATCCATATCTAGGTGTTCTTGTTCTCCTTGTTCCATTGCTTTCTCATCTTCCTGCTCCTTATTGGAACTTGACAGTTCATGCACTATTACTTTATACCGTATTATTATCATCATCACCCGGTAAACCCACTTTGTACTTCACACTTATTTTAATTTTATACTTATACCCACTTGCTACTTAATTTATTGTTATTATATTATAGTGCATTATATTTTTTGCTTATTACTTCTATTCCTGTGTGCACTGACATGATAGTGATGTAACAAAAGAGTTTCCCCTCGGGGATCAATAAAGCATTTCTGATTCTGATTGTGGGCGCGGCTGTGGCTTAGGACGGGTCATCCTCTAATTGGAAGATCGGTGGTTTGTTCCTGGCTTCCCCCAGCCCACATGTCAAAGTGTCCTTGGGCAAGATACTGAACCCCAAATTGCTCCCATAGGCTGTGCCTTTGGTGTGTGTGTGTGTGTGTGTGTGTGTGTGTGTGAATGAGTTAGTTTATTTGTAATGACAAGCAGTTGGCACCTGCCATCAGTGTAGTGAAAAGCGCTTTGAGCGGTCGGAAGACTAGAAATGCGATATACAAGTACAGTCCATTTACTATCAATTACCATTACCATCCAGATCATCACCGTTTGAAATGACTTGTTCAGCTCGCTTCCTGGTCTCTATCAATGTGTCCAAATGGGGCTTTTTTTTAAATTGCTGTTTCATTTTTTATGTATAATTAATGACACTTGTTAAAGTTATTAAATTTTTTTCGTTTTGAAATGGGTAGAAAAACTGTAGTTCTGAGTAATAAAATTAATGGGGATTGTCAGTATGTTTAAATTTATGGAACTTTAAAACTCTTGTGGATCTAAGTTTCATCCACTAATTAGGGCTGTAGTCAACCAAAGAAATGCTTAGTCGACCAAAGTCCTGTCCTGCGCAACGATCAGTCGACAAAAAAAAAAAAAAAGACACGATGTCTTTTTTAATTGAACATTTATTAAACAATTATAATAGAGCATTTATAAAACAACAACGAAAAACATCAATAATACATAAAACTATAATAATAATGATACAATTCTTTGAAAATTAGGTTATTTTTAAACTGCAAAGTGAGGAGTTCTGTCCTAGGTCTATAGTGACCGTCACAATCATGCACCTGACCACACTACACGCTACAAAAAATATAACTGCTAAAACTGCCAAATAATGAAAAATCCTAACAAAAGCTCTCGATTATACAGGCTGTATATTCTTCTTTACTTTCAAAGCTATGGGTTAACTTTTGTCCAACCGATCTAGGCGTATTAAAACAAACACAAACAAACCCAAAATAGCCTAAAAAAACACTAATAATAATAATAATAATAATAATAGGCTGTATAGTAGGAAGGCCTATAGATTTATTTTCGGTTTGTTACATTATATAGGCTATTTTCAAACGCGTCAAGTGTACAAATAAATTGAGTCAAAATCTATTGAGTCAGCATAATAAAGCTGTTAAGGCTACTTACAGATCTGCAGGCCTAGTCCACCTTTTTTATGTTGTGGGCCAAAAACACTAACATGTCCACATTCTTGGGTAAAAGACAGCTCCTCGACTTGTTAACAATAAATCCTGCTTTTGGAAAATATGCGCTCTGCAGGAGTGGAGGTTGCAGGGATGCAGAGCAGGCGTTTGGCTGCCCGAGCAAGTCGTGGATATCTCTCCTCATTATTTTTCCACCACGCAAGTGGCCCAGCAGTGTCGACTTTACTTCTGTCCTAAAGATAATCTTTCATTTTGTCGCAAGAGGATCTTTGTGCGCTTGGCTCATCAGGATCATCCTCTGCACCATGTCCACAAAGAAGCATCGCTATCTCCTTCTCTTTTGCCGTTTTCTGTTTTTTTGCCAACGGGTCCTCATCATCCCCTGTCTGCTCTGCGCTGTCTCCCGAGAGGCTTAGCCTTTGTGCTAGTTTTACGACTTCAGAATAGGCCTCATCCCGTTTCTCATCATTAAGAAAAGGTAGCTGTTTTATGCGCGGGTCCAGTACTGCAGTTAAAATGTACAGGCTGCTTGTCATCACAACTCGGTCTTTGAGTTTCCATCGACTATCTATTTCCTGCACAAGCTTAAGTTTCAACTTCTTCTTTGTTGGACTATCGTTATCTGTGATGGCAAGATGACATTTTTTTAGATTCTCAAGCATCGGGAAGGCCGCTGACAGGGATGTGTTAGCCTCCTCCGACAACAGCTCGGTCAGTGTAATAAAGGGCTTAAGAACGTCTGTGATGTCTTCAGCCATATTCCACTGCTCTGTTGTCATGTCCAAAGTGCTGGTGTCACTCCTCTTAGTGTAATTGGGGTCCGATAAAACGGCGGTGATGGGCCAGCGCTGCTCCAACAGTGGCTCCAACATAAAGCAGGTGGAGTTCCACCGGGTGGCCACATCCTGGATGAGTTCGTGCTCAGGAGCTTTTTGCTGCACCTGTTTCTCTTTGAGACCCGTTTTTGCTTTGTGTCCCTTTTGAAGTACCCAACAAGACGTCACACGCAGCCACCGTGCGCGACACCGGGTTTTCTTTAAGGCAGCATTTACGCACAGCTGCAGGGTGTGGCCTGCACACCTAACCAACTCCACGTCTGGCCACTGACCGGATCCCTTCAGTAATTCCACCGAGAGGACCATGTTGGCAGCGTTGTCCGTTACCACTGACACCCGCTTCTCTGGTGGAATGTGGTAAGCGTCCGCGACTTGAGTGAGTCGCGGACTCTTTGCTTGCTTTGTTTCTAACACAACGCTATTCATTTTCCAGTCCGCATCGATAAAATGGGCCGTAACTGTCATGTATGCCTTCATTCTAAGTGAAGACCACAAATCAGTTGTGAGGCCTACAGCCTCGGAGGATTGGAGTAACTGGTTTACATTTACTTTAAGTCCATCAAACCGCGAACTTAGCGCACGCATGACAGTCTCCCGTGCTGGCATAGTATATCTTGGCTCGACGATTTTAAACATGTTCTTAAAGCCCTCTCCTTCCACCGTATTGACTGGTCTCATATCTTGGGCGATGTAATGCACAATCCCCTTAGTGATGTCCTCCTTTCTCTTCGCCGACAGAGGATGGACCAACTCCAGTTGCGTCTGGGTGCTTCCTGACGCCTGTGGCATGGCCTGTGGATGCGCCTAGTACATAACCAATAAAATATATAAACTTTTCGACATTAGACATAGCAAAGCTGTCTGACACATTTATATCTCGCTTACCGCTTTTAGGTGATAGGTCATATTGGTCGTTGAGCTATGGTAAGTTAGCTTTAGGCCGCATAGCTTGCACTCCACAGTCTTGTCGTCTTTTTTTGTAAAATGCAGCCAAACAAAAGATTTAGATTTCTTGGACATTTTTTCGACTAAAGCCCAAAACAAGTAGCGTTCTAACTGAATGAATACAGCAAAACTACCTATATTCCTTACTGAGCGCGAAGCAGAAGTGCAGCCAGCCACAGGTGCGGTTCCCGAGTGTTCATGTGGTGCGCTAAACTGTGGCGCCATTATAAAATAGCCTAAATTAAAGCATTTAAAGTTTGGTATAAAACATAGGCTAATTATATTTAGAATACAGTAATATATAACTGCTAATAAAGGAATAAATATCAAGGAGTAAATCAATGAAAATTTCTTTATTGGTAAAAAAAAAATTAAAAAATTTGCAACTGGTCGACCAATGAGAATGTCAGTCGACCAAAACGGCATCGACCGATTAGTCGACTAAACGACTAAAGTTGACAGACCTACCACTAATATTGTCCTGAAGTGGAAGTGTAAAGAGGGATGTAACTGGGAAGCCTCTTTTTGGTAGAGATTGGATACTCATGAATTATTTCATTTTCTGAAATGATATGTTGGGGATTTGTAGACATGTTCAGTGTCTTGTGTATTTTCTCTACAGATCTTGCATTATGTTTTGATGTAACATTTTCCTTCAACAACTTCATTGAAGTCCCGTCATGTTTTCTGAGATTTGTTTCAAAAATCTTGCTCTATTTTGTTTGAAGCCAGTGGGGATGAAGATTGTTGAAATATTAGATTGTGCAAGATGTAAGAAAAGGAATAGTTTGTAGTAGATTTCACATTCTCCAGTTTGTGTCTCTGTCAAAAAAGCATTTTTAACATTATGCATTTTTCTCTGAGGCTGTAATTTTCTTCTAAAGATTTTCTAATATATTCAATTGTTCCTCACTCATCCTTCATGTAATAGTCTGTGATGTAGGTGATTACTGCATAATAATCCAAACATATTTTATTTATACATTTTTACATTTTACAATTTATATATTTTATTTTATAATTATCATTTCATCAATAACTCTTTGTACAATGACCTCATATGCACAAGATGATAGAGTGAGAGCCTCTTCATATTTGGAAAGTGTCTCATAGAAGTTCCCCTCAAGATTTGCTGCAGTTAAAATTAGCTTGAGTCGTTCTGCCTTGATTTAATTAATTGCAATGCCTTCTTGTCTTGTCTTGCAATGAAGATATTGAGTTCAGTTATCAAGATTTCATCCTGTATGACGGTTGTGACAGGGTTTTTCAATTGTCTTTCATTTAAGATGTTTTCAATTACCATAACTTGCCCACAAAGTTTTAGATAAGTATTTATAGTTGCCTAATGTTTTGCCACAGGTTGTTTCATGAAGTTTTCTATTTAAAAATTTAATTCACCAATTTCTCGACATATTTGTACCAGTTAAGCCATAGTGTTCCATGTATATGTCCAAGAAGCTGGAACTCAACTCTGTAGTTGTAGTATTGTACAGAGAATGGGCTTAAGTTAGAAAATTATGTTTGATGAATTACTGTTTCAATATATTTTCTTCTTTTTGTTGGAATTCTTCTAATGCTGTGCCATCAGTATAACATTGTTCTCGATCATTTTCAACATGGTATTCAGTTTGGTGTTTTTGCAGGAAAGGGGTGAAATTTTCATTCATCCTTTTTTTCTGCACAACTTGAGGTGAAAAATAAGTGTAATGGTCCTAGATTTTCTTATTCTAGATTTTGATATTGTGTTTGTTTGTGTACCAGGACTATTATCCAACACACGTTATGGGTGATTTAGTGTATTGTATTTATTTCAGGCATCCAGTAGTTGTTTGCATTTATTTTATTTTTTTTTTTGCCTTTTTAAGAAAGATATATTTAGACATCTTTTGAGCTGATGTTTTTCATTACAAGCAAAAGCAGCAAAGGCATAGCTTTGATGTCAAAGTCTTTATTTGAGTGGGTTTACGTAGTGTCTTACATCTACTTCTGGAAAGTCATTAAGAAACATTGTCTGTCACATTTTTGCTTTTGAATAAGGTCATTGGTCCCGTATATGTCATCTTCTTCATCATCAGAGTGAGAAAGATGAGCACTTTCAGCGTTATCATTAGAACTGTGAAGGCTACCATCAGTTTGTTTTTGCACGTGTCAATGTTTTTATTAGAATTATCTATATTGTCAATTTTAAATGAGTTGTAACCAGTTGTTTGTAGGGCTCGCATGACTTTAAAAACAAATATCTTGGTCAATGTGAGTGTTTTTAATTAACTTGTTTCTTACAATTCTAGCTGTATCTGGTGTTCGAGGTAATGTTTCTATTGTATTAACAATATCTTGTTCAAATATGGGGATATTAACTATGTGCATTTTAATTGCACTCCACCTCAACATGGGAAGCTGGTAAACCATTTGAAAGAGAATGTTTCTAATAATGACAGCATTTTCTAATTCAGACAGTTCTTCATAGTCCATGATATTCACCAGTCTAAGGTTATCATAAATTTTTAAATATTTTTGCAGCAGTCATGACGTATCCAAAAACATCCTTCACTTTCAAGTGTTCAGGAATCTCACCAATAGCACTACTTAATATATGTATCCACAGCTTTTTCAATTATTCATTAGTCATTATAACTTTTCACTTGGTTGTAAAACCGAATTCGTCTACAACAGACACAATCCTTTTTCTCTCACATCTGTTCTGATCTGTTTTTTTGTTGTTGTTGCTGTAATTAGTCTATATTGGATTGGATCTTTTTTTTTAGCATTTTTTGTATGGTAGCTGCCTGCACTCTAGAATGTTTGGCTCTAGTTCCTATGGGATCTTTTTGTAGATTTATTTTTTTTGTTTGGTAGCCGTCTTCGCCATAGCATGTTTTGACTCTATTTCCTATGGGATCTTTTTCTAGATTGTAGTTGTTATGGATTTGGCATGTTTTAGATTTCTGCAAGTGTATTAGCAAATTTCTAAACTGCTTTTGACAGATCTGGTCTGACAACATTCTGCTATTCTCTATAATGATCCAATAGACTATCTGTTGTGTGGTCCTCCTTTCTTTTCTTGAGTAAACAAGAGAAGAAGTAAAGGTCCGGTGTGTAGGATTTAGTGGCATCTAGTGGTGAAATTGCAGTTTGCAACCATTTGAATACTGCTCACATCACCCTCCAGTTCCAAGCATGAAGGAGAAACTATGGTGACCTCCGTGGAAAGGGACCCACTCCCTCTGTAGAAAAAAAACTGCTTAATCTAAAGGTAATGAAAACGTTTCTTATTTTCAGGTGATTACACACTAATGAAAACATACTTATAAATATTATATTCCATTTCTGCCAATAGCTCCTTCTAAATGTTACACACTGGACCGTTTAAATTGTGTAATGCAAACTCCTTCCTTTTACTCCTGCCATAGTCATAGGTGATTTGGTTTTGATATGGTTGTTATTTAATTTGTAGGTGTCATTCAAATATATAGGAATTTTATATTACTTTTGTTTAAATGCCTCTACCAAATCATTTGATCAATATCATTGTCAGATACTGGAATTAAACTTTCAAAATGATTGCTATTGTAAGATAGCACCAATGGAATGTTGGTGTCTCTAACATTAGATGAATCTAATGTATTAGCATTCAATAAAATTAGCCTTTCCAGAGCCAGTATCTAGTGGTCTTTGGAAAAACTGCATTAGCATATATCACATTTATTTTCCATTTGCCAAGGGGTGTTGATAATCAAGATGTCTTTTTTTATGGAATGGGCATAATTAAGAATAGCCAAATCATCAAAATATTCTTAGTCATATTCAGTCAGAAATAGTAATGCGAAATATAGAACTGTCCTCGCCAGCACCTCCTATTAGTATCTTTGCTCCTGTTTTTATTCTTGCTACTACTTTGTTGTGTATAATTGATGTTAGTGGGTCCTCTGTGTGTTAGCAGTCTAACATTCTGTTTGACAGTATTCTCCTTCAGCCTCTCCATTACATCCAAAAGCCAGCCCAACCCCACACTGCTGATCAAGTGTTGTTGTATTGTCACTCTGTGTGTGAGGTGAAGGCTCATGAACCATCTTGAATGGCAGTGGATGACACACAAGAACACGAGAAGACAACTCCCTGTTAACATAATTTAATGAACTTTAATTCCAAATAAATGTTATAGAGTGTAGCATCATTTAATGGACGTTGATCCTGATGTGCCATTCTTGCATCTAGAAACATGCAACATTGGGAAGAAAATGGAAATAATGAGTACTTGCGTATTTGCATAGTATTACTGATTACGTTAAATAATCACAACAGTAGTGTAATTGGTAGCAGGTGTGGATGATTAGTGGATGGTGGAGCCTTGCGTATCTGTGACAGTAGTCACCTGGAGCTGGAAAAGCAGATGTGGGAGGGTGGCAGATTGGAGGTTGAGGACTGTGGAGCATGGTTTTGTGGAGTTGTATTGGATGTTTGTGTGCTTTAACAGGATGCACTCTGACTGGAACAGGATTGACTAGGTCTTCTGGGTCAGGTAATGTTGTCAGTGTATCATCACTTTGGACATATACACATAGAACAAATTTTGTCATGTTGTCTATGATACAATAATAATAATACATGAAGCAACATGAATTACAACATATAGAAAGCTTCTTTTGAGAAGTAGCAGACATTGAGCTGAGCAACCACTAGATGGTATTCTTTTAAGAAGTTGGTACTCGAGGGGAATGTCTCCATGATGACGCCCCAGAATGTGGTGGTGTATACGATTATCACACATTGGATTAGAAAGCCTACCTGATAAAAAGCAGCTTGTAGAAGAGAGTTAAAATCTTTTGCAGCAATCTGAATGGAGTGGCTTGACTTGAAGTTCTTGCCTGGAGCAAGTAGGCAAACTACATCAGGAGTCAGAGGAGGGTCATCAGCATGGCATATTTTCCTTCGCAAAACATCAGCTTCTCCTCCAGATGTAGAGATGAAGCCAAAGCTGAACCGGCCATCTTGCATGGCAACATAGCCATCCACAAATTATCTCAAATGTGAATCACCAATGACAAGGACAAACTGGAATAGAAGATAACGTGTTCATCAATGCCTTAAAAAAACTTATAAATACTAATGTGTTTTACAAGGTAATTACACTCTGGACCACTGATCTCAGACAAAGGCCACTGCATGACCTTATGGCATAACCCATAAACTGCTATTGCTGTAAAAACAAAACATCAGGAAAGAATTGCATTATACTACACATGGCAGCATAGTCTTCCAATTTCAGGTTTTTTGCTAGCATTTTTTGGGGCTTCTGGTGGTTTGTATGCTCACACTGCAAGCCGTGTTTTTTTTTTTTGTTGTTTTTAAAATACAGGACAGTAACAGTCGGTGCAGCACTAACTTACAGTCTAATAGAAAGACACAGAGCACTGTATCTGCCTATTCAATGATCAACATATGTGGCTGTCAGAGGAGGCTGGTCCATAGAGGCAGAGGAGGTTGCCCCTCTATTCTAATCTGTTGTTCTTAATCTGCTCCAACGGAGAACCAATCAACAACCAGAATACAGTATTGGTCCATTGATAATTTCCAAATTTAATCTTCAATTCTCTACCACTGTATCGTACGTGACGAACTGGCTTTGAAGCGTTAAATTCATACAGTAGCAGCATATTAGGAAAAAAATTATAATACGCAAATTACAAACTACTTTTAAACACATCTCTAAAAAATTACATTTTATTTAGGCCTTTTCAACAGAGTCCAAACTTGCTTTTTTTTTTTTTTTTCAGATTTACGTTTCCTTTTTTAGCTGCGACCAGCACCTCTATAGATCGCTCTGTCGGTCGGTTGGTCCACAAAAATTTCCCCACCCTTTAGCGGCCACAGTTTTCACCCTAGGAGGCTAAAATTTGGCAATTGTGGCAAGGTGCCAATTGGTAAAAAGGCAGCGTGGCAGTGGGAATGGCCTATAACAAAAAGGCGCATAACTTCCGAATGGATTCACGTAACATAACCAAATTTTGTAGAAAAACACACATGCAGTACACACACTAGTTTGCCACATCCCCTTTCATAACTCATGAACCGGTTGTCGTAGACACTTGTGGGAGGCATCATTGGACAAAGCAGAGTTCCTTTTTCATTGGTGATGGTTTGCCCCGCCCCTACAATTTAGCAATGTGCCTTTTATAACTTATGAACTGTTTGTCGTACACTCTTGTGAGGTTGTGTGTGTGAATTAATTCGCATACGTGGTCGCAGTTATTGTAAGTTCGTGCTTGTTTTATTGAGCAGTAGCTAGCTACTTGCATTAGCCAACGCAACATTTAGCTTGTTGTAGCAGCCCTGAAGGACTATTAAGCTAACGGCGAGAATGGACGTGGACTGGGGCACGTGGCAGCAGCAGGACGCCGCCAGGGAGCGGATGGAGAGCTCTGCTGGTGCAACCTTGGGCTCGCTGATTCCGTTGTCTGGGCTCATCCCATGGCAGAACTACGGTGGTGCCTGACGTGCTGCTGCACTCCGCTCACCCGGGACTGGATCCCGGTATGGGCGAAGGACCGCTGCACTGCATGGAGGATGTGGCTAGTTGGTTGTGTTAACCGGCCACCTGCTCTGGATCAGGTATCTTTCGTAGTAGTGGGCAGTGGCTTATTCTCATAATTCCCCATGATGGTCTTAACCTGACACCTACTTTGATATTTCCTTTGTAGCCTAGAAATAGAGTTGGTGTGTTCAAACTACATTGTTAAGGATAATTGCCAGCTGTTTACGTATATTTAATTTAATTTAATTGAAACCACATACTACTTTAAACATGCCCTGGTGAACCTGTACTAATAATGCATTGTTGGGAATAAAATATTGGAATTGGAAGTAAGCTTTGTTTGTTGGAAATCGAGCCAGCTTCAATTCACCACACTTTCCTTCACAGGTGTTGAACACTGGCCTGCTTCTTGTTACATCTCACACCCATGATAAATACTCTATCTTCTGCATTAGGTCTCTATGGTTAATCTGGAAACAACAGGATTGAACAAAATTATGTTGTTTTTAAGAAATCTTGTAAGCCATTGTTTTACTGCTTAATTTTTCATTGAACATGAGAAAGTAGACATAAGTAGCCAACTAGTGTAAAATAATATGACGCTGTGGGTTGGTTTTCCTCTTGTCCTCCCCAATTCTTTGAGTCATCAGCCTCAAAAAAGACCAATGGCCAATGGGGAAGGGAAACTCCAACACTCGACTGACCAATGGTGTAACTTTATCACTCACTGACTAAATTCAATTTAAATTTTTAATTAGAATTGGCATGAAAGTTTCAAAAACAATTTTGCCAAAGCATCAAAGTACAAATTGATCAAATATTTGGACAATACACAAAAACAGTAATATTAGCAATAACACAACATAGATATTGTACACTCGCTCAGCAAGTCAGGGACAGACTTTCGCATTTATAGGGGTGGCCCCATTTTGCTCAGCCCAACAGGCCAGGCTTACAGGCAGGCCAGGCTTACAGGCAGGCCAATATGGTGCTGCTTCTTACAAAATGCTTTCACTTATGTTTCTGTCTAAACTGTCTCTGTGAAAACTCTCTAAGTATTATCTGGTTTTCAAGTATATCTTAAATCTGCCTAATACCAACCTATGTACAATATTGGGTCCATCATTCACACAAACAGTCACAGGATATTTTTCACATCTCTTGATCCGATTTTATGTTCATATTGCTTGCTTCAGTGACGGACATAGAATTTACGCATAAATGAGAAGTTAAAGAGAAACTTGAGCCAACAAATACAACACCCTCAGTATCTTATTCAGCGATGCTTCACACTGGGTTTAATTTTCATCTGAGCAATGATTTTATTGAAGCAGGTATCAAGGCTTTTTAAATTACATATAGTGTTCTTCTGTGACGTGTGTCATTGCAACCTCAGACTCTGACCTCCTTGTCTATATTCAGACTCGTGGTTGGCGTGATCGTATAGCGGAGCTGGAGGTATCATTGGCTCAGGAGAAAGACATGAGCCGCAAGCTGCTGGCAGACAAAGACCGCGAGGTGGCTGAGATCCAGGCCAAGATGCAGCAACAGCTGAATGAGTATGAACAGCTGCTGGATGTTAAACTGGCTCTGGACATGGAGATCAATGCCTACCGCAAACTTCTGGAGGGTGAAGAAGAAAGGTGAGGACCCAGAAAGTTGTGGCATCGGTTACATTTCTACTCCATTTCAGGCACACCCGCTGAGCTTCTTTACTGATCTGGATATCTAAATGTGGTGTTTTTCTCCCCCAGACTGAAGCTGTCTCCCAGTCCTTCATCTCGTGTCACGGTGTCTCGAGCCTCATCCAGCAGCCACAGCGTGCGGACCACTCAGGGAAAGAGGAAGCGTGTTGATGTGGAGGAACAGGAAGCCAGTAGCTCTGTGTTCATCACTCACTCTGCCTCGGCCACAGGACCCATTTGCATAGACGAGATCGACACCGATGGCAAGTTCATCTGCCTCCACAACAGTGGAGATGGGGTGAGCTCTTGGGTTGTTAGACGTTAAATGCTTTTAGTTACTGAATGTTTATGTGGAGATGCAGGTGAAAATCTTTGATTTCAAGATCCAGTATAACCTTTTGTATATTAGACTGATTTCTTTATTGTGTCAATGATTGTGTCTGTCCCAGGACCAGGCCATGGTGGGATATGAGATGATTAAGACAATTGGAAATGCTATAGCCACCTACAAGTTCACACCCAAATATGTCCTGAAGGCTGGCCAAAAAGTCATGGTAAGAGTTTGTCTTTAGTTAGATTGTAATCATTTTCTGCTGAACCTGTTCAGGAGTTTAAAAATGTAGCACATTTATGAATCCCCTTTTATAGTCCAACAGAAATCACAATTAGTGGTATCCAGTCTAAAATAATGTCAGTCATTTTAAATTTTTTATTTTAAAAGTTTTTAAGGAAGAAGAAAGAGGCGGAATAGCAGACTATCAGAAATGCTCCTTTTCTCTCAAGCCTTTGAGTGGTTTGGACGGTGTGTTTGATTGACTGCTAAGCCAGCAGGGGCACAGAGACACAATGTTATCATTTAACCCAATTAGCATCTAAACTGGCTGGTGTTTTATACTGTTTAGTGTGCTACAGCTGACCAGCTAATTAGCTATGCACTTTTTCCTGGTGAATTTTTGGTAGTTTATTCAACATGCCATGGTGCTGGACAAGAGATGTCTTTAGCCCCTTTGAGATATGCACCGCTTTATGTTAGTCTGACGGCAGTTTAACATTTCTGTATCACTTTTAACACGGCACAAGTCTGAATTGAATGCCGTCAGATTAACGTAAAGACCCCAACAGCACAAGGTTTAAAATGCAGAGAGAGAGAAATGTGCATCTTGTAACGTTACTGCCTTAAGATCACTGTAATAAAATAATAATCTCAATCTTCATCTTTTATGCACAAAGAAAGATGAAGTCATCAGTTTAATAAAAACTGTGAAAGAGCCAATTTTAAGTTGTTGAGATCGATCTTCTCAGATCAGTCTATAAAAACTATTTTCCCATTGCGGTGCAACCATAGCAGAAGAGGTTAAAAAACCCTCTTACAACCATAGTTAAAATCTGAGCATCCCTCTCTCCCTATATTTTTAATTTTCATTTATGCCAACTGTGTGGATGAATAAATGAATATCCAGCAACATGCTTTACATACAGCATGTGAGCTAATGTGAATTAGACGAGAGTCCCAACTTAAAGTCATTCAGTGCCTGTGCACTGTCAAACTTTATAAAACAGGCAGCAGAATTCGCCATCTAATAGTGATATATAGTTAACTATAACGAGATAATTGAGTTTGTTTATGTAGCAATAGCTATATCTTTGAGTAATGTTGGTGCCAATGCAGCTGGAACTTATGTTAGCTACCTTTTCGCAAATGTAAGATTACTCGTAAGAGTTGGTGTTTTTACATGTTATAGGTAGCTGATGGTAATAATGGTGGAAGCAAGCAAACTAGCTTTAGGTTTAACAAATGTTACTTCAACTCTGCTTTTGCCTCCGTTGTGAATGAAATTCTGTTGCCCTTTACTAAACAGGTTAGCTAGCAAGCTACATGGACGTGGGTGCGATAGCTAATGTCAAAAAGTTAATTTGTTGATCTATAATTTAGCCGGCTGACTCGCAAGAAAATTGATAGCATATAACATCATTTCTTGCACGTCACTTACCAAGGCTTGTCATACTCTGTCTCAACCCAGAACTACTAGCTGACGTTACTGAAGTATGTCCTGAAGCTGTCTCTGACTCTTTCTTGTAGAGTGGGGGAAGGATGTTGTTTTTACTGCAATAAATGTATTATCTCAATCTAAGGCGCGTTAATTCATACATGGACTACATAGATAGTGTACAGTTACCAGAGTTCAATAGTCACTTCTATTGCTATTGTACATATTCAGCTCTAGTAGTCATTAGTAATTAAGTAGCCTAGTTTTGAATGACAGGTTTCCTGTTATCACATGTTGTTAATATAACATTTAAATAATTGAAACCAACATAAAGGCTTTCCAAAGCTGTTTTGCTGTAATAAATTAAGAATATTTGTCCTGTAATAATTTAAGCATATGTGCCCTCTTAACCTCATCTCTGCTGCTGGGAGCTCCCTGCACTTGTCTTTTTAAATTAAACATATGCTTAAAGGCATTTTAACCAAGTTTTGTATTAGTGTCAAAATTTTGACACTTATATTTTCATTTTACAGAAAATGTATATCGGTCTCCTTGATTACTAAAAATCTGCCCTGAAAAAAACCATATCGGCCGACCCCTACCATGAAGTGAGGTACAGTGCATCCGGAAAGTATTCACAGCGCTTCACTTTTTCCATATTTTGTTATGTTACAGCCTTATTCCAAAATGGATTAAATTCAATATTTTCCTCAAAATTTTACAAACAATATTCGATAATGGAACGTGAAAGAAACAAACCACATGTACATAAGTATTCACAGCCTTTGTTCAATACTTTGTTGAAGCACCTTTTGCACCAATTACAGCCTCAAGTCTTTTTGAGTATGATGCTACAAGCTTGGCACACCTATTTTTGGGCAGTTTCTCCCATTCTTCTTTGCAGGACCTCTCAAGCTCCATCAGGTTGAATGGAGAGCGTCGGTGCACAGCCATTTTCAGATCTCTCCAGAGATGTTCAAGTCTGCTCTGGCTGGGCCACTCAAGGACATTCACAGAGTTGTCCCGCTTGCCATTCAGGCCAAAGAGTTCAATCTTTGTTTCATCAGACCAGAGAATTTTGTTCCTCATGGTCTGAGAGTCCTTCAGGTGCCTTTTGGCAAACTCCAGGCGGGCTGTTATGTGCCTTAAACTGAGGAGTGGCTTCTGTCTGGAGCTCTGTCAAAGTGACCATCGGGTTCTTGGTCACCTCCCTGACTAAGGCCCTTCTCCCCTGATCGCTCAGCTTGGCCGGGCGGCCAGCTCTAGGAAGAGTCCTGGTGGTTCCAAATTTCTTCCATTTATAGATGATCGAGGCCACTGTGCTCATTGGGACCTTCAATGCTGCAGAAATTTTTCTGTACCCTTCCCCAGATCTGTGCCTCGATACAATCCTGTCTCGGAGGTCTACAGACAATTCCATGGACTTCATTGCTTGGTTTGTGCTCTGACAGGCACTGTTAACTGTGGAACCTTTCCAAATCATGTCCAATCAACTGAATTTACCACAGGTGGACTCCAATCAAGTTGTAGAAACATCTCAAGTATGAACTGTGAATACTTGTGTACATGTGATTTTTTTCGTTTTTTATTTATTATAAATTTTCAAAGATTTCAAACAAACTTCTTTCACATTGTCATCATGGGGTATTGTTTGAGGAATTTTGAGGAAAATAATTAATTTAATCAATTTTGGAATAAGGCTGTAACATAACAAAAGATGGAAAAAGTGAAGCATGGATTCCGGATGTACTGTATACAGGTTTTAATTTGACTTTGATTGGTCCCTAGTAGGTTGTTGTTCATAGTCGATGGCTTTTGTTGTGTCTCAGGCTGCTCAATGGAGTCACTTTGGATTTTAGGGATGTAGTGTATGTTGAATGTTTAATGTGAATACAGTGTTGAATATGAGGATGACTTTGGGACTTTTTGAACGCTTAAGTGGCTTTGTTTGCTTTGTGCAGGTTTGGGCGTCTGATGCTGGTGTGAGCGCCAAACCTCCCACAGACCTAGTGTGGAAGAACCAGTCCTCCTGGGGTTCAGGGGAGGACGTCCATGTGGTGCTGATCAACCCTCAGGGAGAGGTGAGACCATATGCACACATCCATCCACCATCTCCATCCCTGTACTCTGTCACCGACCCTCAGTGTCCTGACTGTTTAATCTTTACATACTGGTTGCATTGATTTGCTATCACCACCTCTAGGCTACTGTGCAATAGTCACCCAACCATACCCACATCTGTTTTTTGTTGCCCATTCTCAGATTTGTTTTCTGGCAAAAAAAAAAGCTGAAGAGCAGTGTTTGTCAGTGGCAGTTGTGTGTCAGGGAAAACCAACAAAAGAAAGTACCCTTGATGGTGAAGTTGATGCTGAGGGGTGTGTGTGTGTGTGTGTGTGTGTGTGTGTGTGTGTGTGTCAGGAAGTGGCAAAGAGAACCACGACATACAAAACAGCAGTAGAAGAGCAGGGTCAGGAAGATGATGATGATAATGGAGTGGAGGCCACTGAAGAAGACTTCTTCCACCAGCAGGTGAGACTACCAGCCACACACATTTTTGGGAAAAACACTGTTTGAGAAATACTGAGACTCTGTCTCACACACAGTCAGAAGAAAACATCAACTACTAACCGACCTAGTTCTGATGCACAGACAGGAGGCTGATGTATATCTTGTAATCTGACACTAAGGCTGCAAACAAGTTTATTTCCTAACATGTTAGTCTCTCTTTAAACCTCAAACCTCTATGTTGATCTAGATTTTAAAGTAGTGTTTTACTATTTTAGGCCAGGTGATGTTGTGTTTTTAAAACCTCCAGAACAGCCAAACATCAGAGTGTTTGTAGTGTTCTAAATGGTACAATGAATGTTTCTCTACAGGGAGACCCTTGTGCTGCCAAGAGAGGCTGCTCCATCATGTGACTGCACCAACCAGCCACCTTCTACTCTGAGCCCAGCCAGTCTGCTGCCAACTGTAATACTAGAACTATTTTTCTATCTTTTGTAGTGTATTTCAATAAAATGTGTGAATTTTTATTTTATCTTTTTATTTCTCATAAAAATGCAAAACTGCTTTTGGTAGATGTGTTTTCATCTGAAAAAACTAAATACCATGGTTATTGAACAAAATTTGTATTTATAGTTCATTTATAGTCCTTTTTTTTCTTTTTTTAAACCATGCAACAAATAGCTAAACTCAAGGACAGGCTGTCTCTTTAAGGAAACAATACGTCATGTGCTGTGAAATTTTTTAAATAGATTTTAAGTTTATTTTATATTTTTTATCATTATTATTATTATTGATGCTATATTTTAGGCCTTTAAAGTTACAAGAAAAACCACAGGATGTTAGTAGATGTTAGGATCAGTTTCTCAATTTGCTAAAAACCTACTGTATGTAAAAACCATAAAAATAAATAAATTGGAAAAAATAAACACTGAAATGACAAGTACACTAAAAGCTCTGCAGTAACAGGAGTTAATGTAATTAATTACTTCCTCCCATCAGTCTGAACCTTGACTGGACAAAATGTCCGAATTACACAATTTGGAAACCTCTGTTCAATGGCATACCTATAGTATCTTTAGAACAATACTTAAAATACCTTGATTGAATGATTGTATTCATAAGGAAGTCAGTGGACAGCTGAAGTTTGTTAGCAGTTTTTGAGTTACCTTAAAGCCCCTTATGTGTAAGATTTGAAACTGTAGCTTGGGCGACTCCTCGTGGTAGTATTAGTATAGTAAAAAAACAAAAAACACCTGACACTACAAAAAATGGATTGAAAGCAATAGCCTGCACCAATTTTCACCAGGATGTCTAATTTTTCTCCAAATACAAAATTTGTGCCATCAGAATAATATTAATATTTGATTTGAAAATCACATTCTACAAACGGGGGCTGTAATGTGATGTCATGCAGCAAACATGGGTTTCTCTTCACAGACTTTGAATAAGCATTGCACCACTAATTAAGAAGTGTTGATTGTATTTTTACCTTTTGATATTTGTGTGTTTGTAGTGCTTTTTGTGTTGCTGTGTTACTGTGCATGCTATGGCTGTAATCTTCATAGTTGAATGATTAAATGTTGTTTTCTTGTACTTGTGTTTTACTTTTTTAAGCGTACTATGTAGAAGACAGGATTAGTCATAGTAAGAAATAGATATATTAGTAATTAACATAAAAAGCATAGCAATCAAATCAGCAGAAAAAATAATGATGCTAGATAACAAATGTATATAGCCCTGTGTTTGCGTTTATTTACTGCTATACATCACCTGGCATCAGAGACCAGCAGATAGCTGTTGTCAGTCATTGTTTTGTAAGTCTAAAGTAACAAATCTGTGTAAAGTCCAAGTCCTAACCTTTAGATTTTTTAGTCATAAACAGGTGAACAAGTGGTCTAATCGACAATTTCAATATTTAATCAATAGTCAATGTCAGTCCATTACTTTCCATCTTGAATTAGTCCAGAGTTCTAATTAAACCTTTATTCAGAGACTAAATAATCATTGTCTTGTTTTAAAATTATGTGGTAGTGCCAAAAACTGCAGTTCCTCGAATGGCCACTTGAGGCTGGCTCCAAATGCGAGTTAATCTCCATAAGCCCCCATGTTAAAATGCCCAACTTCACAGCAAAAATAAACATGATTACAGCCTGGTACAATTGTGAAGGAAGATAGTCGTACACGCAGCCACGATGCAAAAAAATGTTCTGGTACACTTGGTCTCTATAGCTAATTTCCCAGTTCATGACCACTGTACGGGGGTGAATTTTTATATAACTCATCCTTTTAAATTATATTAAGGCTTAAAGTTGCATAATTAAGGATGTGGTCGCTTTGAGTGACAGGTGGGTGCTGTCACAGGTGACTGGTTTCAGCAACCAGGCTTCATTCGGCCCACCTCAGCTCCACCCACCCTCCCGTCTTTGCCCATTTTTGTGTCAGAGTCTGGCACTGTCAAGATGCCGTCGGCCGGAGCCACCACAATGAGCTTCACACTGGCTCTTCAGAAACCTATGGCTGATGTCATGGACACTACGTCCATATTTTATACAGTCTATGATGGTAACCGCACATGCGCATGAGCGTCATGTAGTGCCCCCTGGGTAATGCAGTTTATTTAGGTCCATTATGAATCGCCCAGAGAACCTGATATGGAGAGGGCAGAAAAGAGTACCGGGCAGCTTGTGAGAAGTGCGCAAGAAAAAGTCACGGTACACCAAAGAGTAAAATGTAGAAGTGCCAGCCCACTTCGAGCACTGTTTACTATTAAACTAACTAATATGTGTCTACATTTTGTTTATTTCAAAGCATGGTAATTAATTTGAGACCTTTTGGGCTGTTGCTGTGTCATGTAGCATCTGACTAGCTTAGCTGCAGTTAAGCATAGCAGTGAATCGCATCAGCAGCAGAGGGAGGAGGACAGGAGGAAAGACTGATACTGACTGATGTTTGTGTTCTTCATTCTTTCTAAAGTTCACTCACACTTTGATGTCAGGAATATTAGGCTATTTATTTTACTGACATTTTAGATTTTTTCCAGTGAGAGATTGAGTGTATATAGTGACTTTGCTGTGAATTTTACTATTGCTGCTCTAGAAACAATATCTAGTTATATTTAAAATATAAATCAATAGTAATCCTGTACTGAATTTATTTATCTTTTTTTTTTTAATGAAAATTGAAAAAAACCCAATTCTTTAGCAATGAAAAAGAACCTGTAAGAGTATTGATAAAGAACTGGGCCGTTAAGAGTATGGATAAGATAAAGATATATTCCTAATGATACCCACCCCTACAGCTACAGCAGGTTAGTGGCTTCACCCTGACTTTAGGAGGATGAGCAAACAGACTGAAGGAGGAAGTAGATATAAATTATCAGAAGTTGTTAATTAAGTTGAATTGTTATGGCTTTGAACCAACAGGAAAAATATAGTGTATTCTCAGTTATTCTGAGGTAAGAGCAGTAATGTGTGGAGTGTTTTAGAGTAGCAGTTAGAATCTTTTGTTTTCCATTTTTAGAAGCGATGCTTAGTGATGCTGAACTATGCTACCATTGCTGTATACTGTATATACAGATGATTCCACAGTATATACGTCACAGCACCCCCATAACAGCGCGGACATCAATGACATTGATTAGTCAGACATAGCATGGAAACAAGGAGCTGGGCGTAGGTAGAAGGAGGTTGAAATACCTGCTGAAAGTGACAGAAGGAGAGAGGAGAGAGACGAGAAATCACAAAACTACGGGAGAGAGAAGTTGTCGACTTAGTAACATGCAATAATGGGATAAAAAGGCATACAGATGAAGAGGGAGAGGTGCATCATGGGAAGTCTCCCGGCAGTCTAGGCCTATAGCAGCATAACTAAGGGATGGTTCAGGACTCACCCAAGCCAGCCTAACTATAAGTTTTATCAAAGATGAAAGTCTTAAGCCTACTCTTAAATGTAGAGATGGTGTCTGCTTCCCGAACCCAAACTGGGGCCTGATTCCAAAGGAGAGAAGCTTGATAACTGAAGGCTCTGGCTCCTATTCTACTTTTGGTGACTCTAGGAACCACAAGTTACCCTGCATTCTGGGAGCGAAGTGTTCTAATGGGGTAGTAAGGTACTGTGAGCTCTTTGAGATACGATAGTGCCTTACCATTAAGAGCTTTGTAGCTTAGAAGTAACAAATGCATGGACTAGTTTTTCAGCGTCATTTTGAGACAGGATGTGCCTGATTTTTGCAATGTTACGTTGGTGAAAGAAGGCAGTCCTTGAAGTTTGCTTCATGTAGTAGTTAAAGGACAAATCCTGATCAAACATAACTCTGAGGTTCCTTACGGTGGTGCTGGAGGCCAGGGCAATGTCATCTAGAGTAAGTATATCTTGAGATAATGAGTTTCGGAGGTGTTTGGGGCCAAGTACAATAACTTCAGTTTTGTCAGAGTTTAAAATCAGAAAATTGCAGGTCATCCAGGTCTTTATGTCCTTAAGGCATGCTTGAAGTTTAGCTAACTGGTTAGTTTCATCTAGCTTGATCGATAGACATAATTGGGTATCATCCGCATAACAATGAAAGTTTATGGAATGTTTCCTAATAATATTGCCTAAAGGAAGCATATGCAGTGGTGTGGAAAAGTGTTTGCCCCCTTCCTGATTTCTTATTTTGTCACCAGTTTGTCACACTTAAATGTTTCAGATCAAACAAATTTAAATATTAGTCAAAGATGACACAAACACAAAATGCAGTTTTTAAATGAAGGTTGTTGTTATTAAGAGAAAACAAAATCCAAACCTACATGGCCCTGTGTGAAATAGTGATTGCCCCCTAAACCTAATAACTGGTTGAGCCACCATTAGCAGCAACAACTGCAATCAAGCATTTGCGATAACTTGCAATGAGTCTTTTACAGCGCTGTGGAGGAATTTTGGCCCACTCATCTTTGCAGAATTGTTGTAATTCAGCCACATTGGAGGTTTTTGAGCATGAACTGCATTTTTAAGGTCATGCCACAGCATCTCAATAGGATTCAGGTCAGGACTTTGACAAGGCTACTCCAAAGTCTTCATTTTGTTCTTCTTCAGCCATTCAGAGGTGAACTTGCTGGTGTGTTTTGGATCATTGTCATGCTGCAGAACCCAAGTTTGCATCAGCTTGAGGTCACAAACAGATGGCGGGACATTCTCCTTCAGGAGTTTTTGGTAGACAGCAGAATTCATGGTTCCATTTATCACAGCAAGTCTTCCAGGTCCATCACACTACCACCACCATATTTTACTGTTGGAATGATGTTCTTTTTCTGAAATGCAGTGTTACTTTTATGCCAGATGTAATGGGACACACACCTTCCAAAAAGTTCAACTTTTGTGTGTCTTTAGTCCACAGAGTATTTTCCGAAAAGTCTTGGGGGATCATCAAGATGTTTTCTGGCAAAAATGAGACGAGCCTTGATGTTCGTTTTGCTTAGCAGTTGTTTTCGTCTTGGAACTCTGGCATGCAGGCCATTTTTGCCCAGTTTCTTTCTTATGGCGGAGTCATGAACACTGACCTTAACTGAGGCAAGTGAGGCCTGCAGTTCTTTGGATGTTGTTGTGGGGTCTTTTGTGACCTCTTGGATGAGTCGTTGCTGCGCTCTTGGGGTAATTTTGGTCGGCCAGCCACTCCTAGGAAGGTTCACCACTGTTCCATGTTTTCGCCATTTGTGGATAATGGCTCTCACTGTGGTTCGCTGGAGTCCGAAAGCTTTAGAAATGGCTTTATAACCTTTTCCAGACTGATAGATCTCAATTACTTTCTTTCTCATTTGTTCCTGAATTTCTTTGGATCTCGGCATGATGTCTAGCTTTTGAAGATCTTTTGGTCTACTTCACTTTGTCAGGCAGGTCCTATTTAAGTGATTTCTTGATTGAGAACAGGTGTGGCAGTAATCAGGCCTGGGTGTGGCTAGAGCAATTTAACTCAGGTGTGATAAACCACAGTTAAGTTATGTTTTAATAGGTGGGGCAATCACTTTTTCACACAGGGCCATGTAGGTTTGGATTTTGTTTTCCCTTAATAATAACAACCTTCATTTAAAAACTGCATTTTGTGTTTACTTGTGTTATCTTTGACTAATATTTAAATTTGTTTGATGATCTGAAACATTTAAGTGTGACAAACATGCAAAAAAATAAGAAATCAGGAAGGGGGCAAACACTTTTTCACACCACTGTATAAGATGAATAGAATCGGTCCAAGCACAAAGCTTTGTGGAAATCCGTGACTAACTTGGGTGTGCACGGAGGACTCACCATTAACATGTACAAACTGAGAATGATCTGATAGATAGGATTTAAACCAGCTTAGTGCAGTTCCTTTAATGCCAATTGAATGTTCCAGTCTCTGTAATAGGATGTAATGGTCAATGGTGTCAAATGCAGCACTAAGATCTAACAAGACAAGTACAATGACAAGTACATTGTCTGATGCAATGAAAAGGTCATTTGTAATTTTTACCAGTGCTGTCTCTGTGCTATGATGCCCTCTAAATCCTGACTGAAAATCCTCAAATAAACTGTTATTTAGAAAGTCACATTGGCGACTGCTTTCTCAAGGATCTTAGAATCAGACTATTAATGCTTTGAGCTTTGTCATTATGAGGAGCGGATAAATCAATATTAGGCACTTTTTCCCAGAATATTTACGGGTTGCTATATCTATAGGATAAATGTGAGTCGTTGGAAAGGGCGATTAATTTAAATAGACTGATCATGAATCCATTCTTAGTCTCTTTCTCCAGTAATGCATCAACTATCTCAGGCTCCTTTAAGGCAAGTTGTAAATTATTGCAAACAAATGACACTTTTGGCAACCAAGACAAACCAGCTATGAACCCTTGAACCAGTCCTGTAATTTACAAAACAGCGGTTAGGATGCTTTTTCAGAGCGACATTGAGTGGGTTGTTATTTTTTTCTTTTCCTTTCGGGCACACTGATTTTGGTAACGTACAGTAACTTAGTCTCTCCGGGTTGGGGGCTTTAGAAGGGCTTGGGTGGATGGCCTATAGCCACAGATTTTGGGCCCAGATTGGTGGAGTGAGAAAGAAAATGACTTGTGGTATTTGTAAAATAGTATTCCTCCGTAGGTCATGGCCAGATCAGAGATGATCTGAGATCCTGCAGTCAAGGAGGAAAACAGGCCAGCTGTGCCCGAAAATAAATGGCTTGTTGAGGGTGCCGAACCAGACTCCAGGGCTTGGATTCTGGAGTTAATGTTGGCAAGCAATGACTGGATGCTGGACAAGGCTGACAAGACGGGGTGATCCTCCAGGTCTGCGGAGAAGTCTGCTGGAGCTGGGACACATGCTCTTTTGGATGGCAAAGTGGTGGCCAGAGCTGGGACTGCAGCGGAGTTGTGGGGACAGAGGAGTTGGAAAGATCTGCAGATGGGGGTTTGATACGGATGTAAATGCAAAAAGTTCTTCATGAGAGACTCCAACTGGAGTAGTAATATTGTTTTGAAATAAGGCTTCCAGGAGTCTGGGCATTGGCCATTCACTAATCCTGGGAGCATTTAAATTTTTTCTTGCCAGAAGAAAGCTCTGACAGATGGAAACGGCGCTCTCTTCTCGGAATGGCTTCCTCTGATTCAGATCGCTGATGCTGAGAATCTGTAATGCAGTCGATCTGCCATGGATCCTCATCGTGAATGGGGATTGACATGACAAGCAGCAGGGTAAGTTGAAGAGCGTACACAGACAACCTGGTCGTTCTCATGTAGGGGAGTTTCCAGAGGAAGCAGCAAGGGTAGGCAGGCTAAAGCAGCTTAAATATGGTGCCTTGTATGAGATTATTATTATTATAATTAAAGAGGGGAATCATCTGAGCCATAAACTGATGTAGCTGGGATTGTGAGATGAGCTTGACTTCGTTGCCTATCTGAACTAACGCAATGCTCAATATGCCAATATGCACTATGATTAGACAGTGTCTGAAGAGTAAATACTGTATTCTGCAGGTACATTTGCACTGTGGAACACTTACAGAGAAACTAGGTAAATTATGCTAAACAGCCACAAGTGGCAAATGCAACAACGTAGTATAACTAGTACAAGTACAGTCAACAAACTGACTCATTAACATAATTTACACAGCAATATCTACCATAAGTTTACTAACATTGTCCACCATTAGTCACTGGTCATACCAGACCATGTAAGGATGTAGCAGCTAAACCCCTGTGTGTATAAAACTTTAAGTTTAATTACTTATGAATTCAACTTTTCATTGTAAGAGGAAGATATCTTCATTCAAAAACTTAATAGTCTCTCTTTAAGTACAATAGGTGGTTCATGTTAAAAGTGATTTTGTCCTTCATGAACATACATTTTGTTTACATTATGAAATTTAGTAAATTTCATATATTTTAATGTTCCTGTTGAAAACATTTTCTTGAGCCTGACAGGTGTCATGGAGAAAGAAAAACACTAATTTGTGCTTTTGAATTTGAGATATGTGGATATACTTTGGATTTTGTATGTTAAACAATGTTGCGTTATCTTTAACACCCCCTAAAGATGTTAAAATGCCAACCATTGTTTGACTTACGTCCTTTTAATTCATCTGCACATCATTAATTCAAGAGCAGTTTTTCCCCAATACATGATACATGGCAGGCTCTGTGGTATTTACTGTGGAAAGACTGAAAAATCAGTTTTGTGATGGAGCAGTGAACACTGAAAAATACCCTCGCATAATCAATACATTAACCACATCAACTCAATTGTATTGAACACTGTATTTTATTTTTCTACAACACACATGAAACAGACCAAACAACAAAATGTTTCTTTTAAAAAGCCTTTGGATTGTGTCCCAATTAATTAATTAATTAATCAAGCAATCAAAAGTGCCAAAACTTCTTAATAGACTTTAATAAGATTGACTGTAGCCATTAGTGTGCATGAACCTGTACCAGGAGAGGACTTTAAGGCTGTGTTTGACTTCAGTTGAGGCACAGATTAGAGGGATAACACCAGGGACCAACTTCATATCAAACACATGTTCACTTTGTTTCATCCATGAAAAACAGAGATGTCCACAGCTTCTTTGTTGTCTGAAGTAGGTGCCTACAGTACAACAACTACTAACTTCTCAACTGACTCAGCAAAGAAGAAGATTTCCCAAGATGTCAAACTGTTTCTTGACGCAATACTAAACCCATAATATCTTCATCATGGTGTAAAAATGTCTCAGACTTTTCATCATTGTGGTGTTGTTACTGCAAGTTACGATCACAGTGTTTTTGGTTGACCAAAACACTTCATCCCTCATCAGGAGCCAAGATAGCTGCTTGATCAGCTTGACAGTATCTTTCTGTCCAGACGAGGCAGTCCTATACTGTGTTCAAAATTAGTGTGCTACTTGGACCTGTGGCAGTTCACACACAACATCTCCTGATGAGAGCTTGTCTTAGAGCTGGCTCTGTGCTCAGACTATTGATTCTTTGGACGGCTGCTTCCCTTGCTGTGAGCCTTGTAAGTAATGCAGTGCTGACACTTCACTCTGTGACCAGGGAAGGAGGAGGACTACTCTCTGATTGGACTTTTGCCACTCATTGTACAGTCGACAGTGATACCTGAGAGACACCTGGGGAAGTCAAAATGGATGTTAGGATTTCACCTAAAAATGCATTTTCACTGTGAACTATTCAACTGAAATGCATTTCACTGGTAAAATTGACATAATATTTAAAGGGGCAGAGCACCTATTTTATACATAAAGATCAGTTTAATGGTCATGGTTAGTACTCCTCAGCCTGTGAAAACAGTTATATAAAGTCTTCTGTGGCTCTAGAGGAGTGTTGTCAAGTCTGAGAAAATATTATTTCAACCTGGATGTGGAGACTACACATATTGCGTTATACAGTTATAACGCAAAGCCTGCACTACAAACTGGATGTGTGGAGTTTGAAAGATGTGGGTGTTTATCATGCAAGAAGGCTGTGACAAAAAACACTTGTCATTGGTTACATTATGGGAAATGTAGTATCCTGTGTTTTTGGATAGAATATTTCATGTGCTTGTTGTCGCTGCTTAGCTATGTGCCTCTCTTTTAGTGCAACACTATGGAAGTTTTGATTGGACTTTAATAGTTGTAACCCACAGAAGACAATCCACAAATGTGTACCATGATCCAAAAATATTTCACTATCCACAAACATGTATTTTTTATGTGTTATGTGAAGTAATTTCCACAAAAATACAGAGCGATTTGCAAATACGTATAACTTACTCTGTAAACACGTATTTTAATTTCACATAAAAAATTTTTAATGTAAAGGTTCTACAAATGTAAATAGTTTCCCCACAAAAATAGTTTGTGGGCCATGTGACATTTGTGACTTCCCTCTTATTTGTTTGCGTATTTTTGTCCAATTCGTACTGCAGAGCAGAACTGTAGAAAAAATCCACAAATGTGAGGTGGAGTTAGTAACTATGCCAGCAGGTGGTTATACATGCGCGTGCGCGCGCACACACACACACACACACAGAGAACAGACCTGAATACGCCACAATCAGTTGGTGTCAGTATCATTCTTTGAGCAGCAACAGTTTTTTGTTGATAAAACTCAATAATAATGATAATAATTTGTAAAAACAGTATGTAATGTAACAGTAGCAAGGGTTCTCCTAATATGTTTTGTCTTTTTAAGTAATAGTAAGTAATAAACAGCACCTAACCTGACTGCAGTCAAAAGATGCATACATTTTAAACTTGTTAGCTAAAAAAATGGAATGATGCAGCGTCCAGCTAACTACTCCTGCAGCCATAACGTTAAACTGTTAACATTAGGCTGTATTCAGACCAAATCAGGCATTGCGGCAATTGCGCCTAGTTTCAGTAATATTTCAGATTGGCCAGTCTGGTCGCCGGATTGGCAGCATGATGTTGGGTTGCGTTTCTCCAAAAGTTGATTTCGTTTCAACTTTTCTGCCGCAGGTCACTGCAGGTTTTTTTCCGGCATACCCTACAAGTCCCCACCACCGCAGCCTAAACCGACCTTCCCCACTCAAATGAATGGGAGGACTGGCGTTTTCGCCCTAGCGCCTGGTTTGGTCTGAATCGGCCCTTACTCCCATGGCGGCTGTTGTGAACACTCCCGGGAGATTAGCATTTTTTTTTTAAGATTGAACGTTATTTCAGCACATTAGTTAGGGATTCAGGTAGACTAACTATACAACTCATCTCACCCCCAGTGAGCGGGTCCAGCATGAATTAAGAAGGTAATTGAATCAGTCTGTTAAATTATTTGATGTACAGCACATGACACTACAGTCTGATGTTTTCTGTGATAATCTCTTGCATGGTGATATATCATTTTAATAAGCTCTGAATTGGTCCTCTATATTAATGCTCATGCCAGAAGGAGAACTAACATATCCTGTGTACAAAAAATTTTAATCAAGTGTATGCTACAAATGAATAAAGTTTAATAAGGGAAGAGAGATTTAATAAAACAGTGAATAATATAAATGGATCCACCAATGCGTAAATATGACTTTACATGTAGTTCTGTGGTGAAACAATTTACATTTGTAAAACCTATATAATTTTTTTGTGAAAGTAAAATACGTGTTTACAGAGTAAATTGTGCATATTTGCAAATCGCTCTCTCTCTCTGTGTTTCTCTGCAGAGCATGTGCGATTGTCAGTAGACCGCAGGGGAGGGGTAGAGCGGGGGTAGATTGTCCACTAGTTAATTGATCATGGATGGCGTAGTTTTTTATTTTTATCAGACCTGCTAAATTTCGGGCGCACTAGTGTGACCAATGAAAATGTTTAGTCACACTTGACAGATTTTTGGTCACATGTTCAACCAAAATGGTCACACCCTGGAGCCCTTCAATTATGAAACTATCACTGATTCTATGTAAGTGTTGAATCGCAAAGTAAAGTGGATATAAAAAGTCTACAAACCCTTATGAAATTGCAGGTTTTTGAAATGTAAAGACAGAAATAGAAACACAGAAACATCCTGATTGCATAAGACTGCACACCCCACCCAATTAATACTTTGTGGAAGCACCTTTTTGCATTTATTACAGCAGCAAGTCTTTGTGAATAAGGATCTTTATCTTCACCCCTACCCCCTGTTTTTCGAGTGTCCCTCAGTGTTTAAAATATTCCAATATGAAATGGGACAACCCTTCAAGACCCTGATAATTGAATGCTGTCTTCATTGTGTGATGATCTGTGTGCAGGTCTGATAGGACAGAATACCATACACCATGCATTGTATTAACGTGTTTATGCCATATGCGTTTGGTTTGGGGGATGTGGGGGATTTCACGCAGTTTCTAAAAATAAAAGTCCTTCCAATAAATTATGTGAAATTATTAATTTTTTCAGACTGGTCATCCTACGTCATAGTGCAAGCTGAATCACAACATGTCCATCCTGCATTTGTGGATTAACGTGGAGGCCGAGCTGAATCAGGACTTCCGCCTCAGCAGGAGAGCCATGCATGGTCTGCAGAGGCTGCTACAGAGGGAACAGAACCATGGCTGGGATAATCAGCTGGTCCTGATCTATGTTTACTGGCGGGCTCATGGACTGTCCTAACGGGTTGTATCCAGTGTCTTCAAAGTGCCAAAATCCACAGTCCACCGCATTATCCACAAAGTTGCACAACACATGGCTCAACCTGAAGTCCCACAGGCAGGAGAGCTTCATGTAGCTTTTACAGGGCAAGATGATACCCTCCCACAGGTTACATCCTTCTGGGTGATGGTAGCTATCCTTGTTTGGACACACCAATCTGCCTAATCACACCAAGGAGCCCGTTAATGGATACATACAGGGGCACTTCAATTATTATCATTCCAGGGGGCGCAGCATAATCGAAAGGGCTTTTGGAATCAGAATCAGAATCAGAAATACTTTATTGATCCCCGTAGGGAAACTCTTTATCTCTGAATCAGAGTCTTGAATCAGAGTCTTGAAGGTTAAACCAAGCTTCACTGCTTGGATCCCTAAATATAGCCATAAGCTGCAATGATCGGGGTCCAAGCAGATTACGAAAAATCGTAAAATTTGACATTTTCAGAGCAGAAGACCAGATGCAGATGACTTGAGAGATTACAATGATAGGCCAAGCCGTTTTAGATAATTGTGAAAATGTAAACTTGATTATTATAGCGTCACCTTGAGGTCATGTGCATGAGTAGTGGTTGGAATTTGCAATCCATCCATTTTGTATTTTTGCTGCACAAATACTTTTTAGTAAAGGAAAATAATTTTCAAGGGGCAATTTTGGAATTAATGACATCGATGAGCACTTGAAAACACAGCACATGTATGTATTGCCACATTGTTGGAAAGTACGACTTGGCTGCCCCAGCGATTCGAACCCTGGACCTTTGGATCCCCAGAGAAGAGAAGGCCACGTTTCCTCCCAAACTTTTATCTCCAGGAACTACTTTTCAAGGAACTAAAACGTTCCTTTAGCCATTGTTGTGTGCGGTCCACCGCAGTCTAAAGACCTGCAAAGATTAGGCAAATGAACACCCTTTAGGTTACACCCATCACACAGCTGCATAACTTAACACATCACCTGCAATTCAGCATAAGGACCTTTGCTTATTTTAACCTATGCACTCTCACCTGTTTTAAATACTGAGCTTACCTGTGTATAATGGTGAAATTGAGAACCACTACTTCCTTAGAGCATTGTAAAGATTAGAATATGGCATTACTTTTTACATATGTAGTAGTATATACACTTGTTTTCAGATACAAGAACAGCCACTATACACACATTTGGTTCCACAACTATTAATTTATCTGCAGAAATATAAATGTGCAAAATACAGCATTTGTGTGCTTCAGTAGGAGACATGGGACGAGGGCTGCTGTTGGTCGCAGAGTAAACACACTGCAGTCTCTGCAGCCTGCTGTTTGGTGTACCTGCCCGTTTTATCTGAAAAACGTGGTGAAAAAAATAAACGTTGTGTCTCACTGTGACGACATTAACAAGATATCCAACACCACGATTCTACACCATTCGCAGTTGCCGTTAACATGTAGCTAACGTTAGCTTTTGTCTAGAGTATCAATAGCATGACAACAGTTAGCGTTATAGTATTTAACAAGCAGCATGTGGGTCGTATGTGATTTACCTTCAACCGACTGGACTTCCGTTTCCGTGTCTTATACCACGGCTTCCAACAGCGCAGTAGCTGAGCTGCTGCGCCAGAGAAGGCTGGTCAGTGACCCAACAACGCATCAATCCAGACCGTCAAATCACTTGCTGCTCCGCCGGTCGGAGCTCAACCAATCAGAAATGTTCAGCGCAGCAAGCCCCACCCCAAAAGTTCCTGTTCTTATGGAAAAGTACTACCCCCGAGCAGAGACCTTTTGGGGCGGTAAAATAATGTCCCCGGAACTTAATTTAGACCCTGGTCCCTGCGTTGGAAACACACTCAGTTCCTCCAAAGGTTCTTAGTCCCTGGGGAATGTTCCTGCGGTGGAAACGCAGCTTTATTCGATGTGCCACTGGGGAGATGTGACTTTCACACACCTTGAGGCAATGAAATCACGTGTTCCAGACTGGGGTATTTTTTGCTGTTTAAACTTAACACTTACAACAGTTGAAATGTCTGTGATAAAATGCTGGGGGGGGGAATCACACATCATTCTGCTTTTTTTCAGGTGTATTGTCAAATATTTTGGTAAAGTTTGAAGAAAAAGTGAGCAAAAAAGAAAATGGTGTGTATACAGTCCAAATTACTGCGGACTCACCGTATGACTGATCTGAATACAATTTGAAACAGTTGATGACCATTTAGAGAATGTGTCAATTTTGGTAGCATTTGAATGAAGACTTTTGGAGATATAAATGTTTATTGATTTTGCATATTTTGAAAAATATATATTAATGGACTTTTGATCATAGGTTGCAGTGAGGCAAACATTTGTCACATTTCAGTGAATGTGCTGAAACAAATTCAGCTCCGTAGGAGGTATGGGTGATTTATTTAGATTTTTTGAAGTTTGGAATATGAATTATCTGTGAATTATTGGAATAAGTCATGCCCACTTTAAGCAAGTTTAACGTTAAGCAAGGCCTACCCATCATATCTCCAAATGTCAAATTGTCCACTTTTATTTTGAAGGCAACATTTCTCATGTTCCGGTCATATGTTGTGTGGCTTAACGTTTCTGGACTAGTCGTTGGCTTACATCACGCTGACGGTCCGTGTTTATCACCTGGAGCATATAGCAGTGTGTAGTGAACAGCGCGCTCATCTTTGAGTGTCTGTAGCTCCGTGTACACCGTGTCCTCTCATTGTCTCAATGCAGCAGACATGACTCTGTCTCTGGGATGGCTCTCAGCTCTGGCCGCGGGTGTTTTCTCCGCTCATGTTTTGCAGAAACTCTGCTTCCCATACTTTTGGACTGACCTCCTCTTTCTGCTGAAGGTGATCAGGTACGGCGTGAAGCTGGAGCTGTTCAAGATGACATCCAGCGTGTGTACGGTCCTGGACAGGTTCATTCAGCAGGCGCAACGCATTCCCAACAAGCCGTTTATCATCTACGATGGAAGCATCTACACCTACCGGGACATCGAGCGACGCAGCAACAGACTCGCCAATGTTTTCCTCGAGAGAGTGAATTTGAGGAAAGGAGACTGCGTTGCCTTGCTCATGAGCAACGAGCCCGACTTCCTGTGCGTTTGGTTCGGGTTGGCGAAGGTCGGCTGTTCGGTTGCTTTCCTCAACATTAACATCAAGTCCAAGTCTCTGCTACACTGCTTTAACAGCTGTGGAGCCAAAACTCTAATTGTTGGTTCAGGTAAAGCTCTCATCTTCACTTGTTATCATTGTGGTTTTTCACAACGGTCATCACCATTTCTCCTATACACCACTGTGGCTCCATCAAAGCCATTTCTGGTCATTTTGGTTCCCTATAGGTCAGATGTCCACTGGCGTCCCTGAGGGGATTGGTCTTTTCATTATAATATTTTATAACTAATATGATAATTTTATAGAGTAATATTTTGTTTTTAAATGGACTTTCTTTAACTTAAGTCAACTTATGCTTTGTGTAATGTAATCAATAACACATAGTCCAGTCTGTCAATGAGTAGCTTTACATGTACATTGCTCCCTGTTGGTTTTAATCCTGCTGTATATACAGCAATTTTATCAAAAATATCTTTTCTGTGGTGTCAGTTTCTCCAACATGAAGAGCTGCTGTTTCTATCTTTGGGTTGTAGACTGTTGGTCTGACAAATCAAGACATTTGAAGACGTCACCTTGGACTGGGAAATTGTGATGGACATTTTTCACAATTCTGTTGTAGTAAGTAATTGTGTATACCTATAGTATGTCAGATAGGCCTGCAACTAACTGTTGCTTTTCTTAGTGATTAGTCTGTTGGTAATTTTTATGATTCATTGCAATTGTTAACCCAATGAAATGTTAAAAAAAAAAAAAACAATCACAATTTTCCAGAGCTAATTGCTTGTTTTGTCAAACCAACAGCCTAAAACCCAAAGATATTCAATGTAAAAGAGTACAAATGTAAATAATTCATATTGAAATAAAACAGAGAAAAACGGCAAACCCTCATATTGAAGAAGCAAGAACCAGTAAATGTTTGGCATTTTTTCTCGATCAATACATTATCAAAATTGTTGTTGATTCATTTTCTGTTGATCGACTAATTAATTAGTCAACTTATTGTTTCAATACTAATGTCAGAGTGTATTTGTGAGTTTTTGAAATACACTCCAAAATATTATAGAGGCAAAGAGTGTACTTTTTACACATGCTAAACATTTGATAGGACCATTAAATAACATGTAGTTTAAAGATACAGTACACTGCTTGATTTTATTATAATGCCCAATTGTGAACCCCAAAATCCAAATGTCAGGTAACTTTTGTTGTTTTCAAACTCAGGTGTGAACTGTGTGGAGTTCTAGTGAGGGATCTGACTGATTGCTCAATGTTGGAGTCAACCCTGAAAATGTCCAAACTTGCTAATATCCAAAAAAGCTAGGAGCACCCTGCTTTAACATGAATTAATGCGTACTATTTGCTGTCCATTTTAATGATACAACAATATGAAATTTAGCTGACCCATATTCAGTTTCCACCCATGTTTCACTGCAAGAATCCTGTTTCTAGAGTTAATAAGATTCATTATGCCTCAGCCATGTGACAGGATGACAGATCATTGCTCAACCAAACAAGCATGATGTTGGTCAGGGACAATGTCCTCACTACAACCCCAGTGCAACAGGAGAAGGATTCATGGAATAGCTGGAATAGTCAGACACTGATAAGAGTAGATGTGGTGCCATATACTGTATAAGCACTGTTACCATAGGAAGTGTCAACAGAATATTATACTTGCTATTGAAGCCAGTCTTATTTTTATGACAGTTGTGGGGATAAAGTGGGATCTTACTCAAGAGCAAAGAGAATCCTGCGAATTGAATGGATAGTCGTGTCACTGTTTATTCACCTTTTTTTCGAATGTGGAAGTAAACAGTTGGTCGAACTTCCAGTTTTTGTGCCGCACTTAGTTTGATTGTTTCCCTGAGCTAACTAATGTTGGCTTAGCTAGCTTATTTAACGATGTCTTGGGAGCACTTCCAAAAATCAATAAAAAATCGAAACGGCAGGTTGGTGCCACATCCTCAAACTATTAACGAGTGGGAGGATGACATGAAGAAATGGCCTCATATAACATATGAGAGTGAGAGAGAGCACCCCCTAATCAAAATACCGGTACCCTACATTAGAAAGGATGAAAGCCTAAGATTACTGTAGTTGTTTCAACCTTTATTTACAATTAGAGAAAGGTTTACACTTTTATTTTGTAGCCAGCAGAGTAATGAAAACAAGCATACCAAACAACAAGGTAAATTATACTTTGGTGCTCATGGTTTCTGTAAAATGAACTGAACGATTGAATTGTGGAAAATCTAACCGATCTAACAATGTGTAACTTAAGCATATTGACCATATTGACAAAAATTTAAACATTTATATTTGTATGCGCAATTGAAATAGCTCAAGCGGGCAACCCGGTGGGCTTTAAGAGGTTTTATACATCCAAAGTACTTCTATAAAAACCAGACCCAGTGTCTAATTGAGACCTGCGTTATGTGACAAAATGTGTAGCCAAACACAACCAGTAAAATTACTGTTTAATTGGGGCTCAGCTTTTAATTGAAGTTTTATGGTAATTCAATTCAATTTTATTTATTTATATAGTGCCAGTTCATAAGTTATCTCATTGCACTTTTCCTATAGAGCAGGTCTAGATCGTACTCTATAATATTAATTACAGAGACCCAACAAATCCCACCATGAGCAAGCATTTGACGACAGTGGCAAGAAAAAACTTCCTTTAAGAGGCAGAAACCTTGGACAGAACCAGACTCAATGGTGGGCGGCCATCCGCCGCTGCTGTGTTAGGTTTTGAGAGGGAGAGAGAGAGAGGAGGGGTTTGGGGGGGGCACAATGCAAAGACCACGTAGAATTTTTTTTTAAATAGTAGAATAGTAATTGTAGTGTCAATATTAATAAATTAGTAATAATTTATATTATTTATTATAATAATAATAATGTCAGTATTAGTAACAGAGCCAATAACAACAACTGTACTAGCAGTTGTCGAGCAGGAACATGGGGGCAGCAGGGGGCCCACAACCACAGATCCAGTCTCTGCAGCTCCGGAGGCAGAAATACCTGCTGAAAGCGACAGAAGGAGAGAGGAGAGAAACGAGAAACGGTACTAACAAGACTTAGCATTAGCTAGCGTACCAATTCAAACTGCAGCTGCTAATCTCTTGACAAGATGTCGTCTTGAAGTTTTTATTGGGCCTTCAGTACATTAGCCTAGCCTTCTCTCGTATCGAGTGGTTGAAAACACTCCTGCTCCAAGTAAACCCTATTGTTTGTACCAGTTATTATGGTAACCCTTAACTGCACAAAACATTCTGGTTTTCCTCGAAACCATAGTGGTCCAAAGAGTTGTTGTGTTAGCTAGCCAATGACCGGAAGTGCCTGACTGCAAGTCTCGCACAAAAAACGTCAACTGGCTGCATTCATATTTCTGTCAAAAATAAGGTGAATAGCTGCTGGGCGCAGTGGATTCTCACTAAATGTTTTCCAGACAAAAGTTTTATAACAAAATCTGAGATCACTAAATTTAGGTTGGCTTTGCAAGGTGACAGTTTTTGAGCAGGTTGTCATGTTTTTTATGTGGTGAAACCTTATTACAATTTATAATAAAAAGTGGAAATAAACAAATCTTTTGGCTCTCTTGGCCTACCCTTAAGGCACCCACTTTGCTAACCACTGCTCTAGAGCCTATGGCTCATGTGATATTGTATAAATTATTTGATTCTAGAACTTATAGTTCAGGAGTTATTGGCCAAAAGGTATACTTCGTTGCTGAAGCACCACCACTGGGCCAAATCATGTATTTTTTGGTCTCTGTAGCAATGAATGCATATCACCAATTTGCTTGCTGTGGGAATTATTTTCTGTCAGGTACATATCCTTTTAGGGTGGAAAGAGCGGAAGAATCTTCATGAAAGCAGCAGGTCTTCAGCGCAATGGGCTAAGGCCCTAGAAGGAGGAGCAGCTCAGATGTTCAATATAATTCTAACTGTTAAGACAAAGCATGCTCTGCTTATTTTTTGATGCCATTTATAGTCTTTATCCTGCTGCATTATAATTCCTTCAGAACTATAATAGTATTTAATCATTTACAAAGTCCCAGTCAGGAGTGGTGCTGTTTTGTGAAATACTTATTATATATGTGACTTCAGACCTTGCAGTGGCGGTTCATGACATCAGTCCCTTCTTAAAATATCCACAGTCACTCCATGCAGTGTCACCATGGCACACTAGTTGCACAATCCTTTTAAAAGTACATGTTTTGTGATATTATGTCATACTATATTATTAGCTTCCTGTTTGCTCTGGTGTCTCTACATCACACACTCTTACAATTAAAACTTTAGATAGAAAGTAGGAAGCAGCTGTCTATGAAGGGTAAGTAAAATTCAAAATATAAATCAAAATGTCGTTTTCATGAAATTTAGCTTGGCTGTGTCCATCTCCCAGATTTAGTGGAATGTCTGGACGGCATCCTAACCAGCCTACTGGAGGACAACATTCAGGTGTGGACCATGAAGAGCCAGAGTGAGCACACACAGGTGCACACTCTGTTGGATAAGATCTATGCTGCCTCTGACCAGCCTGTACCAGCAGTGTTACGTGCCACCTCCTCCCTCAAATCCCCCACCCTCTACATCTTCACCTCTGGAACAACTGGTGAGTCAGTGGTTTTATGCAGCTCAGTGAAGGCTGACATTTTAAATCATATTGCGCTCGTTTTCAGTTACAGGTCATACTACTAATACACATCTGTTTTCTTATAGGGACATCCAGTTTCAATATTTGCTTTTGATACCTGTTAGTTATAATAACCAATAGTTGTTGAGGTAAAATTTCATCATAGACATACAGTGGTGTGCAAAAGTGTTTGCCCCCTTCCTGATTTCTTTTTTTTTTTTTGCATGTTTGTCACACTTAAATGTTTCAGATCATCAAACAAATTTAAATATTAGTCAAAGATAACACAAGTAAACACAAAATGCAGTTTTTAAATGAAGGTTGTTATTATTAAGGGAAAACAAAATCCAAACCTACATGGCCCTGTGTGAAAAAGTGATTGCCCCCTAAACCTAATAACTGGTTGGGCCACCCTTAGCAGCAACAACTGCAATCAAGCATTTGCGATAACTTGCAATGAGTCTTTTACAGCGCTGTGGAGGAATTTTGGCCCACTCATCTTTGCAGAATTGTTGTAATTCAGCCACATTGGAGGTTTTTCGAGCATGAACTGCCTTTTTAAGGTCATGCCACAGCATCTCAATAGGATTCAGGTCAGGACTTTGACTAGGCCACTCCAAAGTCTTCATTTTGTTCTTCTTCTTTGTCAGCCTCACTAGAATGCTGTATCAAATTCACATCTGAAACCATATAAGGTTCTGCTATTATGCACCAGATGTTGAATAAACATTCGCAAACAGTTTGCTCAACTTATCTCCACTAGGCCACTCCAAAGTCTTCATTTTGTTCTTCTTCAGACATTCAGAGACCCCACAACAACATCCAAAGAACTGCAGACCTCACTTGCCTCAGTTAAGGTCAGTGTTCATGACTCCACCATAAGAAAGAGACTGGGCAAAAATGGCCTGCATGGCAGAGTTCCAAGACGAAAACAACTGCTGAGCAAAAAGAACATTAAGGCTCGTCTCATTTTTGCCAAAAAATATCTTGATGATCCCCAAGACTTCTGGGAATATACTCTGTGGACTGACGAGACAAAAGTTGAACTTTTTGGAAGGTTTCCATCTGGCGTAAAAGTAACACCGCATTTCAGAAAAAGAACAACATACCAACAGTAAAATATGGTGGTGGTAGTGTGATGGTCTGGGGCTGTTTTGCTGCTTCAGGACCCGGAAGACTTGCTGTGATAAATGGAACCATGAATTCTGCTGTCTACCAAAAACTCCTGAAGGAGAATGTCTGGCCATCTGTTTGTGACCTCAAGCTGAAGCGAACTTGGGTTCTGCAGTATGACAATGATCCAAAACACACCAGCAAGTCCACCTCTGAATGGCTGAAGAAGAACAAAATGAAGACTTTGGAGTGACCTAGTCAAAGTCCTGACCTGAATCCTATTGAGATGCTGTGGCATGACCTTAAAAGGGCAGTTCATGCTCAAAAACCCTCCAATGTGGCTGAATTACAACAATTCTGCAAAGATGAGTGGGCCAAAATTCCTCCACAGTGCTGTAAAAGACTCATTGCAAGTTATCGCAAATGCTTGATTGCAGTTGTTGCTGCTAAGGGTGGCCCAACCAGTTATTAGGTTTAGGGGGCAATCACTTTTTCACACAGGGCCATGTAGGTTTGGATTTTGTTTTCCCTTAATAATAACAACCTTCATTTAAAAACTGCATTTTGTGTTTACTTGTGTTATCTTTGACTAATATTTAAATTTGTTTGATGATCTGAAACATTTAAGTGTGACAAACATGCAAAAAAAAAAAGAAATCAGGAAGGGGGCAAACACTTTTGCACACCACTGTAGCTGGGCTGTAGGCAGAAGAAAAGCCTCCATGACTGCGGTGGCAGCTCACAAACCCGCTTATAACAATTCAGTTAAATTTTATTTACACTCTTTATAATATTATTTACAGAGACCCAACAAATCCCACCATGAGCAAGCACTTGGCGACAGTTGCAAGGAAAAACTTCCTTTTAACAGGCAGAAACCTAGGTGTTTGTTCTTTCACTGTGAAGAGGTTTGGTCTAAATCTGTTATAGCATAATACATTACATACATACAGCACATACATTAAACAACAATAAACCCTGGTTTACAGCAAAACTCAGGCAGCTTTGTCAGGCCAAGGAGGAGGCCTACAGAAGTGGGGATGGAATCCTGTATAACCAGGCCAGAAACACACTGACGAAGAAGATCAGGGTAGCCAAGAGGAGCTACACTATGAAGTTGGAAAACAGGTTTTCAGCCAACAACCCTGCATCAGTGTGGAGAGGCCTGAAGGAAATAATCAGCTATAGGAAACCATCCCCCCACACTGTGAAGAATCACCAACTGGCTGACGGCCTGAATTTGTTTTACTGTAGGTTTGACATGCCCGCACTCACACCCCTTACCCGGTCTGACAACAAACAACCACTTACACAGGGACGGCTGTGGCTTAGTGGTAGAGCGCGTCGGAAGGTCAGCGGTTCGATCCTGGCTTCCCCCAGCCCACATGTCGAAGTGTCCTTGGGCAAGACACTGAACCCCAAATTGCACCCGGGGGCTGTGCCTTCGGTGTGTGAGTGTGTGTGAATGAGTTAGTTTCTTTGAACTGATGAGCAGTTGGCACCTGCCATCAGTATATGAATGTGTGTGAATGGGGTGAATGTGATATACAAGTACAGTCCTCACCCCTCCCACTGACCCCCCATCTGCACTCAAAATCTGCAAATAGGATGTCAGCTCTTTCAGAGACTGAAGATCAGGAAGGCACCAGGACCAGACAGCGTGTCACCCTCCTGCCTGAAAGTCTGTGCTGACCAGCTGGCCCCCATCTTCACACAGATCTTCAACAGATCACTGGAGCTGTGTGAAGTCTCCTCCTGCTTCAAACACTCTACAATCATCCCGATCCCCAAAAAACCCTCCATCACAGGATTAAATGACTACAGGCCCGTCACCCTGACATCTGTAGTCATGAAGTGACCCACCTGAAGGACATCTCAGGAATCCTGCTGGACCTCCTGCAGTTTGTCTAGTGGGCAAACAGGTCAGTGGATGATGCAGTCATAGGACTGCACTACATCCTGCAACACCAACAACATATGCAAGGATCCTGTTTGTGGACTTCAGCTCGGCGTTCAACACCATCATCCCAGACATCCTTCACACCAAACTCACCCAGCTCACTGTCCCAGCCCCCAGTGGATCACAAACTTCCTGACAGACCAGAGGCAGCAGGTGAGGCTGGGAAACATCACATCCAGCACCTGGACAATCAGCACTGGTGCCCCCAGTGAGGAGAGCACACACCCCTGTGTGTGCTCTCCTCTGGAGCTGAACACAGTGGAACTCAGGAGGAGCCCCCCGACATTGCCCCCCATCACCATATCCAACAACACTGTGTCTGCTGTGGAAGCCTTCAGGTTTCTGGTATCCACAATCTCCCATGACCTAAAGTGGGAGTCCAACATCAACACCATCATCAAAAAAGCCCAGCAGAGGATGCACGTCTAGTTCAACCTGCCTAAGGAGCTGCTGATCCAGTTCTACTTTGCAATAATCCAGTCTGTTCTCTGCACATCCATGACTGTCTGGTTTGGATCGGCCACCGAACAGAACAGGAACAGACTACAACGGACAGTCAGGACTGCAGAAAAGATGATCGGTGCCCTCCATTCAGGACTTATACATGAGAGAGTCAGAAAACGAGTAGGAAACATCACTGCAGATCCATCACACCCTATTCACAACCTGTTCCAACTACTCTCCTCTGGTAGGCGCTACAGAGTACTGTACGCCAAAACAACCAGACACAAGAACAGTTTCTACCCACAGGCCATCACTCTGATAAACACTTAACATCAGTGTGAGGATCAATCCCTGTGTAATAACCCTGTGACAAAAACATCCACTGTACCTGTAAATTGTTTATGTAAATATTATCACTTTTTAAATCTATGCACACTGTGCATACTGTATATACTGTCATATCCACCTACCTCATGTATATAAAGCAGCCTGTTACATTAACCATATTTATTTCAGCACCATTTGCACTCTGCACCATTGCACTGCAATTGTCTTACTGTTTACAAATGTTACTGTTGTTGTTTTTTGTACTTTTAAAAAATATATATCTATATGCTCATAGTAGCTTAATGTTTGTTTACCTTGTTGAACTTGTTGTCCTTGTCCTTGTTGTCCTGTTTCTGTGCATGTACATTGAGAGCAATGAAAAACAGGAGTAAAATTCCTTGTATGTGTACACATACCTGGCCAATAAAGCTGATTCTCATTCTGATACTTAATGTTTTTTTCCCCATATCCTGTGTCATAACAGACTAGTGCTTTGAGACTTCCACATTCACACAAACTACCTCATTCATCTGTCAGACGGGGCTACTCCAGCACATAAATCAGCGATCAGATTCATCTGTAGTGCAGTGATAACAGTGAAATACAAGCCCTAATACTTAACCTGACACCAAACTTTCAGCCATATTAAAATATATTAGATTAGGTTATCTTATCAGTTACCAGAGCACAGAACAGTATTAAAAATAATTTAACATTGCCCCATTAAAATTCTTATTCTTATGTTTTTTTTTCCTTAGCGATTAATTTGTTGACTAATGAGTTTGTTTTGGAGTCTTCCTTTTGGTCATCATAAATCGCTAAAAATGCAGCTTTACATACAGTTTAGTTACTACTGCTCCTGTTACTTGATTGTTTTCAACTTGTGAGACTTCTTTAGTGTTCTTTACTGTTAAAAAGAGGTAAATAGTGTACTTTTTTTCAGCTGCATTTATCTGATGACTGTTACTTTTCATACTTGAGTGAATATTGATGGACGCAAACATTACTTCAATGGGATGGTAATGTTGCTTTGAATCTACTGGATGTGTAAATATGCAACTGTTTGTTAACGCATTAGCCATAGCAACATTTACCAAGTAAAATGGTGTGTTTACAGCTTGTTCCTCTGCTCCCAAATGGCCCAAAAAATCAGTTAATGCAGATTTTATTAAATTTAAAAAACTGTAAATAATTTTATATGCCAAAATAAAAGAATAGTTTTTTATCATTATCCTTGATAGACACAAATAACCGTAACGATCTATTGCATACACCTTTTATTGTGACATTATATTGTGGTTTCATTTAAAAAAAAAAAAAACTAATCTAGTTATTAGTATTAGGAATGCCATGTAACCTACTTTAGGCTGCTTCTTATCAAAAATGCATCCATCTACCCAACTAACTGTTTTATAGCCACCTTGTCATGGTTGTGTTAACGGGGTAAACAGAGCAGTTCATATGTTCCCAGAGGACTCCTCCAGCTTCTCCTGGGGATACTTAGACTTCCAGTATTTGGTCCTCTTTGCTTCTTCATTTTGTTTGACTTATTGCCATGAACACAGCTGTCACTCTGCTTGTACAGGGAAATGATGATGATGAAATGATGATTATTTTTAGTAGTGATTAATCTATACTTTTTTTTTTGACTAATCATTTAGTATGGAAATTGTAAAACATAACAACAAGCGCTGCACTGTTCAAAGGCATGCAGGTTAGTTATAGGTCTGGTGAACTGTCCAGGATTTTCCTGCCTTTTGCCCAATGCATGCTGGGATAGACTTTGTAACCCTGAACAGACAAGTCATTTTGTTTAACCTTAGGCCTACCATATTTTTGAGACTAGCTTATATTTCAATTAATAAGTGTATCAGTGATATACATATTTTCCTACATTTTACATTCTATATTAATTTCCAAATTGTTGCCATTTGCTATATAGTTAATGACCATAGAGTATTAGGGCCATTGTTAGGAAATTTTAACAATAAAGTTGAAACATTTGGAAAAAAAGGTTTAGTATTAAGATGAAGAGCTGCAGGTGACTATGGTTTTTGTGAACTACAACACAACACCGTCTCCATTACGTACACGTCACTGTGACCTGAAGACTGACTTTAAAACAGAGCGAGAGCTTTTAAAATGGGTCAACACAGAGAGTGAGTGAGGGGAAACCCAGTGAGATAGAGGAAGCATTTGCTGGTTTAGTGTCATTGGCACTTGACAAGATTGAAAGGATGACGACTGACTATACATGACTGCATTTCAGTGTAGTTTTCGCTTTCATTATTAAAGTCAGAAACCTATTAGATTTTTCTATCAGGAGCAGCCACACAATTATTATATTATAATATGAGTAGAATTACAATTGAAAGGCAGCATTGTGTAACATTGTGTTGCATCGTCATGGAGGCAGCACATGGCATGTACTCCGTCCCCATGCTAACATTGGATATAACGGGGCAGCAGTGCAGTGGACAGAAAGTATCAAATATTTATTTTGCAATGTCGTGTAATGCAGTATCATGTCTTAATTTTCACAGGACTCCCTAAGGCTGCAGTGATCACTCACCTCCAGAGCTTGAAGGCAGCAGCAGGTTTTTGGGCGTTTGGGGTGACTGAAGATGACGTGATGTACATCCCTCTGCCACTCTACCACAGTGCAGCTTCCTTGATCGGTATAGGAGGAACCATAGAGCTTGGTAGGCCTCAGAATGTCTCTACATGACTAATTCTTTTGTATTCACTGTATGTTGTAAGCATTTCTTTTATCTTTATCAGATTAAATCTAAACATTTAGCAAACAACTATCTAGATCAGGGGTTTTCAAAGTCTGACACTGTGGGGCACCCCTCAGACAAAATCGAGACAACATGAGCACTGATTTCTAGCCTATATTTTGGCAAATTGGCATAATTAAAAGTGTGCCGAATTAGCTATTAGCAGTTCCTTATTGCAATGTACCCATGGATGTACAGACAACTATCACTGGAATACTATAACCCAGCAACAGCCTTCAAATGGGCAAATCAACTAACAGAACCCTGTGCCTGTAAAGACATACTAAAATGTAGTGGAATACAGGTTCTTTTGCACAAGATTTAAGTTGATGACCACAGATGTTGTCAGGACCATGACTCTTTTTTACTCTTACCAAAACGGCCTTTTGAACATCCTTTCGGTCTATGTCAAAGTGCTGAGTGTCTTTAAGCTTGTGACTCCTGAATTTCATTACTAAAATCAAAAGTATCAAAACGAATATAAAAAGTTATTAAAGTTATATTTATTACACGTCACACGTAAAATAAAACAAAATTGGTCATTTAGCCAACAGTTGAGCACATGATGTGCTGATGGAAGTTTTCACTTCAAAATCTGACCCAATCGGCCATCTAGTAAATGAAACAAGTAGAAGGACTTCTTTCTGAGATGTTTACATGTACAAGAACAGCTGTACTGAGACACATCATCAGGAAAAGTTATATGTCCTCAGGATGAGTCCTGAGCTCCATCAAAGCTGCCAAGACATTTTTATTATCCTGTGGGTCCAACTCTGTTTCCTCTGGAGAGTCAAAATATATTTTTTTCTGTCCTATCATGTTTATTATTACAGAGAGTTCAGTTTTGCTGCTTGTGAGTGCGCATTTAGTTTCCGTCTTGGTTTCACTCGCTCCGTGTCCGATAAAACAATCCACATAGTCCGTTTTCTTATAAAATATCTTCCTTTAATCTTGATTGTCAGTTAAATAAAACAAATCAAATTATAAAGGCAAAATATGATCTTAAATCTTCAATATCACGGATGCGGTAAAGAAAACTGTGCGACTCCACTGTATTCCCAAGAGTGCACTACCGCCAAAGCTTCACAGTCCTGATTCTTAAAGAGCCAGTATGCAATTTTAACATATTACATATTTTCAGTGTAAAAATACAGAATACCCATCCAAATGGTATACACAAACAAAGTAAGCTCACAAAAGAAGCCAACTCAAACAAAAATATTCAAAAACTGAATCCAATCAAAATAGGCTCCTACACTGCTTAAACGTAGTATCTCACAATATTTGCGTTAGTGGTATTATTGTGGAAGCGTATCCATATGTATACTGAACACAAGTTCTCTCATGTTAAAACAAACAACAAAATATGGCAACAGAGAGTAATAATGAAAACACATTTTAGTGAGTTACTGTAGCAGTTGCTTTATTGGACAGATAGGCTGATCATTACACATGGACAGGCATTTCAGTGTTTTGTAAATCATAAAGTCAACTAATAAAAAATAGCCTACTGATTGTCTACCATTGACAACATATTTGAGGTGTTGTATAATAATATTTTGGTATTGTATTATTATTGTACTAAATAATGTATTAATCTTAAACTTACTGAATGGAAAACGGTGGTAAACTGGATGTTATAGCGTTAATAGAAATGCAACTGCTCTGGCAGTGTCTGCTTTCCATGAAGCTGTGCCACTAAATGCCATTTGTAGAAATCCTCAAATGTTGGTTGAAATCCAATATTATGTCATGAAAACCTGACATAGATCAACTATGTAGGCTTAATGTAATTGTAATTGAGTGATACATACAATGGCTATAGAAAAATTCTAGAGCTCAGATTGTGGAATAAAAACACAGAATATTATCAAAGGGGAGTCTGAGCTCATTTGGGATCCTTGAAATAGAAAATTGTGAGAACCACTCAGTAGTAATAATAGAGCTAAAATGGAGAAGGCAAAAAGAAGGTATTAGAACAGAAATCTAGACAGTCCAAATAGACTATTATCTTTTGAACTTCAAAGGATCTATTTTAAAATTGTACACAAAATGGACTTTGATGGACTGTTTTAAGATTGACAATAACATGATGAAGGCATGTGTCCTCACTACATCAATGTAGCCCAGCCACATGCTTTTACCCGTCATGTGATTTGAGTTCTATGTTAGATACAGAAAAGCAATATTCTTGGCAAACTGGTATTCCAGACTGCAGACAGTGTCCACTGACCACAGTGTAACTGCCAAACTATGTGACCCCTTTGAGGATCCGCTGTTTCACTTCAACTAGCAGCTTAATTAGAGGCTTTAGCTCAGGAAGTGGACACTGGGGACTATTATGGAGAATATTTTTTTGTTTTTAGGTCAATGTTGCTGTGTTTCCCCCCTTCATAGAAAGGTCCACTGTATGAACCTTCATATTTGGGTTTCGATAACATTATAGTACGGTAGAATCTGCATGTTTGCAAGCTTAAAAGTAATTTTACAGTTATAAAATTGTTTTAGAAAAGCAACAAATTCTATAGCTGTCCTATCCTATGTCCTGTTCTATGAATCCTTGGTCTCTCCATTTGTTCCAACTGCTACCAAAGTTGACAGTTCATTGTCCTTCCAACATCCCAACAGGTTGTGCTAACAAACCTTGGTGAGGCTGGTGTCCTGTTTTAGATGTTGAAATGTATTCAACTTTGTACACATTTGTCACATTTAGCCTTCAGACTCTCCACATTGGGCTACCTGTTCTGTCATTGTCAGATGCCAGCCTCTACAGGCAGGGAAAGTGATAGTCCTGTAGATTTGAAACACAATAGATGGCACAAGTTGAACTGGAACTTTAGGTCCAGAACTGTAGGTCTGACACTGCTGCCACTGTGGTTCTGCAAATGGCTGAGATATGCTTGACATCGTCTGATTTTTTCAAGTCTATCGTAATACAACTCTCACATGCAATGTATGTTTAAAGAGTTAATGATCCCTGCAAACATTCCTCCTCTCCATACTGACCGTAAAGTGATTCCTTCATAGAGCAATTCCAATGTAAGACGAATGCCCTCATAAGACTGAGATGAGCTTATAGGACTGAAAGTAAACAAAATAACATCAAGCTGTTTTTTAACATTCACTACAAGATAACATTGGCAGACATGGTGTTCTTTTTATTTGCAATAGATTAGTTTAGTAGGCCAAAGAGATTGCCACACTTGATACTTTGTATCTCAGTTTTTGAAAGACATCAGTAATGCACCATGTGTTCTGTTATCTCTGTTTTTGCTATTAGTACAAAGACTAATGTTTCCACCTCTGTTTGTGGAATGAGTACATCCATTCAGGGAGGTCAGTAAATGGGTTCTATCTCAGTTGTTGTCACTATGTTTTGTTCAAGTCCACTGGGTTGAAACCATTTGGCTTGGTGTGTTATTTTCCTTGATTTTCCTTGTTTTTGTGTGTGTAAGATTCTAAATGGAAAAACACTGTGGATTTTATCAGAAAGCTTCTCTTACTTCACTTAAACAGTTCACTGCAGTTTGGAGATATTTTTGGCAAGAAATACACCATGTAGTTGATGTAACCAGTGGTGTAAATATAGGCAGTGCAGCCAGTGCAACTGCACTGGGGCCCATGGCCTGAAAGGGGCCATGCACAGGCTACTACAGCTAAGCTAGTGCAGGCCCCTCCCCACTGCAAATAAGTTAGGCAGTGGCTGAATAACACCACAAGTTGTAACATCACTACAATTCTTAATAATAACCATAGCAGTTTATATACCTTCAAATAAGGTAACTCATGTCTGTTACGGTTGGTGTTACATTTCCAAGTACATGTCACTATAAAATCACAATCACATTTTCTGATGTCTATGTTGTATGTACAGTATAGCTATGTATTATGAACAAAGTAAGTTAAGTAATTCAATTAAATAATTGGTGGACATTGTTTTTGTATTTACTTTATCATATGCAGGGATTACTGGGAAATACTGTTTTCCAATGTCTTGTGTCTATTTTATCTTAGGTTTGTGTTTGACCAGCAAACTTAATTGCTGGCTAGTTGGCAACCTGTGAATACTCCAGTTATACCCAGTCCCAGCAGCTATAGCAAGGATGCTGGTGCGCACTAGCAGCAGGTCATCACCATCAGAGCTTCCAGTGGCACCGGGTCTCCTAACGTGCAAAGATGCTTATTGAGGATCAGCATTCAGTCATATCTACATTCAGTGACGTTAGCACTGCCCTGCTATTGTTCATAACTTTACCACTGTCACTGTCGCAACAGCAGGTAGATCCTAGCCATGCTATGTCCTCCATTACAAGCCTTATCAATCAGTGTTGTAGTTTATAGCTGGTAAAAGTTAGGGTTGAGTTTTGCCGATCCAAGTGAAGGAGGTGCAGCCTGAGAGGTAGCTCAGCTAGGAAGGCTCACCTTCCTGTGCCCTTTCATTTGGGGCTTTTGAGAAGTATTCCTGGAAATTTTGAGAATCAGAATCAGAAATACTTTATTGATCCCCGAAGGGAAACTCTTTGTTACAGTAGCTCGCCTTTACGTCAGTGCACACAGGAGAAAGTACTAGCAAAAAATATAATACAATACACTATAAAAACACTATAAAAATAGGTCAGAAAATAAATTAAGTACCAGGTGGGTATAAGATAAAATAAGTGTGAAGTACCAAGTGGGTTTACCGGTTGATGATGATAATACAGTATAATAATACAATGTAATAAAATAAGTAATAAGTAATAAGCAGTGGTGCATGTACTGTCGAGTTAAGTGTAGCTTATTGAGATTATTAAGATATTGCACAGCAGTAATGGAGGTATATAATATCAATGTCAATAAATAGGAAAAACTAACATGGGAAAACTAAATATTGCACGGGAGTAGCACACTGAATATTGCACAATTATTCAAGTATGGCAGAGATGTAATGATCAATGTCCAGTTTAGTGACCAAGGGTCATACAGACTAACACTTAGAGGGAGGAGTTAAAGAGTTTGATGGCCACAGGCAGGAATGACTTCCTGTGGCGCTCTGTGGTGCTTTTTGGTGGGATGAGTCTTCCACTGAAGGTACTCCTTTGCTTGACCAGCACGTCATGGAGCGGGTGGGAGACACTGTCCAAGATGGCATGAAGTTTGGCCAGCATCCTCCTCTCTGACACCACCGCCAGAGAGTCCAGCTCCACCCCCACAATGTCACTGGCCTTACGGATCAGTTTGTTGAGCCTGTTAGCGTCCGCTACCCTCAACAGCATACAGGATAGCACTGGCCACCACAGACTCATAGAACATCTTCAGCATTGTCCGGCAGATGTTGAAGGACCTCAGCCTCCTCAGAAAATAGAGGCGGCTCTGGCCCTTCCTGTAAACAGCTTGAGTGTTCTTGGTCCAGTCCAGTTTGTTATCCAAGTGTACTCCCAGGTACTTGTAATCCTCCACAATGTCCACACTGACCCCCTGGATGCAAACCCGGGTCGCTGGTGCCTTAGCCCTTCGTAGATCCACAATCAGCTCCTTAGACTTTGTCGCATTGAGCTGCAGATGGTTCTGCTCACACCATGAGACAAAGTTACCCACCACAGCCCTGTACTCAGTCTCATCACCACCGCTGATACATCCCACCACAGCAGAGTCATCAGAAAACTTCTGAAGGTGGCAGGACTCTGTGTGGTAGCTGAAGTCCGTGGTGTAGATGGTGAAGAGGAAGGGAGAGATGACAGTCCCCTGAGGGGCTCCAGTGTTGCTGACCACGCTGTCCGACACACAGTGCTGCAGGCGCACGTGCTGTGGTCTGCCAGTCAGGTAGTCCACAATCCAGGACACAAGGGGGGCATCCACCTGCATTGCTGCCAGCTTCTCACCCAGCAGGGCTGGCCGAATCAGAATCAGAAATACTTTATTGATCCCCGTAGGGAAACTCTTTGTTACAGTAGCTTGTCTTTACGTCAGTGCACACAGGAGAAAGTACTAGAAAAAAATAAACACTATAAAACAGGTCAGAAATAAGTTAAGTATCCTGTCGGTATAAGTATAAGATAAACTAAGTGTCAAGTACCAAGTGGGTTTACTGGTTGGTGATGAAAGTACAGTCTAAATACAATGTAACTCCTTATGTAATAAATAATATTAATAAGCGGAGGTGCATGTACTGTCGAAGAGTAATTGAGGTATATAATTACACTTACACACAAGTTACTCAAGTTTGGAATAAAAAAGGAAAGTTAAAAGTTGGAAAAAGTAAGACGACGACACGGAGCTACGGCAACAGGCAGCATGCGGGCTGGCGCATGCGCACTACACATCAGAATGGTGTTGAAAGCACTGGAGAAGTAAAAAAACATGATCCTCACCGTGCTTGCCGGCCTGTCCAGGTGGGTGTGGATGCGGTTAAGCAGGATGATGGCGTCCTTCATGCTGTTCCAGCACTAGTCTCTCCAGGGTCTTCATTATGTGGGAGGTCAGTGCCACTGGTCTGTAGTCCTTGGAGCCACTGGGACGCGGCGTCTTCGGCACAGGAACGAGGCAAGATGTCTTCCACAGAATGGGGACCCTTTGAAGACTCAGGCTCAGGTTGAAGACATGTTGAAGGACTCCACATAGCTGGGGGGCACAGGCTTTTAGCACCCCGGGGCTAACGCCTGTAGCTTTGTTTAAGTGGAGTTTCATCAGCTGTCCTCTCACCTGGTCAGCAGTCAGGCACACAGCAGAAGTTACAGGTGGGGGAGGGGGGAGTCATTAGTGTGAAGAGGGCTGTTAGCCTGATGGGTAGGGGGGAGCAGTGTACTCAGAGGAGCTTGAGGGCCGACAGCCGCTGAGTTAGCGGGGGGATGAGCAGGGGCCGGTGTGTCAAATCTGTTAAAGAACAGATTAAGTTCGTTGGCCCTGTCCAAGCTGCCTTCAACTCCACTGCTGCCAGTCGGTCTGAAGCCAGTGATGCTCTTCATGCCGCTCCAGACCTCTCTCATGTTGTTCTGCTGGAGTTTCCGCTCCAGCTTCCTCCTGTACTTCTGCTTGGCCTCCCTGATTTTCATCTTCAGGTCGGCCTGGATAGCCCTCACCTCCTCCCTATTGCCATCAGTAAAGGCCCTCCTCTTGGCATTCAGGATGTCCTTGATGTCCTTTGTTACCCACGGTTTGTTATTTGGATAACAATAGACCATCTTGGTTGGGACATTGCAGTCCACACAGAAGTTAATGTAGCCAGTAATGCACTCAGTGAGCCCGTCAATGTTCCCTCCATGAGGCTCACAGAGTACATCCCAGTTTGTCACCTCAAAACATTCCTGCAGTGTCTTGTAGGCCTCCCCTGACCATCTCCTCACTGTTCTTGTGGATGTGGGCTGCCTTTTAACCAGAGGCACATAGCAGGGTTTAAGGTAAACCAGGTTGCAGTCTGATCTACCCAGAGGGGGGAGGGGGGAGAGCTGTATGCATCCTTAACGTTAGCATACAGCAGGTCCAGTTTCCTCTCCTCTCTAGTAGGACAACTCACATACTGGGTGCAATTAGTCAGTGTTGTTGAAACACTGACATGGTTGAAGTCACCCGAGATTAATATGAGTGCACTCGGGTGTTGAGTCTGTAGATGTGCTATGGCGGTGTGAATGGCGTTGCACACCGATGCCGGGTTAGCAGAGGGGGGGATGTAAACAGCCACAACAATGGCATGGGAGAATTCACGTGGCAGATAATATGGCCGGAGTCCCACAGCTAACATTTCAATGTCCGGGCTACAGATACTCTGCTTGATAGTAACGTGACCAGGGTTACACCATCTGTTGTTAACCAGAACAGCAAGCCCGCCGCCTTTCCGCTTACCGCTCCCGGTGTGATCCCTGTCAGCCCGAACAGTATGAAAGCCGTCGATGGAAACGTTATGGTCCGGGATATCCTGGTGTAGCCATGTCTCAGAGAAGCACATCAAACTACACTCACGGAACTCCGTCTGACTCCGGGCTAACGCCGTTAGCTCGTCCATTTTATTCGCCAGCGATCTCATGTTGCCCATGACGAGAGAAGGCAGACACGGCTTAAATCTCTTATTCTTAAGTCTCTTTTGTCTGCACCCCTCTCTCTTCCCTCGCCGATTCGTTCCACCTCTGCATCCTCGGTGTGTCCTCCTCCAGATCTCCGTGGGGACATCGGTTGTCCTGGGCGCCATGCTGCTTGGCTTTTACTGAAGTTTTAAATTTTACAATTCATTACCATAACTAATGCAGCTGGCAGAAATGTATATCACCAAGGTTAATGGACTGTACTTGTGTAGTGCCATTTTAGTCTTCCAACTACTCACACACACTACATATCACATTCACACACTGACTAGCATGACTAGTTAATGGTTAATACAGTCGCAAAGTCACACATCGTTAGCTTGACACCAAGCAGGAGTAGTAGTAGTTTTGAAGCACAATATACTGTGTGTATATAGTATTAAGCTTATTAGCATTAACACAACAGGCACTTCGAACGAAGTTTGTTTGAAACATACTGAAACATTAAGTGTGCCTCTGTAAATTTGGCCCTCTTGCACATAGCATTGTGTTGTGAGTGCAGTAATCTTCTCAAAAGAACAAGAGGTTTAAACAGTACATGGACCTGCATAGAAACACAGTGCTTTACAGCAAAGACATTCGATACCTCTGTTATGAATTTGTAAGATATACAGTCTATTGTATATGGAAATGAAATGTAAATCTAGAAATATAATTTAAGGAGTAGAGTTTTTGGGAGTAGATCCCATCTCTCTGTTGAGGTGTAGGGCGTTTTAGCATGCTGCTCAGTCTCCATACATGGCTACAGTCAGAATGCTCCTCACACAACTTTTACCCATACCACAGGGCACCCGTGCCCTAGCTGCAAACAATCTTCATGCTATCTATCTCGCCACACACACATGACAAACCATTCTTGCAGCACACCTGGACACAACAGAACTCCTCTCTACTGCCACTCACATTCTCCATCTAGCTCACTAGCTCCACCCACCGGCGTATAATGCACGCACCTTTATTTCTGGCTCTGGGAAACCGTCTCGTCCTCTCTGGCTGTTAGCTTCGCAGCAGCAACTGTAGCAACAGTTTGCTAACCCATAACCTAGCTAACATTAGTTACATTACTTGCTGTGTCATTGTTCGCTCTATATCATGGTATTTGTCATGGTATTGGATTTCTCCAGAATCGCGTACCCCACCATTAACTCAGTCATTCCAGTTTTTTGTATTGTTATTTATCGACCCCCAACTTTTAACACTGTTTCTCTCTAAATTTTCAGAATTCTTAGCCTCCATGGTTCTTAAGTACGATAAAATTATGATCGTTGGGGATTTCATCTTTCATGTCGACAACACCGCTAATGCTACAAACAAGTTTTTAAATATTACTGAGTCCTACAAGTTTGTCTAACATGTGCACAGTCAAACCCACAACTGGACCTAGGGTTTATACTTGGCTTGAATCTAGACCGTCTCTCCATTAGAGATCTTGCTGTCTCTGACCAAACGTGTATCCTGCTTAATACAGTTCTTCAAGCTAAAACCCCAAAAGCAACAAGGTACAGTTCCGTGTTCTCAATAAACACACAGCTCAGTCTTTCTCCTCACTTTTTAACACTGCTAGTGATAATATGCTAAATCTTTTTAATACAAATAACCAGTTATTAGCCTTTTATCAGTTATGCTCATCTACCCTGGACATAGTTGATCCTTTCAAAACTGAACTTGATCCTTTCAAAACTGTCAAAATATCCCGTGGATGAACGAGGAAATTTGTAGACTTAAAAGAACATGTAGGAAAGTTGAACGTAGATGGAAGTTCAGTAAATTTCAGGTTCATTACTCGCTGCTCAAAGACCTACTAACTTCATACAACTGTAAGGTAAAGGAAGCCAGGCACCAGTATTTCTCACAGCCAATCTCTGCAAAATAGCACAACCCCAGATTCCTGTTTAATACAATCAATCAGCTTGTAAAGTCTCCTCCCTCTACTGCAGACGTTTCTTATCCAGCCGACTGTGACAAAATTCTTCTTTATAGAAAAGATTGATCAAATTAGAGCAAATATCACTCCTCCCACCTCTGCAGTCGACCTCCCTTGGATCTGTTGGATTGTTTTAGACCAATATCACTGGAGGATCTTAGGAAAACTGTATCACTTATGAGACCCCCCTTGATATTATCCCAACAAAACTGCTTAAAGAAGCAATAGAGTCAATTGGCCCTGCACTGCTGACCATCATAAATAGCTCTCTGACCTTGTACCAGATCTTTTTAAAACTGCCTGTGTTCAACCGCTGCAGAAGATCCCACAGACTTAAAAAAAACTTTCAAAAAAAACAGTCAATTTCCAAACTGACCTTCATATCAAAAGTCCTAGACAAGGTAGTGCTGGACCAACTACAACAGGCACTTAAAAACAACAGTATTTCTGAGAAGTTTCAAGTCTAAGTCTTCCTTAGAGTCACAAATGATTTACTGATGGCTGCAGACTCTGATGCATGTTTTGTGTTACTATTGCTTGACATCAGTGCAGCATTTGACACCATCGCATCGACCATTCCGTCCTTATAGACAGACTAAAACAGTATTACTGGAACTGCTCTGGACTGGTTTTCCTCGTACTTTTTGTTTCTGTTGGTGTGTTTACCTCATGAACTGCTCAGACTAAACATGGAATACCAAAAGGATCAATCTTGGGACCTGTTCTGTTTACCCTGTACATGTTACCCTTGGGACAGATAATTCGTCATCACAACATCTCCTTTCATAGCTACGCAGATAATACACAGCTCTACCTGTCATTTAAACCTTCTGACACCAGTAAATTAGCTTCACTATAGCTGCCTATATAACATAAAAAGCTGGATGTCCCAAAACTTCTTAAAAAGTAACTCTGGCATGACCTAAGTTCTCATCATTGGCACTGAACACGTCTCAAAACAAATACAGCCACTCCTTGGTCCCCCTCACTCCCAACATAAAGTCAGCTACAAGAAATCTGGGTGTTATCCTGAATAGTAACTTGAGCCTGGAGCAACATGTAAAGAAAGTAATCCTGTTGTGTTTTTATCATCTGAGGAATATCTCTAAAATTAGATCAGTTCTGTCCTTCAGACAGAACACAGAGAAAATTACAGAGAAAATTATACATGCTCTTACATCCTCCCGACCTCGATTACTGTAATGCCTTGTTTACTTGGCTAAACAATCGAGCTATGGAGCAGTTCCAAATTGTTCAAAATTCAGCAGCTAGACTATAGACCAAAAAACAAAGCGATTCTCACACATCACACACCACCTCCTTGGCTTTTAGAATCCATTAAAATGCTTTTAATCACATACAAGGCTCTGAATCATCTGGCGCTGGAGTATATAACTGAGCTCCTCATACCGTACTGTCTGAACAGGCCCCTCAGGTCTGCCAGTCTGGGTCTTCTAACTATTCCAGAGTCCAGGTTAAAAACAAAGGGTGATTGAGCCTTTGCAATACTGGCTTCTTGGCTCTGGAACAGCCATTCACTGAGCATCAAATCTTGTCTTAAAACTTACTTTTACAGTATAGCTTTTCCTAACAGCTGACAGACTACACTTCTGAGGTCATGAGCTGTTGGTTTTTATTTCTTTCATTGAGAGTTTTTATCTTTTATATATGTGTATGTATGTATGTATGTATGTATGTATTTGTGTGTATGTATGTTTGTATGTATATGCATATGTTTCATTATTTACTTCTTGCAATTGTCCTTGATGTTGCTTATGTTTTTAATTTCCTCACCTTGGAAAGCACTTTGTGCTTATTGCTTGAAAAGTGCTTTATAAATAAAATTATTATTATTATTATTATTATTATTATTATTATTATTATTATTATTTACCTAGTATTGAAAATAGGAGAACATGACTGAATTTAATGACATTGTTGTCTGTGCTAATACAGGTGCGACCTGCATTTTGAAGAAGAAGTTCTCAGCCTCCCAGTTCTGGAATGACTGTAGAAAACATGAAGTGACTGTTTTCCAGTATATTGGTGAGCTCTGCAGATACCTCTGCAACCAGCCTAAGGTAATCTTCTTTTTGGCATTTAGCTGTGAGTGTAAATAACCTCTTGCGAAAGTAATATGCCTGTCTCATGAATTGACATTGTTGTTTTACCCTCCTAAAGGAAAATATACCCTTTGGAATATATTCTGGTTTGCTATGAAACACATAAAGTCACTTTAGTAGTGTGCCCACATTCTCGCAACATGTCTTGTTAGTAATTCCCTCTTTTCTGTGTGATTGTTGGACTGACACCCAAACTATTGATCTTCAAAGTATCTTAGTGTTTTCTTCTATCCTATACTTTCTATTCTATTCCTTTCTGATAATTTTATTATATTCCATTACTTGCTGTTATTTATCTCAACATGACTTGACATCTTGTTATTCATATTTAACTTATTATCCATACACCAGGCTACAAAACATGTCCAGATAGTCAACATACATTGCCATAATGAAAGACAGAGCAAGTGAGTTAGAGTAGAGCAATGGAAAAAAGCATCAATGCTCTTTACAGTAGGCAGACTTTTTGTCCTTTGTAGAGAGAATCCTTTACAGTCACTGCTGCTTGTGAATCATTTGAGTAACATATGTGGCAGAAAGACAGGCAGGGTCTTTGTTTTAGTGTTTGCGTCCTCCCATGGTGGACACAGACATGCACGTACACACAGTATGAGGGCAGAGCTCATCCCTTCTTGAGGCTGGACTCAAAGTCCTCTTTGTCCACTCTCCCTCTGTTATTTGGCCATGTGGGTGGAAGGTTGGCATAGTCTGTCCTCATCACTGATTGGCAAATTAAAGATGTGGACACATTCAGCACATAAGGTTTTTCACAAGGTAAATGTGTGCACACAAGCGTGAGTACTAGTTACTGCTTGTATGCTGTCATTATGCACAGTGATCAATGTGCAAGTCAATGTGTTCAAGGTGTGTTGGCTGCCCCCGGTGGTCGATACACGCAAGGCTGGATTACCAACCGAAGCAAAGCAGGCAACTGCCCCTCGGCCCCAGACCCTCAGGGGCTCCAAAGATCTATGCTGATTGTATGTCAATTGTTTGTGGTTATTTAATTGCAGATTTGTTCTGCAATATGCACCATATTAAAAAGAATAAATAAATTGAGAACCAGATTACTATTACAAAAGAGAAAGTCTATAGAAGCCCACCGATTCGTTCATTGCCCCGGGACACTCTAGTGGGTTTATCCGGCCATGGATACATGTGTCATCTCCAACAGAATTCTAGTACCTGTATTATTAAATCACACTCTCCATTGCCACCAGTAACGACAGGTGTTAAATCAACTAAAATCTGAAGCAGTATTACTTAAATATCCAGTTTTCTAAACAAACTGTATAAAGTAAATGCATCAAAATGCATCACATATTTAGTGCTCTTGGCAGTTAGCAATAAGACACATGAAATAATAAGTAATAATTTATTATCCATGTGCTGTTGATGTGTTTCCATTGATATGATTGAAGGAGCAGTTATACACTGTGTTACCCAAAGTCAGATAGGAAGATTAATATCAGTTTCATCTTTGTGTGTCCAGTACAGAGACAGCTCTGGGATGTGTTTAACTTAGCTTAGCACAACGACTTGAAACAGGGGGTAACTGCTGGCTTTAAAATTTCACCTTCAAGAACTTCAAAGCTGTCTAACTGTCAGTACCAGCACAGGATTGAGGATGTGCTGTTGATGACAGGTTTTTTAAAATGATGTCATGTAACTGTTACTTTCCTCGATAAAATATCCTTTCTCCAGCACAGCTTGAGATGTGGGCGATGCCTCTTAGCTATTACCCAATTTTGTTGGAATACTGACCTGTCCATAGAGATGTGCTACTGAGGTCATGTGACCTTAAAAACTCAAATTTTGTAACTTTGCCATTAATTACGTGTGAATTGTGTTGGTAGTCTTGCCATCACCTTTCAGAAATGTCATCAAAAGTTAATTGATTCCATTCATTTTTATCATTTATTTCACCAGTTTTTCGTCACAGACAGGAAAATGTCCAAATATGGAACACCGCTCTTCCATGGACACTGCCTTTGAAGAATCACTGACAGGTCATTAGTCTAAATAGCATGTTAGAGTTGAAAGAAGGCGATATCTGTTTAACATCATTAAAGATTATATCAGCTGTCCTGATCAGCACAAACAAACTTTTCATTCAGTTTCTTTGTGGTTCGAATGTGGTGAAGCTGCTGTTGTATTTTCGGTTCAAGTTGTAAAAAGCTCATTTGGCTTAATCATACAGTTTATGGCTATGGGATTCCCATGTTACTTTCACCGCTGTATGCCATGCCGTCCATGTGTTGCCATAAAAACATCAGCCACGTGGATTTGTTGTGTGGGGCTTTGAGGTTGTTTGCATTACTTCCATGGTTTATTTAATTTAGTTTGCATCCAATAGAAACACCGTCCTGGCATCTATACTATAAAAGTCAGAATTGATTAGTGTGACTTTTAGCTGTTATTTGATGTTTTGTTTTGTTCTTCAGATGCTTTTCATAGTAAATCACGTCTATATATGGATTTCTAAAAAACACTATCCTAACTTCTTAGCTCCACTACTTTTTCACTCATTCTGTTGAAACAATTTAAACTTAATTGCAAGTTGCAATTAATAAATTGATAATCCTTCTTTGCATAAAAAACACTGTCTCTGCACTGAAACTATATTGATGACTTGAAATATCTATAAGAGCAGCTGGAATGTGAAACATTCTTTCATATGGCTTAGTGGTAGAGCGGGTCGTCCACCAATCAGAAGGTCGGTGGTTCAATCCTAGCTTCCCCCAGGCCGCATTTCAAAGTGTCCTTGGGCAAGACACTGAACCCCAAATTGCTCCCGAGGGCTGTGCCTTCAGTGTGTGAATGATTAATTTGTTTCTTTGTACTGATGAGCAGTTCGGTGTGTGAATGGGGTAAATGCGATATGTAGTTTGTGAAGTGGTCGGAAGACTAGAACGGCGCTATACAAGTACAGTCCATTTACAATAAACATGTGTGGTAAAAGGCTGCTTTTGTGACATATTCACTCTCTTTCTGTGAGTCAGTGATGTTCACACCAAGTTGTATTCATGATATTTCTTTGTTTGTGACACACACACACACACGCAAATCCAATTTTTTTTTCATGATATCTGCAATTTCAGAAATACTTTATTGATCCCCGAGAGGAAACTCTTGGGTTTGAAGCTCAATGCATAACTAACTTTTCCCTGTATATTCCAGTATGTCAGCTTAATGATAATGTATTTACATGGAACACATTCTTGAATTGCAAGCATTTACACATCATTGAGAAATTATCAGTCGTCACCTGTCAGATGTACTCTACTGATGTCATCACGTTCTTCTCCCTCCATCAGACAGAAGTGGATAAAGTTCACAAGGTGCGAATGGGAGTTGGGAACGGGCTACGGCAGGATGTCTGGCGAGAGTTCCAGAGTCGCTTTGGAAACATTAAAATGTGCGAGGTGTACGGCTCCACTGAAGGAAACCTGTGTTTCATGAACCACATTGGCAAAATTGGAACTGTGGGCCGCTCCAACTTCTTCTACAGGGTGAGTGCAATACCAAAACAAGATCACACTCGCTGGTTGCATGCTCTCTAAAAAGAAGATGCGATAAAGGCAGATGAAAACTGATTTTTTGAATACACCTTGATGGCACGTTACCGATTGCTAATTATTCTACTTTAGACAAAGTTTTCAGCCACTCACAATTACAGGCCTTTATTCCACCAAAAAGTAAAAATATAAAGAATAAAAAGAGCAGAGTCCAAACAGTGCCCTTGTTGTATTTTACCTCCCTCTCTTTCACCATGTTGAATAAAACATTACAAGGTACATGAGGATGAAGAGACAAATTAATTAAAAACAGGAGGAAACAAATGCATCTTGGCAGGAAATGGCATTAAGTATCAGAGTAGCTGGTACTTGACTTATGTAATCTTTTAATTTTGATATATATTAATTTTTTTATTTTTATGAATCACTGCTTTTCATTTGGCAGAGCAATGTTATATAAAGTTGGATGATGACGCAGCTAATATCAAGGCAGGAATTATACCACGACCAAATGGCCAGTGCCGTGGATGCCCCAGAGTGTGGCCGTAATGTCCCTTCTAAAATTAACTACCCACACAGCCAGTTTGGCATGCCCTGTTTTGAACTCACCGTTGTGCCCATAAAAGAAAGTTGCGGATTCCCTCATTTAAAACTACATGTGATGCAGCAAATAAACTCAAGTTTCCCAGTGTCTCCCCGAAGAAATTAGATTGTCTGAGTCAGTGTCTTCGTTTAAGTCTCTTCTCAAAATCCATTTTTATCTGAAAGCATATCCTGATTTGATCTAAAATGGCTGTTTATTTTATTGCTTTTGTGTATTTTATGTATTTTACTTCTTTATATATACTGTGGTATTTTAATTCTCTTGTTGTGAAGCACTTTGTACTTTGTTTTGATAAGTGCTCTATAAATAAAGTTTTATTATTATTGTATTATAACAACAAATACGTGTTGAAATCATAGAAATAAACAAAAGAAATCGCGCTGTCAAAAAATTTTCTTACCATCTGCGCATATATCTATATCTCCAGGACCAAACAGGAAGCAGCAAATTGGGTAGATAGGTAATGGCTGAAAAAACTCCTCAAATACCATCACACACACACACACACACACACACACACGATAGATGGTGAATTAGCAGTGTTGTGAGTCTTGTTTAATTCGGCGTGTACTATCCAGGTACTATCCACAATGGAAAACCAAAAAAGAGCGAGTAGAGCCGAGTTGGATCCAAGGGAAGACTAGTTAAATTGTCCATCTTGTCTTCTTTTCCAGGATTTTGAGGCAAAGTTAGCAAACTTAAAAACATCACAAATTAACAACAAATCCTATTTTTGATTATCTGTATATCATCATAGTACTGTGAACAAAACAGAAAATGTGACTAACTTTCCACTTGCACCAAAATCACACAGCTCACACAATCTATTTTTCTCCGGAATAGTTTTGAATCGCTGACCTCAATAGCTTGAGGAAGAACGCTACTTGATTGTGCAACAAAGGATCTTTGTCTCCTGGAAAAGTGTGATTCCTAAATTTAGATTTCAACAGGATATTGTCATATTATTTTTTGTTAAACTTGGCTATAAGCTGACTTTTAGTGGTGTTAACATTACAATATACATAATTCCTGTAGCTATACAACGCATCACCCTGCTCAGAAACCGAGCAAAACCCTTTAGCCCACTAAGAACTGTGTGATTTACTCAAAAGAAATACCTTTTTGTTATACTTTAAAACTAGCAAACATCAAACAAAGTGATGTAGTACAAGACAACAACACAATACAAATGTCATAGAATATACAGTAATTTTATACAATATAATGTACTGCAAGACAATAGCAACACAATACAAACATCTTATATATTATATGTAATACAATACAATATTACAACACAATATTGTATGCTTGTATGTTTATTGTATGCAATAAATATAATATATTTCATTATAATTACAATAAATTATAATACAATAGTAAGGTGTTTGTGATAGCTTGTGGTTGACAAAATAACAAACACATTGTATGAAAATAATGTGTCAGGGTATTAACATTATTATACAGCTGAAACTTGGAAAAAGGCTGGGTAATGAATGTCAACTTGAATACTTTGTTCTAGTGATTAAGCTGTAAATCTGTTGAGACAGTTAGGAAGGATAACCAGTGAAGTGGCTTTCCCGTGGCTGTCGAAGGTACAGTATTAGACTCACTAATGCTTGTCTGTGGAGCTGCTGTTTATCAGAGGAGTTACAAAAGAGTGGTTACATGTATTTAGCGCTAGTTTCTGACCTCAGCTATTCTTGGATCTGTCTCACTGCTTTTCCTGCTGACCCACAAATCATTATAAAAGATAGTTATAAAAGTGAAGTTATAAAACAATGATTTCAGGACACATATCCTAATTTAGTTCAAGTGGCAATTTCAAAGATTTTCATTTAAATAAATGTCAGTTAATCTATCTATCGCCAAATGAGTTACATAATGGTGTTTGAGCCTATGGCCCACTGATGAAATTATATGAAAGTCCTTGCATGTCTATGGTGTTACGGACAGAGAGGCAGGAGACACCGATATGGAAACAGATGGTGATTTATTGGATTACAGCACGGTGGACACAGGAATCTAGGTAAGAGGTTGGGTTATGGATACGTAATAGGATGAAGAATGGCTACAGATACTGTCCTTAGTCTTACTCTTTTGTAGACACTGGATGGGTAGACGATGCACGGAGATGGGGAGAACACGCTGGAGTAGAGTAGAGAAGAAACATGCTGGAGTTGAATGGGGAAGTCTTGCGAAGTCCACATGTAGAGTCCTTACGTATCAACGAGACCAGACAACTGGCTGAGGTGAGTGGTGTGCTTACATCCTAGTGGATGTGGAGCAAGTATGTGTGATTAGTATTCTGGTGAGGGAGTGAGCGCTGTGACTGGCTGATGGCGGAGCCTGGTATGTCTGTGACAGAACCCCCCCCCGGCCAGCTCCCGAGGGCCGAGGACACAGACGCCGTGGTGGTCGTCCTCTTCCATGGGGAGCAGGTCGATCCGGGTGGATCCGGGTGAGTGGCGTGGAAGGCGTCAAGCAGAGAGGGGTCAAGGATGTCATGCCGAGGTACCCATGAGTGCTCCTCGGGACCGTAGCCCTCCCAGTCCACCAGGTATTCCTGTAGACCACCACGGCACCGGGAGTCCAGGATCTTGTTGACCTGGAACGCCGCTCTGTCCTCCAGGATGAGAGGAAGAGGGGGTTCAGCTGCTGCGCCAGGCTCTATGGAAACAGAAACAGAAGGGTGGTGAGGTTTGAGGAGGGCAGCCAGACCTTCTGACCAGGTTAATAGACTGGGGCAGTGGATTGTCTCAGGTCGGCCGTCATTCTGTGTCTGCGAAGAGCTTGTTGCAGCTGATGGTGAGCTGTGTCCCAAACCCTCTCGCTCTACCAGTAGTCCACTGCCGGTACCTCCGATGGTTCTCCTGACCATGGGAAGAGAGGGGGTTGGTAGCCGAGTATGCACTGGAAGGGAGTGAGTCCAGTGGTAGGTTGACGGAGGGAGTTCTGGGCGTACTCGGCCCAACCCAGGAACTGGTTCCAAGAGTACTGGTGGCCATGGCAGAAGGTACGTAGGAACCGGCCGATGTCTTGGATCTTCCTCTCCGTCTGCCCATTGGACTGCGGATGGTATCCTGATAAGGCTCACGGTCAAACCTAGAAGGGAAAAGAAGGCTCTCCACACTCGTGAAATGAACTGGGGTCCCTGGTCAGACACTATGTCTTATGGGATCCCGTAATAGCACAACACGTGGTTGAACAGGAGTTCAGCCGTCTCCATGGCTGTGGGTAGTCCCTTGAGGGGTATCAGTCTGCAGGATTTTGAGAATCGGTCGACCACCACCAGGATGCAGGTATTGTTGTCAGAGGCAGGCAAGTTGGTGATGAAATCCACTCCCAGGTGTGACCAGGGTCTGTTGGGAACGGGCAGAGGAAGTAGCTTGCCGGAGGGAAGGTGGCAAGGGCTCTTTGAGATGGCGCATTCCTGACATCCCATTACATACCTTCTAACATCCCTAGCCATGTTTGGCCACCAGACAGTTGTCCATAGTTTTCTTTAGAATAAAACATAAACAAGGAGGTGATCCTCTGGGAAGGGAGAGACCACCCTCCATTTTGGTACGTTGCAACGTCACCAGTTTTAACTTTGGTTGTTTGCCATTCCAAAGAAAAGTGTGAATTAAAGAGTCTTTTCCACCATTTTAAAAGAGGTGGCAAAGGACTCATGGCACTAAGAAAATTAACCCTAGGTAATATATTCATCTTCACAGTCAAGACTCTAGATTGCAGTGATGCAGGAAGTGTCCTCCATCTGTCAATATCTCTTTTAAGCTTTTGAAAGACACTATCATAATTGATATGTACAATTTCTTTTAGAGAGGGCCGTATAAATATCCCTAGAAAAGTTATCTGATTCATAATTGGGATAACTGATGGTGTCTGGGTACTCTGAGCTTTTTTTGTTTAAACGTAGAAGAGATGATTTGGACCAATTGATCCTGTATCCGGAAAATTTCCCAAAGCAGTTAAACATTTCTAGTACGTTTTGGATTGCGTCGAAATCTGAAAAATACAGTAAAATGTCATCTGCGTAGAGAGATATTGTATGTTGGGTATCCTTGACTGAAATGGAACAAATTTGGTCTTGTCTTATTTTTTGTGCTAAAGGTTCGAGAGACAATGCAAATAACATTGGTGAGAGGGGGCATCCTTGCCTTGTCCCTCTCAAGATATCAAAAGGTTGGGAGTGTAAGCCATTCGTTGCTATAATTGCTGATGGATTATAATAAGTTATTTGTACCATATTAATAAATTTCTTATCAAAACCAAATTTATCTAACACCATCCATAAATAATCCCAATTTAATCTATCGAAAGCTTTATCTGCATCTAAGGATAAAACTGCACAAGGGGAATTTCTATCCTTACTTTCATGAATTACATGTAATAACTGAAATATATTGTCTGCAGCCAAACGATGTGGGATAAAGCCAGATTGATCGCTATGAACTAATTTACAGATATATTTTTCAAGACGTAAAGCTAAAACCCTAGCATATATTTTTAAATCTGAGTTAATTAAAGAAATTGGTCTAAAATTTGAACATTTAGTATGGTCCTTATCTTTTTTTGGAATTAAAGAGATTAGAGCTGTATTGATTTGTTTTTCAAAGTGTCCCTTTTGGATTGCAGCATTTATTGCAGCATGCATAATTGGTCCTAATATATCCCAAAAATTTAAAATTAAATTCTGGGGGGATCCCGTCTGGCCCAGGTGATTTTCCCTTCTTTACCGTTTTTAGTGCTGCATGCAGCTCCTCAAGTGTTATAGGTTGGGTCATTTGTTCAGATTCACTATGCGTTAATTGTGGTAAATCAATGTCCTGTAGAAATTTATGACATTCAACCTTATCAGTACTATCCTTTGGCTGATATAGCTCTTTAAAATGTTCTGCAAAAGTATTGTTTATCTCTCTAGGATTTGTTACTAGGCCTTTTGTAGGTGAGTGAATGGTATCAATAATAGCCCTACCTTCACTTTGTCTGAGTTGTAGAGCCAGTAACTTACTGGGTCTTGGCCCATTATAATAATACTTCTGATGGACTCTATGCATAATGAATTCAGCTTTTCTTCGGCGCAAATCATTTAGCTTTGACCTAGAACTCTTTAAAGCATTTTCAACTGATCTTGAGAATTTCTTCTTCAAATCTTTCTCATATGAGAGGCAAATTTGTTCTAATTCCTCAATTTGTGATTTTCTTGCTTTATTTAAATGTGATGAGAAAGATATAACGAAATCTCTAATAACGCCTTTTGTAGCCATCCATACCATCATGTGGTTATCCACACTATTGAGATTTATGCTCAAAAAGTCTTTCAATTTATTTCTAAAATCTATTAAAAATGCAGAATTTTGTAGAAGAGATATATTAAATTGCCATCTTGGAGACCTCTCATGTGAACAATAAATAAACTTTGTCAGAAGAGGGTTGTGGTCAGATATTACAACAGAAAGGATTGCGATGCTCTCAAAACACATCTTGAATTCACGAGAACATAAAATATAATCTATTCTAGAATACGTCTGATGCCTTGAAGAAAAGAAAGTGTAATCTCTAACCAAAGGATTCTGAACACACCATACATCTATGAGATTAAAAGTTTGCATAAAAGACCTAAAGTTTACAGATGTTATCTCTTGCGATTTGGAAAATATAGTAGTGGATTTATCAAGCATCAAATCAGCAAGTGCATTCATGTCCCCTCCAATAATAAGAGCATATTCATCCAGGAGTAGCAACTGATTAGTTAACCACTGAAAAACGTTTACGTCAAAAACTGCTGGGGCATAGACGGAGACAAAAGCTATTTTCTTGCCTTGAATACTTACAGTATAAGTTCAATACAGAAATAGCTCAACCTGCCAGATGTATCATTACTACATCTTTCAATAACAAGAGGAAGGTTTCTTTTAATGAGTATAAGAGATCCCTTTGTTTTTGTTTTTTTTATTTTGTACACGAGCAACATCGCTTGTTTTTAGATGAGATTCTTGAACTAAAGCCACATCTACGTTGTGTCTGTTTAAACTATGCAGAAACTTTGTTCTCTTTATAGGACTATTTAAACCTCTGATGTTAACTGAAGTCATTGAGATATTAACCATTATCAAAGGGACTGTAAACTTTAACTATATTAAAGGGTAAATGAGTTATTTTAGACAACACTAGTTTGATTGCACATTTCGTTACTAACATAAACAAAGAGATACATGGCAGGACGAAACTCCCCCCTCCACCCTCCCCCAGACCGCTAGATATTCCCCAACTTGTGTATCGGAACCCTGACAGTATCATATGTCCCACTGATCTGAAACTCACATCTCCGTGGACCTCTGCTGTCCATAGATGCGGTGGGCTCTTTCGATCTCTATCGGCCTGTTTGAGAGCGAGGGGATCCACATTGGAAGCATTTCTGTGAAAAAGTGTTTTGCGTCGCCTCCCTCACGGTTCGGTGCGAGACCAACAAGTCGAACATTATTGCGTCTTTCTCGATCTTCCAATTCTGCCAACTTTGCTTGAAATTTAGACACATCTGATTTGCAGCCGACAACGTCTTGTTTCAGGCCTCTCGTCTCACGTTGGATATTGTCCACTTTGTCGATAAGCCCACGCACAACGGCCATCTGTGATTGAAATTCGGCAGTCAGCGACTGCATGCACTATGTCACATCTTTCATCGCAATATGCACTGCGTTCCGGACAACTTCTTCCAACGTATCTTGTTGTTTCGTTAAAGCCAGAGAAATGGCGTCCGCCATGTCTTCGCCGCAAATTGAAGATTTCATCCGTTTCCCAGTCGGGGTTTTTGCAGGCGAGGATGCAGCCTTCTTGTTGGCATTCATCTTGTTTAAAGGTATGTTTAGACTGTTAGATTTGTAAACTTTAACCTGTTAAATATTGATAAAAGAGGGAGCGTGTGCTAGGAGCTCTAAAGATCGGCAGCCATTACGTACGAAGCGTCACGTGATCCCTCATGTTTATCACCTATTAATAATAGTTTGTCCTTAATACTAACTGGCTTTTTAAACTTTTGAATTATTGAAATTAGTGCCTCACATGCTCTACTACTGTTGGCCATCCCATTATAATTTGTAGTTCACTCACTACTTTCAAGAGCAAGAGAATTCTTGCTGCTTTGTTTAGTGTGATCTGCAGTCTCCTAATATCTCTCTGAGCTGCATTGCCCCATACTGTACAGCAATAATTAATGTGACTGTAGATTAGACTATGAGATATTACCATAAGAATGTCTTTAGATGAAAACTTTGCAGTTCATCCAACCATTCCTGCTATTTTCATCACTCTTTCAGAAAGATCTGTAATATGAGCCGTCCATGAGAGATTGTTTTGTATTTTAACTCTCAATAATTTGACTTCTGTAACCTCTTTAATTTGAACACTGCCATATGTCAAGTACCATGGCTGCAATTTCGTCCTCTTTCTTGCAGTACATATGATCATACTTTTTGTTTTATTTACATTTAGTACCAATTTCTTGTTTTCCACCCATTTGATGACACATTTAAATTAATTTGATAAATATTCATGCAGCTGAGTTTGTGAATCTGCTACTGTGGTGATTGTTGTATCATCTGCAAACATATGTGCGTTTGAGTTTGCTAACACTAAAGGAAGATCATTTGTATATATAATAAACAACAATGGTCCGAGGCAACTCCCTTGTGGGATGCCACAGGTGATCATACGTGGGGAAGAAAAGGATCCATTAACATAGATAGATTGCTTTCTACAATTTAAATAGGATTTCATCCAATTGATGGCATTCTTACTGAAGCCATAATTAATTAATTTTTAATGTAGAATTGTGCGATTTATGAAATTGAACGCTGCAGTGAAATCAAGAAGAAGTAGGGACACAAGTTTACCTTGATCAAGGCCACTCATCTGTCATATGCAGTTCCAGTAGAATGATTTTACGATATGCATGGTTAGAAGGTTATTAGTTTCCATATATTTCCAAATGTGATCACTTACTATGCTTTCTAAAATTTTGCTTAAGGAGGAGAGTAAGCTAATTGGGTGACCGTTAAGTGCAGTAAAAGCTATTTTAGCTATTACTCGTTTTGTTCTAATCTTTCCATCAACCTCCGCACTAACAGGACTTACACTACTTCACCTACCAAGCAGACCATTCACCATATGCCATATCTGTTTTGAATTGTTTCTGCATCCCTCAAAAGCTGCTTTATAATATAGGGTCTGAATCTAATCTTGACCTAGATGCTATAGCTTTTGCCTCATATCTCTGAGATATTGCTTCTCTTAGTTGTTGGTCAATCCAGGGGGATGGTTTGGCTTTAATTGTACTTTTCCTTTGGGGATCATTGCACTCAACAACATCTGTAAACAATTTCATAAAACAATCAACAGCACAATCCAAATCATCCTCAAGATACACAAGGTCCCATGGAACAGCGGCCAAATCTCTCTGATAGTCTTCAAAGTAAAAATGTTATAAACACATCCAATTAATGTTGGTTGTTGGAAAGAAAGGTGAATTTGAATCCACAGCATTTCTAGTCCATTCACACATAAATCATCCCACACTTTGAACAGCAGATGCTCTTGAATATATAGGGCAACACCTCCTCCTCTTCTATTCCTGTCCTTCCTTATAATATTGTATCCTTTCAAATCAGTGTGTCCATTTGTTATGGTTTGATCAAGGTGAGACTCACTAATAGCAAGCACATGCAGATTATTCTTCTGGACAACATTTAGTATCTCATCCACCTTATTTACCAAAGTGTTCACATTCACATGAGCAATATGTAAACCTTTCTTTGATAAGTGTAACTTAATAAGGTCAGGTTTACTACTACTACTACAGTCTTTGCTACTACTACTACTGCTACTACTACTACTACTACTACAGTCTTTACTACTACAATCTTTACTACTACTACTGCTACTACTAAATGGTAAATGGACTGTACTTGTATAGTGCCATTCTAGTCTTCTGACCACTCAAAGCGCTTCACACACTACATATCACATTCATGATGATGGCAGATGCTAACTGCTCATCAGTCCAAAGAAACTAACTAATCATTCACACACACTCACACACCGAAGGGACAGCCCTCGGGAGCAATTTGGGGTTCAGTGTCTTGCCCAAGGACACTTTGACGCATTTATTTAAAAGATAAACAAAGCAAAAACACACAATGTGAAGTCTAACTCTAAATACTAAACTACAGAACGAAGGGATGTGTGTGTGTGTGTGTGTGTGTGTGTGTCCAATATGGCTGCTTGGAACCAAGATGGTGTCAAGCAAAAGAATGTGTGTATATTTCTTTGTTCTGCCTCTGTATGTCTTGTGTGCACAAGCACACGTGGTCAGCGACAAAGAAGCGTGTGAGCAGCAGCTTTAAAGTTTCTCTCCACAGTGTGTGTGGTTGAGATGTATGTGTGTGATCTGTTTAGGATAATGGTGCCAAGTTAAAAGGAGTTACTTAGCATGCAAAGACTGTGTGGAGCATAACATAACTAACATCAACTTAGCATGTGGCTACCAAATTAACCTTAGCCGTTGGCGCTAAACTTTATTGCAGAGATCTAACAGGCATTCGAGCGCTATGAGTTCGATCAGGAGAGTTTGGGTCTGCTCCGGTCTTCTGGTGACCAGATTGCACGGGGAGGACAGCATGCGCCGTCATTCCAGGAGGAAAAGAGCGGAGAAAAGAGTTCGGTTTGGTGCTGCTGCTGTCAGTAAAGCCAAAACTGATACTACTATCCGCACTCCTTTACTAATTTTTCCTATAACCCCAGTAAATTCTGGAAAATAGTCAATTCTGCCTCTAAGAATACTAGTATTCCTTTACCTGCGTATGTTGTTAATGGCCTAACTCAGAAAACTGATAAATATGAAATCTGAGCTGCTTTTAATAATCATTTTGCTGCATCTGGTCATTTATTTGTCTTAGTGTTGATCCCAACAGTTGTTTGGAAGAACATAGGTCATCTTTCCTTAATACTAGTACTGGAGTAAACTACTCCTTTAGCCTATCTCCTGTCTCCAGTAGGATGGTAGCTGATGCGTAATGCAATATTGATGCACGAAAAGCAACAGGTGATGACTGGAACCATTTGCTCTTAAGTTCTCAGCACAGCTTGTTTCTAAATATACTGTATAACTCATCTCAAAACTATCTTGTCTTGCAAAAATACTTGAGTTGTTTGTTAATGAACAGTTGAAATCATTTTCATAGGTAATGTCCAATCCTCTTTTCTCCCCATTACAAAGGGTGTTCCTCAAGGTTCAGTCCTTGGACCAATCTTATTCACCATATATATAAACGATATTACCTCTTCTTTGTACAATTGCAGTTTGCATCTTTACGCTGATGACACTGTCCTTTACTCGTGTGCAGATTATATTCACTTGCCACTCTAAATCTGCAGCTATCATTTAACCTCCTTCAGAAACACCACAACATGAAAATGGCCATTTGATCATTACAGTCCCAAGGTCCTAAGTCCCAGTTTCCATCACAGACAGCCACAGATCAGGTGTGAGCCCCCCACATCCAGGTCTCTGAAGACAATATGATTAGAGAAGTGGCCAAATCAGTCTCTTATCTTTCTGAAAATGTATCGTATCATGTGACTAATTTAGGCTAATTAGGAGAAAATGCTGTGACGTTTCATCATTGATTGCCTATTAAATACAGGTGTGTTCACTTCTTCACTTTTACCTGAGGAAGACCATCTGTGGTTGGAATGTTATATCAGTCATATTCACATGAAATAAAAGTATTCTGTCTTTTTTTATGTGCATTATTTGGTCTCTACTTTTCTGTCTCTCTTCATCAGGCTACACCAATGAGCATGACTAATTTTCTTTGAAATTGCTAACTCATTTTTTTCACTTTTCATCATTTTTACTTACAAACACAAGGTCTTCTCTCTTTCACGATATCACAATTTTGACTGTCAAGCTTATAAGCTGGAGCTCTCACACTTTTGTTCTCTTCGCTCTTTATCATTATTATTATTATTTTACTTATTCATTTATTTTGCCATTCTTTGTCCTCTATCTACTCCTGTACTGTTTGTCCTACAAACTTTGTTTCAATGTCAAAACGCACATATTCTTCAGGAGATGTGTGCTATTAATTTTTTTTTATTCTAACATGCCTTAGGCACACTCTGACACTTAGCAACCTCGCCCATTCATGGGTTAGGGAACTCGGGTTCCCAAGCTGACGGTCCCGTCCTGCTCAAATGGGGGCCCCTAAAAATCTGGGACCGACGCATTCAACATTTCGCATTCCGGTACGACTTACAGTGCCCAAGCTACGATTTTTTCAAAAAATGCTGATACCAGTTCAGAGTTCAGGAGGAGCCTCTGTTATGAACCTTATTTCAATTTCATAATGATAAGTCAACACCAAGTCATTATTTGTCTTTTACATTTGGGAACCCAGAGCACCCCATTCAAATGAATGTCAAATGTCAGAATTTAAGGAACATGCAGAGGAGGGAGAGCCCGATGGAGGTCAGGAATCAGAATCAGAATCAGAATCAGAAATACTTTATTGATCCCCGTAGGGAAACTCTTTGTTACAGCAGCTCGCCTTTACGTCAGTGCACACAGGAGAAAACGATATTATACACTATAAACAGGTCAGAAATAAATTAAGTAACATGTTGGTATAAGTATAAGATAAACTAAGTGTCGAGTACCAAGTGGGTTTACTGGTAGATGGTGAAGTACAGTATAAATACAATGTCACTAATTATGTAATAAATAATAGTAAAAGCGGAGGTGCATGTACTGTCGAGAGTAATTGAGGTATATCCGTAACAATAAATAAGAAAAACTAACAAGGGAAAACTAATATTGCACTTGAGTAGTAAACAGAATATTGCACAATTATTATTAATTATGGCGGAGATGTAATGCTCAATGACCAGTTTAGTGACTGGTCATTGAAGGTGCTCCTTTGTTTAGCCAGCACGTCATGGAGCGGGTGGGAGACACTGTCCAAGATGGCATGTAGTTTGGCCAGCATCCTCCTCTCTGACACCACCGCCAGAGAATCCAGCTCCACCCCCACAATGTCACTGGCCTTACGGATCAGTTTGTTCAGTCTGTTTGCATCCGCTACCTTTAACCTGCTGCCCCAGCATGCAACAGCATACAGGATAGCACTGGCCACCACAGACTCATAGAACATCTTCAGCATTGTCCGGCAGATGTTGAAGGACCTCAGCCTCCTCAGAAAATAGAGGCGGCTCTGGCCCTTCCTGTAAACAGCCTGAGTGTTCTTGGTCCAGTCCAGTTTGTTATCTAAGTATACTCCCAGGTACTTGTAGTCCTCCACAATGTCCACACTGACCCCCTGGATGGAAACCGGGGTCACTGGTGCCTTGGCCCTCCGTAGATCCACAATCAGCTCCTTTGACTTTGTCGCATTGAGCTGCAGATGGTTCTGCTCGCACCATGAAACAAAGTTCCCCACCACAGCCCTGTACTCCGTCTCATCACCACCGCTGATACATCCCACCACAGCAGAGTCATCAGAAAACTTCTGAAGGTGGCAGGACTCTGTGTGGTGGCTGAAGTCCGTGGTGTAGATGGTGAAGAGGAAGGGAGAGGACAGTCCCTGAGGGGCCCCAGTGTTGCTGACCACGCTGTCTGACACACAGTGCTGCAGCCGCACATGCTGTGGTCTGCCAGTCAGGTAGTCCACAATCCAGGACACAAGGGGCGTCCACCTGCATCGCTGCCAGCTTCTCCCAGCAGGGCAGGCCGGATGGTGTTGAAAGCACTGGAGAAGTCAAAAACATGATCCTCACCGTGCTTGCCGGCCTGTCCAGGTGGGTGTGGATGCGGTTAAGCAGGTAGATGATGGCGTCCTCAACTCCCAGCCGGGGCTGGTAGGCAAACTGAAGGGGGTCCAGGAGGGTCTGACGATGGGCCGCAGCTGTTCCAGCACTAGTCTCTCCAGGGTCTTCATTATGTGGGAGGTCAGTGCCACGGTCTGTAGTCCTTGGAGCCACTGGGACGTGGCGTCTTGGCACAGGAACGAGGCAAGATGTCTTCCACAGAATGGGGACCCTTTGAAGACTCAGGCTCAGGTTGAAGACGTGTTGAAGGACTCCACAAAGCTGGGGGCACAGGCTTTTAGCACCCCGGGCTAACGCCATCGGGCCTGCAGCCTTGTTCGAGTGGAGCCTCATCAGCTGTCCTCTCACCTGGTCAGCAGTCAGGCACACAGCAGAAGTTACAGGTGGGGAGGGAGTCGTCGGTCTGGAGGGCCGTTAGCCTGATGGGGAGGGGGGAGCAGAGTACTCAGAGGCGATTGAGGGCCGACAGCCGCTGAGTTAGAGGGGGGATGACCAGGAGCCGGAGCCGGAGCCGGTGTGTCGAATCTGTTAAAGAACAGATTCAGTTCGTTGGCCCTGTCCAAGCTGCCTTCAACTCCTCTGCTGCCAGTTGGTCTGAAGCCAGTGATGGTCTTCATGCCGCTCCAGACCTCCCTCATATTGTTCTGCTGGAGTTTCCGCTCCAGCTTCCTCCTGTACTTCTCTTTGGCCTCCCTGATTTTCACCTTCAGGTCGGCCTGGATTGCCCTCACCTCCTCCCTATTACCATCAGTAAAGGCCCTCCTCTTGGCATTTAGAATGTCCTTGATGTCTTTTGTTACCCACGGTTTGTTATTTGGGTAACAATGGACCGTCTTGGTTGGGACATTGCAGTCCACACAGAAGTTAATGTAGCCAGTGATGCACTCAGTGAGCCCGTCAATGTCCTCTCCATGAGGCTCACAGAGTGCATCCCAGTTTGTCACTTCGAAACATTCCTGCAGTGTCTCATAGGCCTCCCCTGACCATCTCCTCACTGTCCTTGTGGTCGCAGGCTGCCTTTTAACTAGAGGCACATAGCAGGGTTTAAGGTGAACCAGGTTGTGGTCTGACCTACCCAGAGGGGGGAGGGGAGAAGAGCTGTATGCATCCTTAACGTTGGCATACAGCAGGTCCAGTGTCCTCTCCTCTCTAGTAGGACAGCTCACATACTGGGTGAAATTAGTCAGTGTTGTTGAAACACTGACATGGTTGAAGTCACCCGAGATTAAAATGAGTGCACTCGGGTGTTGAGTCTGTAGATGTGCTATGGCGGTGTGAATGGCGTTGCACGCCGATGCCGGGTTAGCAGAGGGGGGGATGTAAACAGCCACAACAATGGCATGTGAAAATTCACGTGGCAGATAATATGGCCGGAGTCCCACAGCTAACAGTTCAATGTCCGGGCTACAGATACTCTGCTTGATGGTAATGTGACCAGGGTTACACCATCTGTTGTTAACTAGAACAGCAAGCCCACCGCCTTTCCGCTTACCGCTCCCGGTGTGATCCCTGTCGGCCCGAACAGTCTGAAAGCCGTCGATGGAAACGTTATGGTCCGGGATATCCTGGTGTAGCCATGTCTCAGAGAAGCACATCAAGCTACACTCACGGAACTCCGTCTGACTCCGGGCTAACGCCGTTAGCTCGTCCATTTTATTCGCCAGCGATCTCACGTTGCCCATGACGAGAGAAGGCAGACATGGCTTAAATCTCTTATTCTTAAGTCTCTTTTGTCTGCACCCCTCTCTCTTCCCTCGACGCTTCGTTCCACCTCTGCATCCTCGGTGTGTTCTCCTCCAGATCTCCGTGGGGACATCAGTTGTCCTGGGCGCCATGCTGCCCGGCTTCAGCGCGATCAGCTGTTCCCTGGCTAAACAATGCGGCCAAACAGCTGATCTGCAGCGGTGCCCCGACCGAGTAGCAGAAGAAGAAATTCCACGGCGAAAAAAAGTACAAAAACACTTTCTACCCTCATTTTCGCAAAGAGCGTAGTTTAAATTACACTTACACACAAGTTACTCAAGTTTGGAAGAAAAAAGTAAAGTTAAAAGTTGGAAAAAGTAAGACGACGAGACGGAGCTACAGCAACAGGCAGCATGCGGGCTGGCGCATGCGCACTAGCTTTTTCCCAGGCCTGGTTCCTGGATGTCTCCCCAGGAATGACAGCTGGTCTTGGGGCAATTAGAGCCTTTGAGCCCCAGGCCTGGTTACTGGACGAAAATCCCATTCAAACAAATGGGAACATTTTTGACACAGCTGGCTTTCCAAATGGGAAAACTGACAGCTCCATTCAAAGCAGTGTTTCCCATTAATTACCTAGACTGTGGTGGGCCGCAGTAGTTCAATGATATAACTGTCTAATTTGTCCCGCCACAGTTTCATAATGAACCGAAAATATTTTTACACTTCTCATAATAACATAAAAGATATCTAACATTGTGTTTTGCACCATTGCTTCAGCAAAGCATCTCTCACTCCCAGTCAGTCAGCCCCTCTCCCCCCGCTGTACATGTGCACACTCTCACCCACAAAAAAACACAGCTTACAGTGAGCAGAGAGGCCGTGGTGGAGACACCAGGTGAAGTGAAGGTAATGTTTTCCTCGAGTTGACGACAATGAAAAAATTAAAAGCGACATTTCTTCCTCAAGAGGGCTTGTTTATTAGGAATTGGCAGTCAGATAGGGGAGGAGAAAAAAGAAAAGAAAAAAAGGTGACTGTGTGAAGGTTTGACTACATAAAATAGAATACAAAAATGGAAAAAAATAAAATACAATGATATATATTATAATAACTAATACATAAATAAATATATATATTTGAATTACAATAATATTCATAATAATAACACTGTTAAATTGTCAAAAATAACTAACAATAACAAAAATAAAACATTTATAATAACTTAATATAGTCATCCTCACTACACTAATAGGATGGTTGTCGGTGCCAGGTGTCACATAATAATAATCATTATTATTATCACTGTCACAATCACTACTGTTGTTTATCACTTATAATATCAGTGATAATAATATGGTGGTGTTATCAGCAACAGTATCAATAATAATAATAACAATAATATAATAATAACAATATAATATAATAATAAACTTAATTTATATAGCACAAATTGTTTTACAGATTAAAAAACAAAAACAGCAAAAAAACAGTAAATAAAAACAAACACAAAATAAAATAAAAACAAAAGGATCATAAAACACAGAAGTGTACCTGGCAATACCTGGCAATATATTAAATATTCATAAATGCTTTTCTATCAAAATATGTTTTAAGAAGGGATTTAAAAGATGCTAATGATGTAGCCTGTCTGATCTAGGCAGAGTGTTCCACAGTCTGGGGGTTCTAACAGCAAAGGCCCGATCACCTTTGGTCACAAGCTGGGATCTCGGACCATCAGCAGAGGCTCATCCACCAATCTAAGGGAACGCCCAGAAACATAGGGAGTCAGTAAATTCTTGATATAAATTGGAGCAAGGCGATTTAGTGCTTTAAATGCTATCAATAAAATTTTAAATTGATATGGAATGTAACAGGTAGCCAGTGTGAGTTGGCTAGCACAGGAGTAATGTGCTCATATTTTTTGTGCCTATTAGAATTCGGGCAGCAGCGTTGTGCACCAGTTAGAGCCAGTGAAGGGAGCTTTGACTGATACTGTAACAGTAGTCCAGGCGGAAAAAAATAAATGCACAGATAACCTTATGTAAGTCAATAAAAGGACAAAAATTATCTGATTTTGGACATTTTCTTGAGCTGAAAGAAGCAAGACTGGACAAAGCTCTTAACATGACCCTCAAAACAGAGATCTACATCATCAAGATTTCTAGCTGCTTGTTTAATATTTTTGGTCAGTGAACCAAACTTATTGTGAAGCAGGCTGGTAGAATGGGTTGAACCAAAGACTATGACCTCAGATTTGTCATCATTCAGTTTTTAAAAGTTCTCAGACATCCAACATTTAATATTGCTAAGGCAGGCAAGGAGATTATCTAAATTGCTTGTTTTAATAGATTGGAGAGGGACATACAGTTGTGTGTCACCTGCATAACAGTGATGGGAAACACCATGGTTTTGGATTATCTGTCTGAGAGGAAGCATATATATTGAGAACAACAGTGGGCCAAGAATGGAGCCTTGAAGAATACCACAGTTAAAATGAGCAACAGAGGAACTGGCATTTGCTATGACAAAGGAAAAGGTTCTATTGGACAGGTATGAATGAAGCAGATGTAGAGCAGCTCCTTTAAGACCAACACAAGTTTCTAGACGGTGCAGGAGAACAGAGTAATCAATTGCGTCAAAAGCAGCGCTCATATCTAAAAGGACTGAGCACGCACCTCTATCTCTTAAAAGTAAGTCATTAGAAACCTTCACAAGGGCTGTCGGTGCTATGGCGAGCTCTAAAATCTGACTGAAAACTATTACAAATATTATTGTTCATAAAAATTATTAGTTGCGTTGAGATTACTTTCATAGATTAAAATGGTAATTTAGAGATTGGTCTGTAATTACTGAGTACCAAAGGATCCAGATTAGGTTTTTTCAGTAGTGGTTGAATTATTGCATGTTTGAAACAATTGGGAAAGTTGCCAGAAGTCAGAGAACTGTTAATAATCAATAAAATAACAGGACCAAGAGTAGGGAAAACCTCTTTTGAAATCTTAGTTGGAATAATGTCAAAAACACATGGAGGTTTTCATTTGAGATATGAATTTACTTAATGCTGAGATATCAAGAGTTTGAAACTGGGTGAGCGAAACAAGATTATAGTTGGCAGTGGGTAGTTTTTGTGGATTAGGTGAAATTTGAGCCTGAATGCTCTCCATCTTTCCAATAAAAAGGCAGCAAATTTCTCTGTATTGGCCATTGACAAATGTCCTCCACCTCACTCGGTTGTTGGTGGTTCTTTCAAGATCTCCCCAGTTGAGCCCACTCCCAAACGTTTTTGCCTGGACACCTCTTCTCCAGCTGTTCCTGGTACGACCTCTTTTCCTTATTCCTTGGGGTTTCCATTTTAGGGCTTGTTGGGTGATGTTTGTGGTTTTCTGAGGGTGTGTCCAATCCAACTCCAAGTCAGTGGGATCCTGGCTTGTTCTTTTCCACAGGTTCACATTGCTTACTTTGTCTCTCCACCAGACATTTAGTATTCTCCTGAGTCAGATGTTAATGAATGTTTGCAGCCTGTTTGTTGTGTGTTTTGATGTTTTCCATGTCTCTGATCCATACAGCCTCACCTGCTTCATGTTGGAGTTAAATATGTGTATTTTGGTGTTGATTGAGATGTGTTTTGAGCTCTAGATCTTCCTAAGCATGTTAAATAACACCCTAGCTTTTTTGATCCTGCTTTTTATGTCTGCATCTGTCCCTCCGGTGCTGTCCACAACACTGCCTAGGTATGGATGCTTCTACCTCTGCTAGGGCAGTGCTGTGCATGAGGATAGGGTTGCTGGTTTTGGATTGTATCTTCAGAGAGGCCGTGATCAGGAGAAGCTCTGGGGTTCTCATTCGTCCTGAGACAGCAGAGAACTCCTCTGCTAAGGAGGACGCCGCCCCCTCGCCGCAGCAGTCCCCGGCCACAACTATCCCAGGGACGGCTGATGGAACTCGGCGGTCCCCACGATCACCGACTCTGCCTCCTCTCATCCCCCGCAACTACGCTGATTGTTGGAGATTCCATAGTGAGGAATATCCGCTTTGTTAATGCGGTCACACGCTGCTTTCCCGGAGCTACGACCCCCGACATCCTCGAAAAGCTCCCTGGACTTCTGGCTGCACTCCCTACGACTATCACGAAAATCATAGTCCATGTTGGCACCAATGACACCGCCCGTCAGCAATCGGAGCTGACAAAAGCAGACTTCATCCACCTTTTTGACCTGCTCAACAGCACCGGAAAGCATGCTTTCATTTCGGGTCCAATTCCCACACTGGGTCGTGGAATTGGCCGTTTTAGCAGCTCCTGTTAAGCATATGATTGGCTTGAACATGGTGTTAATACACTGTGGTAAACGGTTGGCAAGTTGAATCTCAGACCACCATTTCTGTTTAAAGAGGGGTTTTCTTTTTTCACAAAAATGGCTTCTTTGACTCCTCTTTCAAATCAAATCTTATTGAGAATGACTTCCGGATGGGAGCCGAAACGTCTTGATTCTGAAAACAGTGTCCAGATGACTTCGACTGAGAAGAGTTGGTTTGAAAGAGGAGTCTTTTATAAAGGGAAAATTAAATTATTTTACCTCTTAATACTGCCTTTCCTGTTTCCCACAGAAAAGTTGGTGATGACTTTGGAGAATCATTTATTTCTAGGAAGGATGCCCACTCTTTTTAATATAACTATCAAACTCAGGATCTTTGAGAAGAGATGTGTTAAAGCGCCATCTGGTGATGGAAACCGGGGTCACTGGTGCCTTGGCCTCCGTAGATCCACAATCAGCTCCTTTGACTTTGTCGCATTGAGCTGCAGATGGTTCTGCTCGCACCATGAAACAAAGTTCCCCACCACAGCCCTGTACTCCGTCTCATCACCACCGCTGATACATCCCACCACAGCAGAGTCATCAGAAAACTTCTGAAGGTGGCAGGACTCTGTGTGGTGGCTGAAGTCCGTGGTGTAGATGGTGAAGAGGAAGGGAGAGAGGACAGTCCCCTGAGGGGCCCCAGTGTTGCTGACCACGCTGTCTGACACACAGTGCTGCAGGCGCACATGCTGTGGTCTGCCAGTCAGGTAGTCCACAATCCAGGACACAAGGGGGGCGTCCACCTGCATCGCTGCCAGCTTCTCCCAGCAGGGCAGGCCGGATGGTGTTGAAAGCACTGGAGAAGTCAAAAAACATGATCCTCACCGTGCTTGCCGGCCTGTCCAGGTGGGTGTGGATGCGGTTAAGCAGGTAGATGATGGCGTCCTCAACTCCCAGCCGGGGCTGGTAGGCAAACTGAAGGGGGTCCAGGAGGGGTCTGACGATGGGCCGCAGCTGTTCCAGCACTAGTCTCTCCAGGGTCTTCATTATGTGGGAGGTCAGTGCCACCGGTCTGTAGTCCTTGGAGCCACTGGGACGTGGCGTCTTCGGCACAGGAACGAGGCAAGATGTCTTCCACAGAATGGGGACCCTTTGAAGACTCAGGCTCAGGTTGAAGACGTGTTGAAGGACTCCACAAAGCTGGGGGGCACAGGCTTTTAGCACCCGGGCTAACGCCATCGGGCCTGCAGCCTTGTTCGAGTGGAGCCTCATCAGCTGTCCTCTCACCTGGTCAGCAGTCAGGCACACAGCAGAAGTTACAGGTGGGGAGGGGAGTCGTCGGTCTGGAGAGGCCGTTAGCCTGATGGGGAGGGGAGCAGAGTACTCAGAGGCGATTGAGGCCGACAGCAGCTGAGTTAGAGGGGATGACCAGGAGCCGGAGCCGGAGCGGTGTGTCGAATCTGTTAAAGAACAGATTCAGTTCGCTGGCCCTGTCCAAGCTGCCTTCAACTCCTCTGCTAAGGAGGACGCCGCCCCTCGCCGCAGCAGTCCCGGCCACAACTATCCCAGGGACGGCTGATGGAACTCGGCGGTCCCCACGATCACCGACTCTGCCTCCTCTCATCCCCCGCAACTACGCTGATTGTTGGAGATTCCATAGTGAGGAATATCCGCTTTGTTAATCGGTCACGCTGCTTTCCGGAGCTCGACCCCGACATCCTCGAAAAGCTCCCTGGACTTCTGGCTGCACTCCCTCGACTATCACGAAAATCATAGTCCATGTTGGCACCAATGACACCGCCCGTCAGCAATCGGAGCTGACAAAAGCAGACTTCATCCACCTTTTGACCTGCTCAACAGCACCGGAAAGCATGCTTTCATTTCGGGTCCAATTCCACACTGGGTCGTGGAATTGGCCGTTTAGCAGCTCCTGTTAAGCATATGATTGGCTTGAACATGGTGTTAATACACTGTGGTAAACGGTTGGCAAGTTGAATCTCAGACCACCATTTCTGTTTAAAGAGGGGTTTTCTTTTTTCACAAAATGGCTTCTTTGACTCCTCTTTCAAATCAAATCTTATTGAGAATGACTTCCGGATGGGAGCCGAAACGTCTTGATTCTGAAAACAGTGTCCAGATGACTTCGACTGAGAAGAGTTGGTTTGAAAGAGGAGTCTTTTATAAAGGGAAAATTAAATTATTTTACCTCTTAATACTGCCTTTCCTGTTTCCCACAGAAAAGTTGGTGATGACTTTGGAGAATCATTTATTTCTAGGAAGGATGCCCACTCTTTTTTAATATAACTATCAAACTCAGGATCTTTGAGAAGAGATGTGTTAAAGCGCCATCTGGTGATGGGTTTATGCAGACCGGTTCTGTTCTACATTAAGTGTTATGGGGGCATGGTCTCTAATAATGATGGAGTGGAACTTTGAGTCTGAAATACTGAATATAGTTTAATTGCTGGTGAGGAAGAAGGCAATGCGTGAATATGAGTGTTGAACCGGTTAGAACAATGTGTATTCTCTAGCTAGTATTTGGGTGCTGCAATCGCCAACTATCGCCAACACCTAAATCACTCATGAACTGTTTTATTGTTCCTGTGGACTGCCAGGCTTACTTATATATATATATAGCTTGAAATGTTAGTTCTGTCTACTAATGGGTCGATAACTGTGTTGAACTCGCCTATTATGAATGGGTAGTTGGAAATGTTTGAAATGGAGGAAAAAACATTACCGATTGTTACTGAGCTATTGTTGATTGGTTTGATGTTTATAAAACGTCCTTCAGGATCTGTGATGATGGTGTTGACAATTGAGACATTTTTGTTTATTAAAATACATACACCTCTATATTTCATGTTGTAGTGAGCCGAAAATAGGTGATTGAATTGTGATGATTTAAATTTATTATAGTCTGATTTTGAGAGGTGTGTTTCTTGTAATCAGAATCAGAATCAGAAATACTTTATTGATCCCGTGAGAAACTCTTTATTACAGTAGCTTGCCTTTACGTCAGTGCACACAGGAGAAAGTAAGCAAACAATATGATACACTATAAAAACTATAAACACTATAAAAACTATAAACACTATAAAACAGGTCAGAAAATAAATTAAGTAACAGGTCGGTATAAGTATAAGATAAACTAAGTGTCAAGTACCAAGTGGGTTTACGGTTGATGATGATAGTAAAGTATAATAATACAATGTAACAGAATAAGTAATAAGTAATAAGCAGCGGTGCATGTACTGTCGAGAGTAATGGAGGTATATAATATCGATAACAATAAATAAGAAAAACTAACATGGCAAAACTAATATTGCACGGGAGTAGTACACAAAATATTGCACAATTTTCAATAATGGCGGAGATGTAATGATCAATGTCCAGTTTAGTGACCTAGGGTCATACAGACTAGCCCTTAAAAGGAGGAGTTAAATAGTTTGATGGCCACAGGCAGGAATGACTTCCTGTGGCGCTCTGTGGTGCTTTTTGGTGGGATGAGTCTTCCGCTGAAGGTGCTCCTTTGCTTGACCAGCACGTCGTGGAGCGGGTGGGAGACACTGTCCAAGATGGCGTGTAGTTTGGCCAGCATCCTCCTCTCTGACACCACCGCCAGAGAGGCCAGCTCCACCCCCACAATGTCACTGGCCTTACGGATCAGTTTATTGAGTCTGTTTGCGTCCGCTACCTTCAACCTGCTGCCCCAGCATGCAACAGCATACAGGATAGCACTGGCCACCACAGACTCATAGAACATCTTCAGCATTGTCCGGCAGATGTTGAAGGACCTCAGCCTTCTCAGAAAATAGGCGGCTCTGGCCCTTCCTGTAAACAGCCTGAGTGTTCTTGGTCCAGTCCAGTTTGTTATCCAAGTGTACTCCCAGGTACTTGTAGTCCTCCACAATGTCCACACTGACCCCCTGGATGGAAACCGGGCTCGCTGGTGCCTTGGCCCTCCGTAGATCCACAATCAGCTCCTTAGACTTTGTCGCATTGAGCTGCAGATGGTTCTGCTCACACCATGAAACAAAGTTCCCCACCACAGCCCTGTACTCAGTCTCATCACCACCGCTGATACATCCCACCACAGCAGAGTCATCAGAAAACTTCTGAAGGTGGCAGGACTCTGTGTGGTGGCTGAAGTCCGTGGTGTAGATGGTGAAGAGGAAGGGAGAGAGGACGGTCCCCCAGTGTTGCTGACCACGCTGTCCGACACACAGTGCTGAAGGCGCACGTGCTGTGGTCTGCCAGTCAGGTAGTCCACAATCCAGGACACAAGGGGGGCATCCACCTGCATTGCTGCCAGTTTCTCACCCAGCAGGGCAGGCCGGATGGTGTTGAAAGCACTGGAGAAGTCAAAAAACATGATCCTCACCGTGCTTGCCGGTCTGTCCAGGTGGGTGTGGATGCGGTTAAGCAGGAAGATGATGGCGTCCTCAACTCCCAGCCGGGGCTGGTAGGCAAACTGAAGGGGGTCCAGGAGGGGTCTGACCATGGGCCGCAGCTGTTCCAGCACTAGTCTCTCCAGGGTCTTCATTATGTGGGAGGTCAGTGCCACCGGTCTGTAGTCCTTGGAGCCACTGTGCGTCTTCGGCACAGGAACGAGGCAAGATGTCTTCCACAGAATGGGGACCCTTTGAAGAGAGAAGGCAGACACGGCTTAAATCTCTTATTCTTAAGTCTCTTTTGTCTGCACCCCTCTCTCTTCCCTCGCCGCTTCGTTCCACCTCTGCATCCTCGGTGTGTCCTCCTCCAGATCTCCGTGGGGACATTGGTTGTCCTGGGCGCCATGCTGCCCGGCTTCAGCGTGGGCAGCATTCTGCAGCGGCGCCCTGACCGAGTAGCAGAAGAAGAAGTTCCACGGCGAAAAACAGTACAAAAACACTTTCTACTCTCATTTTCGTAAAGAGCGTAGTTTAAATTACACTTACAAGTTACTCAAGTTTGGAAGAAAAAGGAAAGTTAAAAGTTGGAAAAAGTAAGACGACGAGACGGAGCTACGGCAACAGGCAGCATGCGGGCTGGCGCATGCGCACATAATAAGCATATATCTGCTTGTAGTTTGGCCCAGTGATTCCATGGTTTTATTTTTTTTGCCTGCACCAATTCCATGAATATTCCAAGTTACAAATTTGAGTGATGACATGTTGACAAGGTTATTATAAGGAACTGGGCATTAATGCTGTGTGTGTGTGTGTGTGTGTGTGTGTGCGCATGCGTGTGTATCTGGTGTGTTGATGTAGGATGCATAGAATAGCAGGACTTGCAGACACAAAACACAAAACAGAAATACAAACAAATATATTAAATGTAGGCAGGGTTGTTACCGGGGGTTATGTAGGCAGGGTTGTTACCGGCTTCGGGGCTAACCCCCTTCACTTTTCCAGCAGCTGGGAAACAACAGACGAGACTTTTCTTGGTCATGAGAAGCTGCAGCCTTTATTAACTGACACTGTAACCTACACTGTACATTTACTGCCAGATTGACTTACTGCTAACCTTTTCCTCTGCTCCGCCCGCTCACCGTAACTTGCCACTTGCTCTCTCACATTCGCTCAACCACACACTCGCTACGCACACACGTTTCGTGTCCTTTCTTCTCGGCAGGTGTTTTTTTATTACAACAAGGAGACAAGCTTTGTTTGAGAATAGGCTGCAGGCAGCAAGAAGAAAGACAGGAAAAATAAAAAAACAGGAGAGCTTGGGAAAGCAGATGCCAAAACGACTGGTTGCTCCGATTTTATCTGTTGAATCAGTGGTCTGCATTGTTTTAACTTTACCTTTTAGCATTGGCTCAGCTCGCTTGGAACCTCAACAGAGGGGTAATGAAAAAACAGTAAGGAATGGAGTGGTTCAATTGCTACCATCCACAACTTTTGCCAATGGAAACGCAAAAATAACTGTTCTAATGTGTAACAAGCTGAACTGGAGTGCTTGGTGGAAATGTGGCTATACTATACAGTGAGACCTAGGCAGGGGCGCCGTAATGGGGGGGGAAACTAGGATGATTGCAAGGGCCCTGGGCTGACAGGGGCCCTCAAACATACTACATGAACATAGAACATTAATTATCTGAGGAAATGATTTAGGGCCCCTAATATAATATTTTCACCCATTAGAATTTCAGAAATATAATTATGGTGTGATTGTCCATTCCATTTTTGCAAACACCATCCAGGTAGCCTGCCATATCACACCCCTCAATACAAACATTGAATGGTTCAGTCCTACCTAGCAGTGCTCACAAGTCAGGAACGGTGGAAACTAGCTGACAGTCTGTCTCGGTCTGTGTGTAGAGTGCCCGCCTGGCACTGTCTGTAAAGAATGTCAAACTCAAAACCAAAATCACGGTGCCAGACACGGAAAGACAGAAAGGGGCTAAAAGGGAGAACAAAGGGTGACAATTTGTTACCCAATTTTTCTCCAAGAAAGGCAAGTGCCCATGTAGTACCCATGAAAACCTACACAGCCACATTAGCATTTTGTTAATAATATTCTGGCTTATTGTTGAAGCCAGTCGCAATTATTTAGCCGAAATTATATCAGTACTTTAATCAATAATCAGTTATGCCCTCGCCATGCAGATGCAGCTCCAGCGAACCCACCATCAGTTGTCCCTAGTCCTACCCAACTCTTAGTTGAGGAGATGAAGGTGAGCAGTATGTTGTTGATAGTAGCTAGCTAGTTTTACCCAGAACAATCCATGGAGCTGATGATGGAAAATGCCAGACTTTGGGATAAAACCTTCCTCTACTTCTATTCAATTCAATTCAATTTTATTTATATAGTGCCAATTCATAACAGAAGTTATCTCTTGCACTTTTCCTATAGAGCAGGTCTAGGCTGTACTCTTTATAATATTATTAAAGAGACCCAACAAATCCAACCATGTGCAAGCACTTGGCGACAGTGGCAAGGAAAATCTTCCTTTAAGAGGCAGAAACCTCGAGCAGAACCAGACTCAAAGGTGGGCGGCTATCTGCCTCTGCCTTGTTGGGTTGAGAGAGAGAGAGAGAGGGGAGAGGCGGAGAGAGAGAAGGGGGGAGAGGGAAGCACAATGCAAATTCCACCTAGAATAATAATAATGTAATGGTAGTGGTAAAATTAATATTAATAAAATACTAATAGGAATAATTGTGATAAGAATAATAATGATCATGACAGTAGTAGGACTAATAATAACAATTGTAGTAGCAGTTGTCGAGCAGGTACACGGGGGCAGCAGGTGGCCCACAATCACAGATCCAGACTCTGCAGCTCCGGAGGCAGAAATACTTGCTGAAAGCGACAGAAGGAGAGAAGGGAGAGAGACGAGAAAGCCCAAAACTACAGGAGAGAGAAGATGTCGAGTTAGTAACATGCATTAATGGGATAAAAATGCATACAGATAACTATAAACTTTTTCAAAGAGGAAAGTCTTAAGCCTACTCTTAAATGTGGAGATGGTGTCTGCCTCCCAAACCCAAACTGGGAACTGAATCCACAGGAGAGGAGCTTGATAACTGAAGGCTCTGGCTCTCATTCTACTTTTGGAGACTCTAGGAACCACAAGTAACCCTGCACTCTAGGAGTGCAGTGTTCTAGTAGGTTAATAAGGTATTATGAGCTCTTTAAGAAATGATGGTGCCATGTTGGTTAAAATTCTATTCTGGATTTTACAGGGAGCCAGTGCTGAGAAGCTAATATTGGAGAAATATGATCTCATTTCCTAGTTCTTGTCAGTACACGTGCCGCAGCATTCTGGATCAACTGGAAAGTCTTAAGGGACTTATTCAGGCAGCCTCATAATAAGGAATTGCAATAATCCAGCTTAGAAGTAACAAATGCATGGACTAGTCCACCTCATCCTCCGCAATCTACCATAAATATATGCCCTGGAACTTTCTGTTATGCTGGTTTTGCACATTACCATACCACTACATTTGTATAATATATGTATATATTATAGGTAACTGTCTATATTGTTTTTATTTTTAGGGAACATTTTATTTCCATAACTTAATAATAAAAACCTAGTTGGAATTATGTCAATAGGGCTGGAGGATACTCTCATAACAGACATGATTTCTGTGAGTTCAGGGAGAGTAACAGCAGAAAATTTGCTCAAAGAATCCCTCAGCGGGTTATCCACATCTAAAAATGCAGGATTGGTGGTAATACCAGATCTTATTAACTCCAACTTTCAACAGTATGCAACAGTACATCCTTTTCACAAATGTCCTCTTCACAAGCATCCTTATAATTGCTTGTGCTCTAACAGTGTGCAAAAGGACTCGTACCTTTATGTTGGTTGAGTGTGTCTGTCACTTATATTATCTACCATACTATGTATATACTATCTATACACAATAGAGCATTGAAATGGGAGTATATTTTGGTCCTGACACCACTGCTCGAATGCCCGCCATTTACAGGCTTATAGTCCTCAAGCGAATGATGCCCTCGAACTTTGGATCGTTGCCACCATACTTAGCTATTAAATTAGACCTCTCAACAGGTAAATATGCAACCGCCACAGTCAGTACTGCTATCCCTGCAAAGAGGAAACTGCCAGGGCCTCACTGCCAGCAGACTGATTATCTCAGCATACCACGACTTCCGGCCACCAGGATCAGGGACAGACCCTGCCGGCGCACCATCTCTATAGTATCATTTCCACTGGGGGAAATGCATACAGGAGCATGTTGGGCCAGAAGGTCTGCCCCCAGGTTCAGGCGGCCTGGGACATCTTATAGACAGAAAATGAACACTGCACCACAGCAACAGAGAGCAAGACAGTTTTAACAGGGGAAGCGAGTGGGTTGCTTCCTTCTTGTTTATGTAGGAAACCACCGTTGTATTGTCTGTCCTGACCAGAACATGCTGGCCTGTCAGAATCTGGTGAAAATGCTTTAGAGCTAAGAAAGAAGCAGCTGCAGGTGGTTGATGTGAAGCTTGCATTGTACCGACGTCCAGACCCCTCTCAACGCTGCCTCTTCGCACATAGCTCCCCAACCCCTCAGGGAGGCATCTGTGGACACCACCTTGCGAAAAGACACCCTCCCTATAGGGGAGCCCTGGTGTAGCAAACCGGGTTCCAAGAGATAACATGATTGACAGGGTTATCGCCAGCCTCCTCTGGAGGTGACGTGGCGCACACAGCCGGTGAGACCAAGTCCAGCGTTATAATGCCTACTAGCTGTAAAATCGTCTTAAAACGCAGTTTGCGTACCAACTGAAATTGAGCGAGGCAGCGGTGAAATGCGCCCACTCTGTGCTCTAACAGACACACCTGACTGGAAACGGAGCATATGTCCAGCCCGAGGAAAGAGAACTGCTCACTCTGGGTTAGCAAACTTTTGTGCAAATTTACTGAAAAGCCCAGTGCTTGAATGTGTGACAGAACTAGCGACAGCTGCGCCACTGCCTGCTCTCTGGAGCTCACTATCAGAGCCCAATTTTCCAGATAGGCTAAAATGCGAATACCTCTCTTCCGGATACGAGCTAACTCTGCCTCGACACATTTCATGAAGGTGCATGGGAAGAGTGACAGGCCAAACGGGGGGGGGGGACAGCATCACCTGTCTGCCTTGATTTATGTGACTTGCATTTTTTTAATACAAAATGCACCATTTATTGATTTAAATTTCAGAAGAACATTTACAATATTCACACAGTGAACTGGAGGCACCTTTATTGGGAGGAAAAATCCTGCGAACCGCAACGGTTTCTGAGCTGGTGGAGGAGAGGGCCACTCCACTTCCAGTTTCTCAGTTGCATGGCAGTACAGTGAGAAACAGGATGTATCGTCCTGGCCAACTGACGCAGTAGCTGCAGTGTACTGGCCCAACGATAATGCCTCTTGTTTGTTCTCCAATAAACGTCCAAGCCGATGTCCAGCACGTCATCGTCATCATGGTGAGCGGCCAACTCGAGCTGCGGCTGGCTAACCCCTCATGTGATCAGCCCAATTACCAGCTGGGGCTTTGGCCAAAAGCTCTTCGCCATCGGACTCAGGCAAAGCTGGGTCATGCCGTGCAGTCTTGCTGCACCCCTGAGGACAGGAGCGGACAGAAGATCTCTTCTTTGCCTGTTTAGGTTTGGTGCTCATTCCGAAACACAAAGATCATGGACAAAACAAAACAAAATTTAGCGCTCCGAGGACAGCCACACTCACCAACTGAGGCAGCAGTGGCTAACACCAACAGGGGCAGTTAAGCTAACTTTGAGCTGGCAGTAGCCTGAAGAAACAGAGCTAACTAGATGTAGCTAGCTAGCCCGACTCGCCAGACTTGTTCTTGGCGAGAACAATGTAAGAACTAGAGGGATGATCGTGATGGCTGATGTATATATGTGCAGGTGGGGCCTCACATACGTCACCACAGGTCATCTGCCTTAAAGGCATACTATATGTGTTGTACCGAGTGAATCGACTGAAAGGGAACTAAAATTGTCTCTCATGCTTCGTGCTGGTAAGTACAGCTGTCACAACCATGACACTTTGGTTGACAATTAATTATCATAGTCTACAAATACTTTCGATTAACTATTAATTGTCAGACAGTGGTGCTGTTGTGTTTGGCTTTGCATTTAGGCCTAAATCAATGTTGTTAATTTCAATGGCTGCTCATCGAAACGATGCGGTAATAGTTTGTGCATGTGTGCGTTCTGAAACCTCTGATGCACATAGATTTATTTTAATTAGCTTGTTTGAAAACTGCTACGTCGGTCTACCTAATGTAACAAAAAAGTGGCTCAAGACAGTTAATTAATGTAGAAGGACACCTGATTTTTCAGGTTACACAATTATTCAGTAATTATTCAGAGTAGACCTGGATTAAACATATTAAGAATAGAAGCAAATATGACTAAATATCAACATGTAAATAATAATTAATATTAAACTGCAAAACTTCCCTTGATTGTGGAATCCAACGATTATGCAAAATGATCGTGGTCAGCTCAGATAATCGCGATGAGGCGATCATGTAATAATTGTGACAGGCCTACTAAGTCCAGAATAGTTTATTTCATGGTTTTGTTTTCGGTGATAACAGAGGTGAGCTGAGTGGTGATAGGGTTAATGGAGTTTTGCAGTGATTTGTTTTCCCTAGTAAGTGTGTCTATTTGGTCCTGACTGAAATCCAGGCTTTAGCGCAGCGCCCAGAATTTCCTGTGCAGTACTTCCATGAGTGCAATTCTGGGGTCAAGTCTGGTAATGTTATATTTAATGGAAATAAGTATGTCACTCACCTCTGTGTAGCATGGTGACTTTGGAGATGTGTTCCTACTTCTGGAACAGAACCCAGAAGTTCTGGTTTAACTTCAGCTCTCTATTAAGTTGCATTGTGGGAAATACAGTGTTTTTGTAGCTTTATTGATACAAGTGACTAAAAGTCAGCCTCTGCTGCCTCAATTTTGACTATTCTTTTTTTAATCGGTCACTTGTGAGTCCCCCAGCATATGGAAATGTAATACTAAATTGCTGGAGCACTCATTACAAGGAGCAAGTACTTAATCACAAATCTCTAAATGATTACAGGCCTATTTCTAAATTGTCATCTTCTGTCTTATAATTTTTAAAGTGTTGTTGGTTTCATGGCTTTTTACTTTTATAAGTAAAAACGATATCCAAGAGGAATTTCATTCAGGTTTCCTTCATGGTACTGAGATACTGGTCTACATTTCAAATATCTGTATTTGATACATGGGGCCACACTGTCACTATTAAATTGGCTTAAAGATCTCTGTATTTGACTCCTCCTCATTACTCATTGTGAGTGCAGGATTTCATTATCAAAATTACTGTAAAAAGCCCACCTGCCCACTCAACTCAGATTGTTACACAACTGTACTGTGAAGATAGATAGAACAAGCTTTTCCTTTAAGGCCAATGTATTTTTAAATAGGTTTTTCAAACAGAGCAACAAAGATTACATCAATTGTGAATACACATTCATTAATAGGACTACAGTATCTGTTTTCTTACAGCGTGTTTATTTTCAGTACTGAGGGTGGGTAGCCCCGACAGTCTTTCTTGTGCCATGGTGCTTCTCAGATATGTTTTAATTAGTTTCAGTTTTGAACATGGACACGGGAAGTAAGGATGCTGAGGGTGATGCAGCATCCCCTAAAACCATTATAAAACCATCAATTAATAAAAAAGTGTGATGAAGACTCGCAGCAGAGAGAGAGAGAGAGAGAGAGAGAGCTCATGTGGACGAGCGAGAGAGAGGGAGCATGCAAATATGGACAGAAGTGTCGACATGATATAAAAAATTTCTTTGATCATGAAGCCTATTGTTACTCTACAATTCTGTGGTTTATCAGTGAAGTGTAGGAACTACTCTGCAGACTGGAGTCTCTGTTAACAGTAAACAGACCAGATCAGATAGATCCATGTTATATACGCTCGTCTCCTCTATGAAACGTTTTACAATTGTTTAGACATTTTTCACAGCAGACATTTTGATATGCCATAGCAGGAAAAGCACAGCTGCAATTAATAACTTTAATAAAGGCTGCATTCCAGTTAGTGTAAAAATGTCTGCTGTGAAAAATGGTGATTGTTCCATTAATTAGTTTAGATAACACTGCCCACTGTAATTATATTTTCTTTTAACTTTTTGTGTAGCTCCTGTTCAAGTATGATCTGGTAAAGTATGACATGGTGAAAGATGAACCGTTGAAAGATCAGTATGGTTTCTGTCAGCGAGTGGAAAAGGGTAAGAGTACATTTCCATAAATTAATTTTATTTTTAGAATTATTTTTTTCTTTGAAAATTTACTTCACAGGAAAGGTATTTGTATTTCTGTCCTGTTTTTTTTCTCAGGTGAGACAGGGCTTTTACTGTCCAAGGTGAGCCCCATTAGCCCGTTCTTTGGTTATGCTGGAAGCAAGCAGCTAACTGAGAAGAAGCTGATGAGAAATGTGTTCATGAAGGAGGATGCCTATTTTAACACAGGCGACCTCATGGCTGAAGACCAGGAGGGCTTCATCTGTTTCAGAGACAGAGTGGGAGACACCTTCAGGTACAGTTGGATAAGATGTTTGAGATGTCTTTACTGCAGGTACGAACCATACACCAGGACCTTTAAAGCATCCATCCCTATGATGATGTTCAGTCTGATGATGTCATCAGGCTTGAAATCAACACATTTATAACAGAAAGCCTGCGATAAAAACTAGAGTTGTGGATTTGAAAGATGTGGGCATTTACCAGGCAATGAGGCTCTAACAAAGAGGTGACATAGACAACCAACATGACATCACATCTGGACTAGCCTGTGTTCCATTAGCTTTTGTAACTCAATGCGGTCTCTCATTCAGCATTTCTTTCATGAGTCTTGCTGAAAAAAATAAGCATGTTCCTGGGGTTTACTTTCTATATACTATGACAAATCGCCATCCACAAATGGACTTGCTATCAGAAGTTGAAACCTTCATGATTTTAACAAAGTTAAACAATTCAATTTTATTTTATTTATATATCGTGTGCCAATTCATCACACAAGTTATCTCATTGCAATGATTACTTTATGAGTGTACAAAAAACTACAGCTTCCATGAAAATTTAACGAGGCAGCACTGCAGGTACTTACACCATTGTAACATGGTTTCATCCATATCAATAAAATTCACCAACGCTCTCTTCTAAAGTAATTTTTCCAATTTTTAGCTGTAATCACTGCTGTCTAAACTTCTACAGCATTCAGTCCTCTCTGTCCTGCAGACATGTCTGAACTCGCCCATGGACTCGTCTCTTCTGTCAAGCCATAATGTTCAGCTTGCAAAGGTTTTATGGGCTTATGTAAAATTAAGTTAGTTAAAGGCTGTGTTCCATAGGTGGATTTTTAATTATTTGTGTTGTTACTAATTATGATTTTAAATGAGGTTTTCTTACTTCTGGAGCAGAACCCAGAAGTTCTGGTTTAACTTCAGCTCTCTATTAAGTTGCATTGTGGGAAATACAGTGTTTTTGTAGCTTTATTGATACAAGTGACTAAAAGTCAGCCTCTGCTGCCTCAATTTTGACAATTCTTTTTTTTTTATCTGAAAGCATTTCTCAGTGTATATGCACTGGAGGTGCATGTTTCCACATCACACTTGTGTAAGTTGCATACTGGACCATGATTGGCTTCAAACTAGTGATTGTGATAAATCATGCACGTACATCCACGTGTTGAACTGAGACTTAAGGTGAGCTCAGAGAAACTTTACCATTTCAGCAAATTAATGTAAAAACAGCCTCTAGTGTCAAACTTTGCACAGAGTGAAGGTCAACCATCCAAATGAAGTTACAAAAAGCAAAACACATTTTTGAATTGTGGGAGACTTAAAGATTGGGCATAAAGAAGGAAAGGTTGGTCTCAAGGCAGATATGATTGAAACAAACTAGTCCATATGGTGCACACTTTTGGACATTCTCACCCTAAAGGCATTCATGGTGTTCCCCTCAGTTGTACACATAAAAGTGACAGAAGTAGTTGTGTAAAAGAATGAAAAAAGAGAGCTTGGAAGAGAAGTTCTAACCCTGCTTACTTTCTCACCTCCTCACAGCTGGTCAATCACTCTGTAAAGTGTGTTATTGTCGGTTTTGGAAAGTTACAGAAGTCAGACACTTTACATTTTGTAATTAACTCTGTATACAGTATAGTCATTTTCACAATTTTACTGGTGGAGTTCCCACCAGGGATTCAAATTGTTTACCTGCTCACATGGGATTCACAGAAAACAATGCAACATGAAATGGATGTGATGCAGAAGACAGAAGCCAGTGCTTGTCATGCAATTCAATAATGAGTTCAGGATTAGTGTGTCAGACAATATTGTTGTCTGTTGGCTTTAATCTACAAGTACCACTAACCACATGTTGTCAAATCTACCATGGTTGGAATCTAAAGGATTACAACTAAAAACAAAGCAAAGAAAAGTATATAGACCCAATGATGTTCAAAGGAAAAAGAGTACTGATTAGACGCTTGTTGTAAACGGGATAAAAGCAGATATTAGTGCAGGCTCTGTATTAGCAGTCTAGCGACGAGTCTGCTATGTCCTGAAGGTACTGTATATTTACTGTGTGTTGTGCAAAGTTTACTATACTTTCACTGTTAATTATGTTGATTAAAATCATCATCATTTTCCCCTGTTTTCAGGTGGAAGGGTGAAAATGTAGCAACAACAGAGGTAACAGAGACTCTTGGGCTGGTGGATTTTATCCAAGAAGTCAATGCATATGGAGTGAAAATACCAGGTATGTTTAAGATGTATTTGTGTTTGCATGTCCACCCCTGCTATCCAAATACTGCTCATCTCAACTAGCAACAAAAATACAAAGCTTTTGAAAACTTACAGTATAAGTATTTTTAGAATAATCATCCCCTAATAATGTGCCACATATACTAACTTTATTATTACAATCATTTCCAGCTAAGAGAGCTCAACCTATAATTTTTCTAGTACCATTCCTGAAAATAAACAACCCAGCAATGAATAACACTGAGCTGGAGAATGATGACAGAGGTTACATTGAACCATGTTGTCCACAGGGCATGAGGGTAGGGCAGGAATGGCTGCCATGACTGTAAGACCAGGCCTCACGTTCAATGGGAAGACACTGTTTGAGCATGTGATGAGGGATCTACCAGCATATGCTCATCCACTGTTCATAAGGCTTCAGGTAACGAGGAGAGACATGCTGACATATTGTATCTGTGTCTTGATTTTGTTGATGAGTGTTCTTTATTATGAGGACTATAGTGGAGTTTACATTAATTCAGGACAGAACAGTGAACAGTTGAAAAGAGGGCTCACTATGGCACCACTGATCTTAAGTGGTGAAATGTGTAATTGCGCAACTCTACAGTAAACTCAAATGTGTGTATGTTCAGTTCAATTCAAAATACTTAATTCGCTCGTCAAGGGGCAATTTGAGGCATCTGCACCTGTTTTGTAATCTCCTGACACCAAACAGGCACCAAATTCAAAACATTAGACAGTTTAATATAAACCTGTTGATACCCTAAAATTACACTGCCTTTTTTTCCCCTCAGGAGGTCATGGAAATGACGAGCACCTTCAAGCAGCAGAAGTTCCAGCTGGTGCAGAACGGCTTCAACCCCTTAACAATCTCTGATCCTCTCTATGTGTTGGACTACCAGCAGAAGAGCTACATTCCTCTAACAGACAGTATCTACCAGAGCATTCTCTCCAGAGAACGCAAGCTATAGAACTCACAAGTATGAGTGTGATGACACAGCTAAAAACAATGCACAAAGAGGGATAGAAATGAGCTCTACTTATTGCAACATTTTATATTTAATTAGGAAACAAATTTACTGAGGTCTGAATGAAAAGCCATTGTCTAGTTAGTGAATAAGAGGATCACGACGAGTTGACGTGACACCTGAACAGTAATGTCCCTATGAGATATTTTTGTTAAACAAAACGTGAGTTAAATAATATGAACCTGAACGTATGACTATGAAACAACAACTCGTTAAAGTAACCTTTAACGAGTTGATAGTCCTTAATTTGCCCCTCAAAACACCACAAAGTCATTCACCTGAAACAAGATGTTTCAGGTGAGACACAGAAACATCTCTACGGCTGATATCTCCAAAACTCGGCAACTCATACCAAAACAATGTAGATGGATAAATAGCACTACTGGTAAGAGGAAAAATATGTATTTTTGATTTTGGGGTGAACTGTCCCTTTAAACTGTGCAGATAATCCATTAAAAAATACCATAATATATTAGAATCCATTAAATTGTCCATTAATAGTTCCCTTAAAATCTTAAAGGGAAAAGTGCCTTAAATACAGTGGTGTGAAAAAGTGTTTGCCCCCTTCCTGATTTATTTTTTTTTTGCATTTTTGTCACACTTAAATGTTTCAGATTATCAAACAAATTTAAATATTAGTCAAAGATGACACAAACACAAAATGCAGTTTTTAAATGAATGTTGTTATTATTAAGGGAAACCGAAATCCAAACCTACATGGCCCTGTGTGGAAAAAGTGATTGCCCCCTAAACCTAATAACTGGTTGGGCCACCCATAGCAGCAACAACTGCAATCAAGCATTTGCGATAACTAGCAATGAGTCTTTTACAGTGCTGTGGAGGAATTTTGGCCCACTCATCTTTGCAGAATTGTTGTAATTCAGCCACATTGGAGGGTTTTCAAGCATGAACTGCCTTTTTAAGGTCAAGACTTTGACTAGGCCACTCCAAAGTCTTCATTTTGTTCTTCTTCAGCCATTCAGAGGTGGACTTGCTGGTGTGTTTTGGATCTTTGTTCTTTTTACCAAGCAATGTGAGATCTACAGTCAGGTCAGGGTGTATCCAAGGATGTATTACTGGGAGTGGTAATGTTGGACTAATGTTTATTTCAGTTATTCCTAGTTCTTTTGCTTTTTGCTCAATTGTCCATCCAAAACTTTTTGTTTCTCTCCTCTCCTTTTCCCAACAGGGTTTTAGTGTATCTTGCGTTGGATGATCTTCACTATGTCCTTTTAATTGAACCCAGTAGTTTAACGATAGCTGTGTTCTCCTTAATTCCAGTGGCATTTCTCCCATTTCCACTTGTAATGCTGATGTTGGGGTTGTTCTGATGGCACCTGAACATAGTCTTAAAGCCTGATATTGAAAGTTGTCTAGCTTTCTGAGAGATGTACTTGCTGCAGATTCACTTCCCACCAGACATCTCATTACATTTAATACTTTTTTACACTTGTCAGTTACCTTCTGAATATGTACTGCCCATGTGATTCTTTCATCAAACCACAACCCCAGAAATTTAAATTGTTTCACTCTCTCCAATTCTTGATTATATAATCTTAATTTTAAATTACTGTCCTTTCTTTTCCGTGTAAAGAACATTGTCTTTGTTTTGTCTACTGAGAACTTAAATCCCCACTTAAATGACCATTCTTCTATTTTAACAATAGACTCCTGTATTTTCTTCACACTAAATTCCAAATTCCTACCTCTTTTCCATATTGTCCCATCATCCGCAAAAAGAGAGAATCCCATCCCATTCTCCAAATTCAGAAAAACATCATTTATCATAATAGAAAATAACAATGGACTCAATATACTCCCTTGAGGAGTTCCATTTTAAACAAAAAAAATTCTGAATAACACTTACCTATTCTTACTTGAATCGATCTTCCGTATAAAAAATATTTAATCCACCTATACATTAGGCCTTTAACCCCTAATTTACTTAGTTTAATTAATAATCCTTCCTTCCACATCATATCATAAGCCTTCTCTATATCAAAAAAGTATTTCATGTTCTAAACATAAAGCAGGGTCCATGGTATTTCTGCCTCTTCTGAATCCACTCTGATATTTTGATACATAGCCTTTGCTTTCCATATAATATGTCAATATGTCAACAATTGAGTTCTGCCTTTGTGAATGGTGTATTTGTTAAATCATTGGTATCTTCATCTTTCTGTAATAGTTCCTTATTCGCAGCTATTGTCTTTTCCCTTCCTCTTTGCCCCTCTTCACTATTATTATTAGAACTGTGAATTTTAACAAAAGTTTGTGCCAACATCTCTGCTTTCTGCTCTTCTGTCACCGTTGTAGTTAAATTGTCCACCAATACTGGATATCCATATTCTCTTTTAACCCCATTCATTCTTTTTATCATTCCCCATATTTTAGCAATTTCTGTTTCTCTTCTTACTGAGTTACAAAACTTCCTCCAAAACTCCTTCTTTCCATTCTTAATTGTTTTCCTTACCTTAGCTTGCAACCTTTTATATTCAATAAGATTCTGAAAATTGCGAGTTCTTTTTAACATTTTAAAAGCTTTATTTCGTGATTTTATTACATTTTCACATTCCTTTGTCCACCATGGTAGGATTTTCCTTTTATGCTTACCTCCTTTCCTTTGAATCGTTTGCTTTGCTGCCCCTAGGATGGCTTCACAAACAGAAATATTTAGTTCATAAACATCTTGATTAACATCAACTTTTTGCATTTCTTTATCACCAATTTCCTTACATTTTTCCCAATCAGCACTGCTTAAAACCCATCGATCTACTCCTCCAGTACCATATTCCTTTGCACTCAGCACTACTTCAGTTAATATGGGATAGTGCACTTCCTACTGTGGTTTCTTTTACAATTAAAACATTTCCATCATTGAGGCATATTAGATTTCTGATTTCCATTAGCTCTTCAATCACCTCTCCATTTCCATCATTATAGCTTCCCCATAACATACTATGAGCATTAAAATCTCCACAACAAATAACTTTTCCCTTCTAGATTTAAAGCTAATTCCTCCAGTACTTCTAATGACAGCTTTTTGCAAGGATTGTAAAGAATTTATTATTTTAATAGTACCATCTTTCGTCCAAACTTCCATTACTATCATTTCCCAGTCTTTTCCTTTCTTCAATACTCTATATTGCATTTCTTGTTTCACAAATACTATACAGCCTCCTCCATTTCCCTCCACTCTATATCTGCGTATATATATATATATATATATATATATATATATATATATATATATATATCTGCGTATATATATATATATATATATATATATATATATATATATATATATATATATATATATATATATATATATATATATATATATATATATATATATATATCCTTTTATTACAAACTCTAAAGCTGGCTTAAGCCATGTTTCTTGAATACATATTATTTCTGGTTTATTTCTGAGACCTTTGACAAATCCTTTAAATTCCTGACCATTTGCTATTAAACTTCTTGCGTTTCATTGAAGTATAATCATTAGGTTCTTTCTCCCAAGACCCCGGTTTCCTTCTGCCTCAAGTCTTTTGTTGATTTGTTTCCAGGACATCTCTGTCATATCCCAGAATTTTTCAGCTCCCTTCTCAATTATTTAGATTTTCTCTGTTTTATGTTTAACTTGATCTGCACAGTTGATTACATAAGCAATGAACAAAACCAGCTTATCTACTGTCAGTTCTATAGTTTGCCCTCTTCGACCTCCTTCTGGTCTTGAGTTTTGACTGGTTTTGTCTGTTTCTTCCATTCCCTTTTGTCTTTGCACCGTCTTCACTGCTTCAGCATAACTTATGTTAACTGTTTTTACTTGTTGAATTTCCACTGCTCTTTTCCTGACTTCATAACCCTCAAATGCCGCACTGTGTTGGCCACCACAATTACAACATTTAGCCTGTACATTATCTCCACATTCCCTAAATCTATGATCCCCTCCGCATTTGGCACACATTTGCTTCCCTTTGCAAACCATCGCTATATGCCCATACCTCTGGCATTTGTAACACCGAAGCAGAGGAGGAACATAAGCCCTGACTGGGAAACTCATACAGCCTATCTTTATTTTATCTGGAAGTACAAGGACCTGGAACTCTAGAAGCACTGACAAACTTTCTACTTTTTCACCATTGATTGTCTTTAACAATCTCTTTAGTCTCCTCACCTTGCCTCCCTGAATACTTCGTTTGAGTTTCTCCAGATCTTCATCAATGGGAATGCCTGTTATCACTCCCCCGTAAACTTTATTCTCACCCAGAACTCTTCTTTCATATACTGTTCTTTTGAAAATACTTTCAACCTGCATAGCTTTATTTCTCTGTTCTTCATCTCTACATTTTATTTTCTATAGGTTCCCGTCTCGAAGAATCTTGGCCATTTCCATTTCTCCTAACTTCTTTTTCAGCTCCCTAGATAACGCTATTGGGCTTATATTCATCTGCTCATCTTCCCTCCTGAATTTAAGTATTATTTTAAATTCCTCTCTCTCCACCTTCCTGCGAACAACCCGGTTACCTTCATTGGAACTGTTCTCCTCTAAGCTTCTTTTACTGCTGTGGCTGGCAGACACCCTTACCTCCTCTTCTTATCTCATCTTTGCTTTACCTCTCCCTCTTCCTCTATAAACCGGAGTCCAGTCATCAAACTCCATATCATCTTCATCATTTTCTACCTGAGTTGCCATCCCGATCCAGTCACAAACCAGTTTATGCCAACCGCCAAACCTAGATCGTCCACGGAAGTCAGCTTCTCTACTTCACTTTGTCATGCAGGTCCCATTTAAGTGATTTCTTGATTGAGAACAGGTGTGGCAGTAATCAGGCCTGGGTGTGGCTAGAGAAATTGAACTCAGGTGTGATAAACCACAGTTAAGTTATGTTTTAACAGGTGGGGCAATCACTTTTTCACACATGGCCATGTAGGTTTGGATTTTGTTTTCCCTTAATAATAACACCCTTCATTCAAAAACTGCAGTTTGTGTTTACTTGTGTTATCTTTGACTAATATTTAAATTTGTTTGATGATCTGAAACATTGAAGTGTGACAAACATGCAAAAAAAAAAAAAGAAATCAGGGGGGGCAAACACTTTTTCACAACACTGTATATCAGTACTAATTGATAAATTGCTGGAATTTTAAGGTACAAAATTAAGGGATTCAGTTTCATAGTTTATGAAAGTGAAGATTCATAAATGTGGTTTGTAACATACAAATAAAATAAATAGCTCACAGATGTGTTTTTTAGCAACTTTCGTGACACTTTGTCAAACGTCAACATAATCAACAAATTTATCCACAGATATTTTGTTTTCACTACTTTTACTCTAGCCAATCAGATATTAATCCATCAGTTTGCAATTTCCCACATTACGCTGACCAATCACAGCACACACTGTATGTGTTTGTTCAATTTATATTATTTATTTATGAAACAAAAATAACCATATATTGTTTTGACTGAGAGATTTTGAATATGAAAAGCCCAAAAGTGCCAGGATATTTAGCTATATCAGATGTTTTTTCCCATTTATGTTTTTTAATGCTGTGAAAATTCTGATTCCATATTTTTGTTTTTATTTTTTTCTTATACTTTGCTTTTGTTTATCTGAGATTTTACTGTGTGCTTCTAAATTTCTTTGCAGACATTCATATTTGGGAACTTTTGCAGGTCAAATGAGTGTGTTTACTGTTGGGTAAGAAGTCCATTAACATGAAAGGTCTTAACAGTAGATGCAGGATAAGGGCAGAGCTTGGATTTTAACCATCAACTGCAATAAGCTTGCTTTTTCCACCAAGTGTCTGCAATGTTCTTCTCACATATATACGTGATTTATTTGAGATAGCAACAGCTTGTTTCAGTATATTACCACAGTTATATGACTATACCATTTGTAATATTTTAGAAAGCAAACATACTTAACAGTGGCTGAAATGTACAGAGCTATTGTTATCCAGAATTCTGACCTATGTGAGCATCGTATACTGTTTATGTTGGTTTTGTGGTGTGAACAAGTTCTAATAGTAATGTTCAGAAGGTTCAATTCACTTCTGTTTGTGATCACGATATGAAGATGCACATAACAAGTATTGCATACAAATTAAAGGATGATTGTGGTTTATTAATATGTGAGACTTATTTTGTAGTTTTAGCCATAATTTCTATCAGCTATAATAACATTAAACTCAGAATTCACTAAAAACAAGTCTCACTAGTTTTTCTGCATCATTTTGAGACAGGATGTGCCTGATTTTTGCAATGTTACGTAGGTGAAAAAAGGCAGTCCCTAAAGTTTGTTTCATGTGGGAGGTAAAAGACAAATCCTGATCAAAGACAACTCCGAGGTTCCTTACGGTGGTTCTGGAGGCCAGGGCAATGCCATCTAGAGTAACTACATCTTTAGATAACATGTCTCGGTGTTTGGGGCCAAGTACAATAACTTCAGTTTTGTCAGAGTTTAACATTAGGAAAATTGATGGTGATCCAGGTTTTTATGTCCTTAAGGCATGCTTGAAGTTTAGCTAACCGATTTATTTAATCTGGCTTGATCGATAGATATAATTGGGTATCATCAGCATAATAATTAAAGTTTATGGAGTGTTTCCTAATAATATTGCCTAGAGGAAGCATATATGAGGTGAATGGAATTGGTCCAAGCACAGAACCTTGCGAAACTCCGTGACTAACTTTGGCATGCATGAAGGATTCATCATTAATATGTACAAACTGAGATCGATCTGATAGGATTTAAACCAATTTAGTGCAGTTCCTTTAATGCCAATTAAATGTTCCAGTCTCTGAAATAGGATGTGATGGTCAATGGTATCGAATGCAGCACTAAGATCTAACAAGACAAGTACAGAGACAAGTCCACTGTCTGATGAAATTAGAAGGACATTTGTAATTTTCACCAGTGCTGTCTCTGTGCTATGATGCACTCTAAATCCTGGCTGAAGATCAGGAGTTATGTACAAAGTCACACAACTGATTGGTGACTGCTTTCTCAAGGATCTTAGAGAGAAAGGGAAGGTTAGATATAGGCCTTATAGTTGGCTGAAAACACTGGATCAAGAGTGGGCTTTTTAAGAAGACGTTTAATTACAGCTACCTTAAAGGACTGTGGGACATAGCCTGTTAAAAAAGACAGATTGATCATATCCAGTAAAGAAGTGCTAAATAAGGGTAAAACTTCTTTAAGCAGCCTAGTTGGAATGGGGTCTAAGAGACAAGTCGATGGCTTAGATGAAGAAATCATTGAAATTAGTTGGAGAAGGTTGATAGGAGAAAAGCAGTCTAAATATATATCAGGTTTTACAGCTGTTTCAACAACAATGACAATTCTTGTTAAATTGAGAAACACTTTAAACATTCATTCTTGTTATCTAAACGATGCCCGATCAATATTATTGGAAGAGATATGACGCTAAGATTAGGAATTATCCTGATTTCCACTCCCGAAGGCTTCATTGTAGCCAGATTTTCTGACACTGCGTCACAATATGTGAAACACAGTAGCAGGGAGCTGATGTACTCTTATCAATGGAAGCTGCTTCACACAGCTGCTGACTCTGTAAATAACACTCTGATTACAGAGGTCAAAGCTCTCTTTCCAGACAAATATACACGAATAGACATCAAGTCGCCACAGCAGTTACACTGCACATCACATGTACATCTTAGGGTTGATAAACATTTTGAGGACACATGGTTCAGGCAAGACAAAGAGAGAAACACACTAAAGCTGACCTGGTTGTACTGGAATGATAAAAATGCACTGTCTCAGTAGCTTTCAATTATCGACTTTGTAAGGCTTTGTTTCAGGTCCCTAACACATATCCTCATGTTCCCCTGGTCAAAGCAAAGCAGGATATATGGGAATGCTTGGGCCCTTGCTGTTATAGCCTCATGTGACATTGTGGGTTATGCTGATCTGACACTGTTGGTTCCACATGCTGTCTCAGTGATATTGCTTGAATATAAAATATCACATCTCTCAACATCACATCTCTCAACAGCCACATATTGCTTGAAATGCTTGAAATATCACTGTTAACAGATGTACGGTGCTTAACCCAGCAACTCTCCTCCCTACAGCGGCAGACGGTGAACCTCACGATTGTGTGGCAGTGATAACAGAGACTTGCTCCCCCAGACCAGATCTGCAGGAAACACCATTGATCAATCCAGAGCTGGAGCTGTTTGCTGACTGTTCAGCATCACAAGATCCAGCAACTGGTAAAAATCTTGCAGGGTTTGCAGTAACAACATTGTATGAAACAATTCTGGCTAAACCACTCCAATCAAATTACTCAGCACAGGCAGCAGAGCTAGTTGCATTAACGGAAGCATGTAAATGTGCTAATGTTGCTGAACTCTTGGATGCTGTGCTGTTGCCTTAACAGATTGCCATAAATGTAATGTAAATGTGGAGCACACACTAACAACCTTGATCCTATCTCACAGGGGAATGCTAGAGCAGATAAGGCAGCAAAAGCTGCTGCCAAACAATCACCGCTCACTCAATGTGTTGCGTTACTAATGAACCTCTGACACCTACAGCTGATCTGCAGGAACTGCAGACAAGAGCAACGGCAGAGGAAAAAGCAGTGTGGCGAAAGGCAGGCTGCACTAGCACAGACAAAGTCTGGTATGGACCAAGTAGCAGACCATGCTTACCGAAGTATCTGTTCCATTATTATGCTGTGATGACCCATGGGTGAGACCATGGGTCAAAGGGGAGCATGGTGCTGGAGCGGAACAGATGCTGGTTCGCAAAGAGATTTAATAACTTCTCTGAAATTTTTTTTTGCCAAAAATGCAGATGGATTTCATTGAGCTGACACCCAGTGAGGGAAGGAAATATTGTTTGGTCATTGTTGACATGTTCTCTAAATGGGTGGAGGCCATCCCAACAGCCAAACAGGATTCAGCAGCAGTAGCAAAGAGTCTTATACAAGATATCGTCCCACGCTGGGGTATTCCAGATAAGATCTCCAGTAATAATGGTACACCATTCATGAGCGCAGCATTGAAGAGTGTAGGCGAGTATCTTGGTATTGATTTAAAACATCATTGTGCTTATCACCCAGCCAGCGCAGGAGCCATGGAGAGGGAGAACAGTTCTCTGAAAAACAAGCTTGCAAGTGTTGTGATGAGACAGGGTTGCCCTGGACAAAATCACTGCCCATTGTTCTGATGTACATGAGGTCCAGGATAAGAAGCAGGGGGGGTCTCAGCCCTTTTGAAATCCTATTTGGCAGACCAATTAACACTGGTACTGGGCCAGTGAAAAGACGACTTCCTGACACCAGCCAATGTGAGGATGAGATGCTACGCTATTGCGCAAACTTATCCTCTGTGCTTTCTGATATTCACAAACAGGTGAAGGAAGCCATTCCAAGGGCTGCAGAGAGGAAACTGCATGACTTGGAGCCTGGTGATTGGATTGTGGTGAAGGATTTCAGACGAAAGAACTGGCAGGCTCGCAGGTGGAATGGTCCCTACCAGATATTGCTCACCACTGAAACAGCTGTAAAGATGGCAGAGAGAGCTACGTGGATCCACGCCACCCACGGCAAACGAGTACCCGAGCCGAGGCCAGCAGCCAATCACCAGACAAGTGAGATCGAGATCAGTGAGTGAACCAAACCTTCCTCCCATTGTGCATCAGGGGGTATTGGAGGGGAGTGGCGGTCCCGTGGGGGAATTTCTCTGAGCACACCTAGAAATTCCACTGGGACCACCTAGAACCGCTACCCTCCCGAACCAACATCACGGGCACACTGATTAGGGGGTAGGCAGAGGTGACACATCTGATAAGATGACACTTGAGACCAGGGAAAGATGGCGATGAAGGGGTGACGGACTGAGAGGCCACGGAGACGGGGTGCTACTCGCTGTCATCATTGTCCTGTCATCAGTCTCACTAATGGAAATATTTGAATCACAACTAACCCTAGAAGAAGGAGGGGTCAAAAGGTAGGTGGCATCCATCTTCCCCAACATCTCAGCTCAGCTGGAAGACAACACATGGTATACAACTATACTGACTACTGCCAGAAAAGTGACTAACCAGAGCTGCTACGCCCGTGTGCAGCTCCCCCATGGGGTGGGGGATTCCATCCCAGTGAAACCCAGGCTATTAAATGTCTCAGAGACCCTAGGAGTCATGGTGGCATTCACTCGGGGGGTTACTCTGCAGAACAGAACAGTGAGAGACATGGGAGCTGCACTCAAGCTATGTAACATCAGCATCACCAACTACGACGGCTCCACAGCAAGGGTTTGGAACATGAGCCAAATAACCCAGCAAGGGATTCATCGACAGTGCTACACATCTAGAGACCACTTCCTGGGGACTTCAGCATGCAAACAGATTGTCACTACAACATGCGGCACCAAGTGGAACAAGGGAGGCTGAAGCGAATGCAGGGGACCTCAGCCATACATCGCTCAGCTGAATCTGACTGACACCACCAGCTTACTCCGCCCTGGAAGTGACAATCCCATCGTCCTGATGCCTACGAAGGATGCATTTGGTTCCCTAAAAGAGCACGTGTGGGTATGTGGACAACATGCTGCCTTGCTAAGCTGATAACATCTGTGAACATTCTACCCACCATCACTCATTTTCACACCCACTATGCTCACTATTACTTACCACACAGAGCACGGCGATCCACTACGAGAGTGTCACCAGGGGAGAAAGGAATGAGTGGCATCCTCCCCTGGTGGGGGACTGTGAATAATGCACACAAGACCACCTGCCCATAGATCTTGGGAACTTGACAGCCCTGGTAGAGGTGGGGTTTACCACTCACGCCTACCATGCAGGGGATCAAAAACGTGGCCCTGCAGAACAGGATGGCTTTGGACTTGATGCTGGCTAGTCAAGGAGGAGTTTGTCATATTATTGGGACTGATTGTTGTACCTATGTTCCTGATATCACAGACAATATGACTCATGTTGTTTCCCACCTGAATGACCTACTGCATGAGGAGAAAAGCCTAGACTCCCAGAGTGTGGGAGGATGGGACATGTGGCCATGGCTGACTATGGGAGGATGGAAGAATGTGTTGATGAAAATGTTGGCACCCGTGCCCCTAGTTATTGTGCTCTTCCTCCTTTTGACCTGCTGTGTAATTCCCTGCTTCAGATCAAAGATTGCTACAGCAATTAAATCATCTATGGGCCAGTATATTAATATGCCAATAGAAACATCCAGCTCTGTTGAATGGATTCCACCGTTTGACAATGAGATGATTTGAGGAGAATAAAATTGCATGTAACCACACTGGATTTTGAAGTATGATGCGAATTTAGAATAAAATGCTAATGCATGCTCATATATTACTGCTAGAGCTATTTACCTAATGGTTACAGTTATAATAATAATAATAATAATAGTTCTGTTGTTCTGTTGATTCACGCATGCTTATTGTTTATAACGTTGTTCTTTGGTTTAGTCTCATTAAATTTAAAAAGGGAGGAATTGTAATGGAAAGAACAAATGGACTCTCAGCAGATTATACTGTTGTATGTTTTTGCTGCTGTGAGTCTGTCTGCAGACGCTTGAAGTATACCTAAAGAACCTAAAGAGAGACAAGTGATTGCCTTGAGTGTTTCTTTATTCCGAAGAAATTGACACTACACTGACCCATAGATGATTTAATTGCTGTAGCAATCATTGATCTGAAGCAGCATGGCTACAGCACTAGCAGATAGACATCTAGTGTAGGAGTTTTTGCCTAATGGCGTGTAGTCCAGTAATAGGAGTTCAAAAGTTATTAAATAATGGCCCAATAATGAAGGATTCTGAGGAAAGATTAAATGTTCAATTTCAATGCCATATACCGGAACAAGGTTGAGGGTGTGGTTATAACAGTGAGTGGGTTTATGTACTCTCTGACAGAAACCAATTGAATCTAATAATGAGATAAGCGCAGTACTAAGGCTTCATTAGTACATCATTATCAACATACACGTCAATATGATAATCTGATAATACAGCAGAGATCTAATGTTTAAGAGTCCACATTTAATTCTCCTATTTTGTTGTGCTATTTCAGCGGAGGTAACTTTGTTTAGGTTTTTGTGTATAACTCCTCTTCTGTTAACTTTTGATTTAATTAATTTAAGTGGTCGGGGGGCAGACACCGTCGCTAAGGAATTTTGGGGGGGTAACTGGAAGCGCAGAGAAGCGTGTAGGACTGCAACTCTGCCTCCTGGTCTCAACTCTAGGTTATTATGGTTTTGGTCCACTAATAAACTCGGTGAGATATCTAGATATGAGAGCTGCTCCATCCAAAGTGGGATGAATGCTGTCTCTAATCAGACCAGGTCTTCCCCAGAAAGTCTGCCAATTAGTCCAGCATGTCCACATCATTTGCTGGACACCACCTCGACAGCCAGCGGCGGAATGAAGACATGCGGCTAAACATGTCATCACTGGTCAGGTTTGGCAGGGGCTCAGAGAAAACTACAGAGTCCGACATTGTCTTTGCATATGTACACACCAAATTAATTATAGTGACCTCTGATTGGCGTAATCAGGAGTCATTACCACCAATGTGAATAACAATCTTACTGTATTTACGCTCTATCCTTAGGCAGCAGTTTTAAATAGGATTCAGTGTCGTCCGCTCTCACCCCAGGAATACATTTGACTATAATTGCTGGCGTCGCTAACGTTTCTCGAAATGGAGCTGAACAGGTTGGTGGTGAACCTTGGGCTTCTGCTTAGGGCTATGCTTCCTTCAGACAGTCACCCAGCCTCCCTGGTTTCACGGCTGCTAGGGAGCTGCCGGGGGATGGCTAACAAGAGCTACCTCTGGCCGGTCCATACCTCTTACTGGGGGCTGGCTAACTACAGCAGCTAACAATTGAGTTCCCATGGTGCGGAATCACGTTTCCAATTCACTAAGCCTTGCCTCCAACACTACAAATAAATTACATTTATTACATGTACCATTATCACAAAAGGAGGCAGAGGACTAACTAAACATTTGACACATGAACAAGAGAGAGCAGGAGAGGGAGAGAGACAGAGACAAGCCATCGGTAGCTGCTAAACTAAAGAACGTTAGCAAGCAAAACTGAATAGTGTGTAAACTGTGGGATTAGGGAGAAAGATGCTAAAAGAAGGAGAGAGTGATGAGTGCTTGAGCAGAACTAGTGTACATTTAAACGTATAGCAGATAATTATCTGCTGTAATGAATAATCAAACAAAATTAACTGGGAAGAGCTAGAGCAGCAAAAGTACACTACCAGTAACACACAAGTACCGGCGACCAGAAATGAGACAATACGTTTAAACAGCCTGCTATCAATAAGTCTCTTAAGACTCTCCAATTGATCCAGAATTCTGCGAGATGTGTACTGACAAGAACTAAGAAAAGAGATCATATTTACAAAGCTCTTAATGGTCAGGCCCCATCGTGTCCTAAAGAGCTCCTATTACCTTATTACCCCACTAGAACACTGCGCTCCCAGAATGTAGGGTTACTTGTGGTTCCTAGACTCTCCAAAAGTAGAATAGGAGCCAGAGCCTTCAGCTATCAAGCTCCTCTCCCGTGGAACCAGATCCCAGTTTGGGTTCGGGTGGCAGACACCATCTCCACATTTAAGAGTTTCCTCTTTGGTAAAGCTTAAACTTAGGGGTGGCTCAGGTGAGTCCTGAACCATCCCTTAGTTATGCTGCTATAGGCCTAGACTGCCGGGAGACTTCCCATGATGCACCGCTCTCCTCTCTCCTCCTCTCAATCTCCATCTGTTCGCATTCTTTTCCCATTAATGCACGTTACTAACTTGACATCTTCTCTCTCCCGTAGTTTTGTGCTTTCTCGTCTCTACATCACCATCATTGAGTCCATCCTCACCTCCTCCATTACCATCTGGTACTCTGCTGCCACTGCCAAGGACAAGGGCAGACTGCAGAGTATCATTTGCTCCACAGAGAAGGTGATTGGCTGCCATCTACCTTCCCTCCAGGACCTGTAAGCCTCCAGATTGTGGCTGATCCCTCCCACCCTGGAAACAAACTGTTTCAGACACTCTCCTCTGGCAGGAGTGTCCTCAAAGAAGAAAATTAGCAGGTGTGTCAGTTCCTGATTGGAGGTTCCTTGGAGGCCGCGCTCCACCAGCACACACACACACATACACAGACAAACACAGGAGGAGAGCCAACAGGGGACAAACAAATGGTACAGGAATGGTTCAGCTGTACCATGACATGCTTCATTGCAACATCTACCCTACATGAAAGAAAATGCTCAGTAAGACCACACGTAGTCTGTATGCATTAGTAGTCAGATATGGCTATAAGTCCAAATATTAGTGGAATATTAGCCTCCACGTAAACATAGCTAGTGTATAGTTAATGTAAACGTCACTGATTTCTCACAATATTTTCACCTTTGACAACGCTGTTTTCACAGAGATTGCCTAGGTCTGTTATGAGTTGTTTCTTCAGCATGTGTTGGATTTTTAAATGTAGGTCTTGTTTACCTAAATATTGTGAAGGTATCTAAGGTTGAGGCTTTGGGTGTGGAAATGGCCATTTTGCCATTTGACCACCAAAAGTCCAGCTTAGAGGTGTATGAACTGAGCAGCAAAGGAGCAACTGACTTCTTGACTCAACACATACAGTGAACAACTTTGCACTGCATTTCAAAGGTGATATTGGTTATATGAAAATCCACACAAATGGACTCGTAACACGTAATAGTGCAAAGATACATAATACAGTTATGAAATGAATAGTTGTTGTTGTAGTTGTCCGTTGTTACATTTGCTGACAGCTCCTCAGCAGAAACATCCAGTACCAAATATCAAGTCAATATACTGTTTAAAAAAAAGTGTAGGATCAAAAAAATAGAAAGCATATTTTTTAGCACATTCTACCAATGTAAAGAAATGGCTTAGACTTGTATCTTGATAACCTAATATGCCTCCATGAATAAGTGGCATTATTATTGAATTAATAAATTATTTTTCTAATGTGCCCATCAATCATTAGATTATGACACCTTAACAAAATTACATGTTTATAGCCTGTACACTGGTTATCAACAGGAGGGGAAGTCAGAATTGTCAAACTGTGACAATACCCTTTTATGGAAGGGCCCAATTAAAAGCCATTTTGAAAGACGCCAAGCCATTTGAAATAAGTAAGTGATATTAACAAGCTATTTGGGTTGGAGTGTGGGAAGAACCAGATAACACTTGTAGGCCTGTGTTAAAAAATAACACAGTCCTACATGTGAGTGCTGGGCCATTGCAAACATCCAGAACAGCTTTATTGCATTTTAACACTTTGTGGGGCACTATTCCTCAGTTGGTGTTTTCATGATTATAGTGGAACACATTTTCTAAGGCACCTCTCCAGAATATCCAATAAGTGTTTAGTTGAATGGTAAATGGACTGTACTTATATAGCGCCTTTCTGACTACTTAAAGCACTTCAACTACATATCTCATTCACCCAGCGATCATTTCATCATCAAAGTAACTAAGCATTCACACACATTCACAGCACACAAGCACAGCCCTCGGGAGTAATTTGGGGTCTTGCCCAAGGCAACTTCGACATGTGGGATCGAACCGCTGACTTTCCGATTGGTGGACAACCCGCTCTACCACTAAGCCACAGGATGATCAATCCTGTTGATCTTGCCTCCAATGAAGACGCGGATCTTGCAGTCCTTCCACCTCTTTTTGTTGGTCAGTAGATAGGGAATCAGCAGGGTCAGACCTGGACAGGAGGCAACAAACAGGCGCTCAACATAAATAATAAATAATAATAAAACTTTATTTATAGAGCACTTATCAAAACAAAGTACAAAGTGCTTCACAACAAGAAAAATAAAATACCACAGTGAATGATGAAATATAAAGAAATAAAATACATAAAATACACAAAAGCAATAAAATAAACAGCCAGTTCAGGTAAATTCAGGATATGCTTTCAGATAAAAATGTGTTTTGAGAAGAGACTTAAATGAAGACACAGACTCAGACAACCTAATTTCTTCTTTGTTCCAGAGCCTCGGGGCCCTGATGGCAAAAGCTCTGTCCCCCTTAGTTTTCATCCTGGACTCAGGAACAGGCAGAAGACCCCTGCCCGAAGATCTCAAACTACGTGAAGGTTCATAAGGGATTACAAGGTCTAAAATAAAATCTGGAGCCAGGCCATGAAGAGCCTTAAAAGTAATCAGCAAGATCTTAAAATCAATCCTAAAACAAACAGGGAGCCAATGTAAAGAGGCTAAAACAGGTATGATGTGGTCATACTTCTTGGTCCTGGTTAATAGCCTAGCAGCTGAGTTCTGTACAGTCTGCAGTTGTGTCAAAGTTTTTTGATTAAGACAAGTGAACAGGCTGTTACAATAATCGAGGCGTGAGGAGATAAAAGCATGTACAACAGTTTCTGCATCAGTAAGATTTCAAATAGATCGGATTTTTGCAATGTTTCTGAGGTGATAGAAACGAGATTGGACAAGCTTGGTGATATGTTGCTCAAAACATAAATTGCTATCAAACAGGACACCAAGATTTCTTGCAACAGGCTTGATATGTTGTGACAGGTTACCAGTAGATGGCAGTATTTGTTTAGTGATGTGTTGGGGCCCAATAACAAGGATTTCAGTTTTATTTGAGTTGAGCTGAAGAAAATTTATCGACATCCAGTTTTTTATGTCAGACAGGCAGTCCTGCAGAGAACTCAGCGTACTAAGGTCAGTGGGCTTGACAGGGAGGTACAACAGAGTGTCATCTGCATAACAATGAAAAGAAATTCCATGTCTGTGGATGACATCACCCAAGGGAAGCATGTATAAGTAGAACAGTATTGGTCCCAGAATTGAACCTTGGGGCACACCATACTTGATATGGTAAAAGGATGACATGAAGTTATTAATGCTGACACAGAATTTCCTGTTGGACAGATAAGGTGAGAACCAGTCAAGTGCAGTGCCAGATATGCCCACCAAGTGCCTCAGTCTATCTAAAAGAATGCCATGATCAATTGTGTCAAAGGCAGCACCTAAGTCCAGCAGCACAAGAATTGAACACATGCCTGCGTCTGCATTCATTTATCATTAATGACTTTGAGAAGGGCTGTCTCAGTGCTGTGGTGTTGACGAAAACCAGATTGGAACTTTTCAAAGGTATTATTGTTTTCCACAGCAGCAAGAAGCTGCTTGGATACAAGTTTTTCGAGAATCATGGAAATAAAAGGCAGTTTAGAGATTGGACGATAGATATCCAGGAGGGTGGGATCAAGCTGGACACAAGCAGTTTTAAAGTAATCTGGGACACAGCCAGCCAACAGCGAGCTGTTAAAAATAATTTGTAAAAGGGGCGCAATACAATCCATAACTTCCAATAAAAACCTAGTTGGGATTTTGTCCAGAGGGCTGGAGGATACTCTCATAAGAGACATGATGTCTGTGAGTTCAGGCATAGTAACAGCAGAAAAATTGCTCAAAGAATCCCTGAGCGGGTGATCCACATCTAAAAAGGCAGGATTAGGGGTGATATCAGATCTTATTAACTTCACCTTACCAGCAAAGTGCAAAAGAAACTTTTCACAATCAGTATCACAATCAGCAGGGGCACAAGGAGAGGCTGGGTTAACTAACTGATCCACAGTCTTAAACAGGAATCTTAGGTTGTGCTGATGGGCAGAAATAAGTGCAGAGAAATGAAGTGTTCTTGCATCCTTCACCTTCCTATTATAAAGGAGCAATAACTCTTTCATAGCCACAAAGTAAAGTTTAAACATGAGCACTTCAAAGGAGGAAAAATCATTGCAAGCTATGAGGTCACACTTTAAATGCTTCCTATAGACAGTAACAAGGCCCCCACCTCGACCACAAACCCTATGGCAGCTAAAGCAGTCATAATCTGGAGGGCACAATTCAGCCAGCTGACTGATCACCAGGACGTAACCAGGATTCTGTTAAGAACATAAAATCTAAATCAGTAGAAGAGATAAAATCATTTAAAATAAACATTTTGTTATAGAGGGATCTTACATTGAGAAGAGCCATCTTAAAAAGTCTGTGCTGTTCAGATTTGAGGTTGAGAGTGGAGATAGGGTTCTGGCTCGGATCTTTATTAAATTATTATTATTGCTGTGTCGGCTGTGTCTGTGTCGTATTAAGGACCTATCCGAAATTACCACAGGAATTTTAAAAGTAGCACTAGAGGGATCCGGGCTCCAAATAGCAGCACTATGATCAGTCCACAAGGGGGAGGTAGTGACAGCAGAGGGTGCGTGGCTGTTTTTGGTGGGCAGAGAAGAGAAAGAAGAAGAGACAGGGGAAACAGGTGATGTAAATAGTCAACTACGTGAGGAGGACAGCACAGCGTGCTGCAGGTTAGCCACCAGCATGCGGCTACCTGACTTGTTTGGGTGAAGACCATCTCATGCAAACAAGGAAGAACGATCCCAGAATACGTTAAAATTGTGAATAAAAGCAACGTCATGGGTACTACAGACAGACTGGAGCCAGGTATGAAGGCTGAGGATCCTGCTAAAACGGCCAATTCCACGACCCAGTGTAGGAATTGGACCTGAAATGAAAGCATGCTTTCCGGTGCTGTTGAGCAGGTCAAAAAGGTGACAGATAAGGGAGGAGAAGATGTTTTTAGTTTCTCTTCCTTTATTTATACTAATCCAGAGAGTCTATTTATTTTCTTAAAATTTTGCTGTTCCTCCATTCGCATGACACAGCCTCATGCAAATCAATTAAATTCAATTTTATTTATATAGCGCCAATTCATAATAGTGTCATAGTTAGCCACTATGCCCCCTGATCCTCTTGTACTCTTTTGTATCTGCCCTCCCTTGTGTTTCTTGGCTGTCCCAGGTCTGTTGTTGTCTATGCAAGTGTGTGTCTGTGTTCTGGCTGGCTCCCCAATCTCCCAGCCGCGGTTGATTACCGGCACACCTGTTCTCCATCATCATCTATTACAACAGTTTATCTACTGGGCTCATCCACACTTCCAGCGCCAGATCGTCTTCATACCCGTGTATGCACAACGTGAAACGGCCTCCGCACGTAAGCAAACTGTTTAAGTGCTGAAATACTTACCTTGATGGTAACCTCGTCTGTCTCTGTCACAGATCTACGCCCTGCCGGTAATCACCGTTCCAGTCAGTCCCCGGATCCCCGAGACTTCCACTCCACGCCAGTGGTCACGACGCTCCTGTCCTCCGACTCCCGGACTTCAGTACCAGGCTTCACGGACCCATCGCCAGGTCAGCCTAGCCTCCCGCCATGCCAGCCAGCATGCCAGGACAGCAGTCGAGTCCACGGAACGACCACGAACAACGCTGGACACTGCATCTTTCCCTGACAATCACAACAATAAAGCTGTTCGAACCCTTATCTGCTCTGTCCGTGTGTCCTGCTTCTGGGTCCCCAGTTCGGTCCTACAACAAATAGAAGTTATCTCATTGCACTTTTCCAATAGAGCAGGTCTAGACCATACTCTTTATAATATTAATTACAGAGACCCAACAAATCCCACCTTGAGCAAGCATTTGGCGACAGTGGCAAGAAAAAACTTCCTTTAAGAGGCAGAAACCTTGGACGGAACCAGATTCAATGGTGGGCGGCCATCCGCTGCTGCCGTGTTAATCAGCACCACAGTTGTAGTTCTTCTGGTTAGGGTCTTAAATAGATCTACTAAATATATCAAATATCGAGTACAGCCAAATTAATAATTACACTTCATCTATATTTTAACGAGTATTGTAGAAATCCGGTTTTGGGTTCCTAGATCTGCCGGTTAGCAAAGTAGGCTTGTAAACGTAAATAGGGTCGTAAAAAGATATATCTACTAAATATATCAAATATCTAGCGCAGCCGAACTAGTAATTACACTGCATCTAGATAATATATGTTAAGAAAGAGTAAAATGTTTATTTCAGATATTTTAGCAATAACAGGAGTCAAACATTCCGTGGTATACAGCTTCCACATTACGTCATCGACTGACACCGAAAGCAGCCAATGGGAAGAGAGAAAAAGTTATTCATCTACACAGGCCTGGATGAGAGCGTATTTCATGCCAAAAACACCTATGTAAAAAGCTATGTGGCACACTATGTCTAGCCAATTATGACTGTAAAATCATTTTATAATAATTAATTTATTAATGTTGGATGAGAGCAGCTTTTAATCTTCAATCTGGAAGAGGACAAAAGAAGACAGAGTGCTATGTCATGTTTTAATAGGTGGTTTCTCAAATGATTGGCAGGTAGTTGGCAGGTGGTTAGTAAGTGGTTGGCAGGTGGTGATAACAGACAGATACAGCTTACTTTCTGTTTCATCCTCCATATACGACTCACAAGTCCCAGATCTATCTATTACAGAAAGTACAGCATAAGAATTCAGTAGTTACAAACCTGAAAGCATTACTGTGGTACACCTGACCAAACATTACATAAGTTATAAGGTGGGAATTGATTATTAATCATGTCATATTCAATTACTGCAGCATTATAGCAACCCTTCATTTATATCAACATCATTGTGACAGTTCCTACAACAATATGCTATGTTATTGTCTGGCTCCTAGCTATCTAATCACACCTAAGCTTCCATGTTGAAGCACATCAGTACCATATAGTCTTACATAAACACATTGAATCAGTTTAATGATGTAGTTCCTTTTCCATCTAGAGTCAGTGTCTGGAGAACAGCTCTAATAAAGTGTTTAATTTCTACTTACTTCTTCATCCACACAGCTTACAGGATTGTACTTCATTACTGTACATGGAGAGGTAAGTATAACATATTTGCAATATTCTTTATTAATATTTGTGACCTTATTACAATATTCAAGACATTCATGCATTCACTTAAGTTGCTTCTTTTTGGTTTTGACAACAAAGATAACAGGAAACAAGACAACCGTCAATGCTACATACTGCCAAAAATTCTACTACTCACAACTATTGTTACCTACTTCTTATGTGCATGGTTTACCTGGTGCCTCTCTGATGACAGATGAGATGTCTTCTTGAGCAAGAATTGATATTTTTCTCTGCTTTGTCTAATCTCTCTTTAATTTACTTATGTTGACAAATTTGTGTGACCAGCTAAACTCCAAAACATATAACATTTTAAAAAATGGACAACTAAGTACAGTGGTTACATTGTACTACCAGCACTGAATTTTGACAGGTTATATATACAGCAGTAGACAAACCTAGGTCAGTTGATTTTCTCCGTCCATAATGCAGAAGGGCATCAGTCAGCAGGTCAAGACGGTGAGATGGAGTGGGAAAAGATTTAAGATTACTTTAAGGGATTTCGATATTTTCTATTATTTCAGCAGTGCAGTGGACAGACAGGAAAATGGAGGCCAAATATAGAGTGAATGATGTGTGACACAGGTCTTGATGTCTCTAAGAACTCAATGAAATTACCTGGCATGGCAATTTGTGTCCATAAATGTGAAATGCTGTTATGGCCAAGGAGATGTTGTCTGGTATGCCCTCCCTTGATTTTTGATTAAACACACTATGACATCATTTTGAGTTAATGTGTCATAAGTCTTTTATCAAAACAATAATTCAGTTTCACACAGGAGTTTAAAAATGTACTGACATGCAATGCATGTGAGGCAACACCACAGGCAATGTCATAGACCACTATGCAGGCGTATGTTCTTGTCCTCACATCTTTGGAGAAGCTCCTCAGTGACATAACACAAAAATATGAATGATGAAATACTCATACCACTACTTCATCATATACACTGATCTTAATTATTGCATAATTTAATGAGTTTGCCTACTCAATTGTAAACATGTACTGAAAATGTATTGAGAATTAGGCTTCTTTTGCATTTTAGCCCACACAATCTGTAAATAGCTAGTAATATTTAAAACCATGCCTATTCCTGACTGATCAGAACTTTTGTAATTAGACCTTATTTCATACGTTTTATTTATTTATTGACACCTTCACTGTAAGGTTTATCAAGACATGCCACAATGATGGTTAGTGTATTGTTTAACGTTCTAGGACATTTTAAACTGTAAAATTACAGTGAGGCTGAAGCATAGGCTATTCCTCATATGACATAGGCCAATTACTTGTTGCTGCCACAGGTGTTTTCAAAAGTAGCCCATCTAATGAGGATGTCCCCAGTTTGTCCAATCAATGCATTTCTTAATGTGTTTTCATCAATTATTTTGTTAATATTTTTTACACGAGACAACTCTACACAGTAGGACGTAATCTTTCAGCGCAGACACACATTCATATAGAGTATGTGGGGGCGAGACTGGTACAGACAGAAAAGCTTGTTTCTCTATCATCATGCTCGCATTGCACATTGCACATATAGTAAAGGCCAAGGTGATACTTGACATGGTTCACTAAGAAGTTGTCATTTTTATGAAAAAGATCAATCCTTGACGTGTAAAGAAAATTAAAAAGATTTTTCAATGTAAAATAAAAAAAACCTGTGCTGACAATTGTCACAGATACGCCAGGCTCCACTCTCACCCAGACATGACACATGCCTTCACCTGAGTTCTAATTACACACCTGGTCTCAATCCCACACCTGAAACCCATCACCTCCCCAGCAGTATAAAGACTCCACACTCACCTCAGTCAGTGTCCGGTCTCGTTGATACATGGATTCAGACTCCAGTCAAACTAGACATCGTTGGACTTCCGAATTGCAAACCCACTATCTTCGTCTCCAAGACTCCCCGTCTCTCAGACCTGCTACGCCAGTATTCCGGTGTGAGATTCTCCTGCTCCTGATCGGTAACTTCAGCCGATTAAGGACAGTATCCACACTCCTGTGTGTCTACTCATTTGCCTGCTCTTTTGCCTCATTGCTGTGTCGTGAAATAAACCTTGCTTTCTCCATCTCGGTGCCTCCAGCCTATCTGTGCGTAACAGAAGACCGGACCGCCGAAAGCCGACCAGCATGAGCGCCCCGGATCCCTTTCCGCTGCCGGCGGACACCTCGAGCCAACCCACCAGCGCTCCGCCGCTACCCTCTCCATCAGCCTCCACTTCCGCCTCCAACACCAGCGCCCCACCACCCATCGGATACGTCATCGCAGCGCCACCTCCTGCTCCCTTCTCCGGCTCAGCGAGGGAATGCGAAAGCTTTCTCACACAGTGCACCATAGCCATGGAAATGCAGCCATACCTCTACCCAGACGAGCGATCCAAAATAGCATTTATCATCAATCGGCTCCAGTGGCGTGCGCTGCAATGGGCTACAACCCTCTGGAACCAGAGGGGACTGGTAACCCAGTCTTTTCCCAGTTTCCTAAATCACTTCAAGGAAGTCTTCGGAGGAACCGAGGAACGTACCTCAGCAGGGGAACGACTCTACCACCTTCCGGCAGGGCTCCCGCACGGTGATGGACTACGCATTGGAGTTCAGGACCCTCGCAGCGGCTAGTGGGTGGAATGAGTCAGCCCTGATCACCACCTACCGTCAGGGTTTGGACCCACAGGTAAAACTACATCTTGCTGCATATGACAACCTCGGGCTCGAACAATTCATTCAGTTGTCAATACGAGTCGACGCCTGTGTTCAGGCGTGTATGGCAGAACCCCATCCTCAGTGCTTTTCTGCAATTCTTTTCTACACAGTCATTTGGTTCCCTCTTGGGTTATTTAAAGATTCGTAGTTTGGAACTCCTCTTTAAAAAGAGGAGGAGTGAATGTGGGAAAGGGAAAATAAAAAGACAAAAAAAAAAAACATAAAATATTTAAAAAACTGATTAAGTAAAAGGCGTGAATGCCAAGCGAATGATCTGGGAAGGCAATAAAATAGGCCGCTCTAAGAGGCATTAAAGGGTTAATATTATTTTTATTTTTGGGTTGGTTCTCAAGGAAGTCTGTAAACTATCTAACTGTCTTGCAGCCAGCTTCAAGGTCCTTTTTTTTCTTTCCTCTTAATTGTGGCAGAAGCGCTCCTAAGAATCCAGCCAAAATATTAAAAAGCACAAAGAGGCCATTTAAAACACCAAACGAAGTTATTATAGTTGGGGAATCGGGGTTAAAGAATAAATATGGGTTCTAACAATAGCAAAACTTCTGAGAATGAAAGATCAAAACTGCTATCACCTATGTTGAAATCCCCTAATATAAACTACATGATTACCAATTATGGGAAGCACAGCATTGACCAGCTGGACATCTGGGTAAAGGAATTTGGTTTTCCATCAACCGGCAGCTTCTCTCTCAGACAGATAGAGATATTAAAAGGCGAATTAGAAGAGAAAGAACAAGTCACTCAAAAGAAAAGAAATAAGCAATTTAAAGCAGACTGGAAGGCTTATGCTTGTTGGCAGCATGAAGCCTATTTTAGGGATAAAAAAATAAATAAGGCAGGGACAGATCAGCCAAACACCTCTGTGTCTCAGTATGTCCCACAGTGTGCCAAGCTGGATCTGGACCTGGACTCGGCCCCCTTCAAGGAAGTCAGCCTCAACAACGAGCAGCTACAGCAGCAGCACCAGCAGAGGCACAACCACCAACTGCGGCCTCGATACACCTATATGAGGTAACAGGAGCCCAATCACCACCAATCGCCATTCCAGCCCTCATCGCACTCGAAGCAACAAAGAATTCCGAGAATCAGAACAGAGGCCGAGAGCAAGGCCGACGTGGAGGAAGAGGACGAGGAAGGAATGACGCTTGTTTCAAATGTGGCAAAATGGGACATTGGGCAAAAGATTGCCCCAAGAATCACGAGCAGGCTGACTGACTAGATGGGGTGTCGACGCCAGGTCGGGAAGGAGCTGGCTTGAACACTGAACTGGAGACGACAGAGCATTCTTCACATCAGTTACGTAAGAGCACCCACACTGACACAAAAGAGCATGTGAACACACAAGACAACTGCCTGCATGAGACACCGACACACACAAGCCACTGATGACAAAGCCCCAGCAGAGATATACACTGAATATACACGATGCATACAAACGCATGCCTGAATACACAATCAATGTTGCTGGAAAAGACATTGTTTTTCTTGTGGATTCTGGTGCGACTGATTCTGTCATCAGAGAGTCAAAATTTGCAGTCCTTCCAAAGATGAGTGGCAGATTTGTGAGGACAGTGGGAGTTTCAGGAACGCCCCTGGTGGAAAGGTATACCACACCATTGCCATGCAGTGAAGAAATTGAGAAACACTTTAAACATTCATTCTTGTTATCTAAATGATGCCCGATCAACATTATCGGAAGAGATATGATGATAAGATTAGGAATTATTCTGATTTCCACTCCCGAAGGCATCATTGTAGCCAGAATTTCTGACACTGCATCGCAATATGTGAAACACAGTAGCAGGGAGCTGATGTACTCTTATCAATGGAAACTGCCTCACACAGCTGCTGGCTCTGTAAATAACACTCTGATCACTGAGGTCAGAGCTCTCTTTCCAGACAACTATACACGAATAGACATCAAGTCGCCACAAGAGTTACACTGCACATCACATGTACATCTTGGGGTTGATAAACATTTTGAGGACACATGGTTCAGGCAAGACAAAGAGAAACACACTAAAGCTGACCTGGTTGTACTGGAATGATAAAATATGCACTGTCTCAGTATCTTTCAATGATCCAATGTGTGAAGCTTTGTTTCAGGTCCCTAACACATATCCTCATGTCCCTCTGGTCAAAGCAAAGCAGGATACATGGGAATGCTTGGGCCCTTGGACCAGGCGTTGTGAGGAAGCTGCTGGCTGTCACAGACACGCCAGGCTCCACCTCATCTCAGCCACACCGTTCCTCCTCACCAGAATACTAACCACCTGTGACTCAGCACACACCTGGTGGCAATTAGCCACTCCTATCCACTATAAATCTCCACTCTTCACCTCCGTCAGTGTCCGGTCTCCTTCGCTAGAAGGACAGAGCTACGCCTCCTACCTTCAGTTAACCACGGACTCTACTACGACGCTACTCCTTATTCTCAGTCATCCAGCGCTACAAGCCTCCAACTCGACTCCAGTCTCCTGTGGGTAACAGTTCTCACCCGGCTCCGGAGTGTCTTCTGTCTCCAGTGTGTGTGGCTCCCGTTCCCGTCGCCTCGTGTACAGCTATCTTGCTCCTGCACTTCACTCCCGTCAGTGATCCAAGGGACGGTATCTTCTCTACTCTTATAGACTCTCGATTTATCTCTGTAATCAATAAACCCTCGAAATCTCCTTACCTGTGTCTCCGGGTTGGTCTGTTCCGTAACACTGGCTGGGTAAAGACATCAGACTCAGGGGTGGATTTTCACAACCAACTTCAGGTATTCCGGAAAAGATTTTCAGCTATAGCAACAGGGGTAAGAAGCATTGAGCTCATTCCAGATTCAGAGTTTTTAATGGCCAGTTTGGTAACATCAGATGATGAAATAAGTCATGACAAACATTTTTGTGAAAGACGTCTCAGAAATTCCTGAGTTAAATCAGGTACCATCATGCTTGTGGGCACAACACAAGTATGATGTAGGATTAATCAAAGATGCTGAGCCTGTAGTAATCACACCAAAATCTTCATACAGGCCGTGTCAGAACCAATATCCTTTGAAGAAGGAAGCTGTTGACGGTATTAAACCGGTGTTTGATTCTCTTTTAAAAGCAGGAGTGATTATTCCATGCGCAAATTCTCTAGTACGAACACCTATTTTCCCCGTATGAAAACTCCGGGACGCCGGAGAGCCACAACATTGGAGATTCGTGCAGGACTTGCAGGCGGTAAATGCAGCAGTACATGCAAGAGCACCCAATGTTCCCAACCCACACACAATACTCTCACAGGTGCCATCTGGGAGTAAGTGTTTTTCAGTTGTTGACCTGGCTAATGCTTTTTTTCAGCATCCCAGTGGATCCTGACAGCCAGTATTGGTTTGCGTTCTCTTTTGAAGGTAAGAGTTTTACATTCACCAGACTTGTCCAAGGGTATTTGGAGAGTCCTGGAATCTTTAACGATGCATTAAAAAACAATTTGGAAATGTTGAAATTGACAGAAGGAAGTGCACTCCTACAATATGTAGATGACCTTATGATCTGCTCAAAAACAAGAGAAGCTTGTGTAAAAGACACACTAGCTCTGCTCAATCGCCTTGCAGATATTGTACATGGGAGAGGTCTTGCAGCAAAAGTCCACTGGACACCAGAAGCAGAGAAGGCTTTTGTGGATTTAAAGCTGGCCCTCCAGACACCCCAACTCTTGGTCTCCCTGACAGTAACAGACCTTTCACGCAGACTGTTGACGAGAGGGGTGGGTTCATGACTTCTGTGCTATTACAAGAACATGGGGGGAGACTGAGACCAGTAGGCTATTTTTCCAGCAAGCTTGACCCAGTAGCAGCTGGGCTGCCAAAATGTCTGAAGGCTGTGGCGGCTGCAGAGAAAGCTGTTAGTCTCACGTGACATTGTGGGTTATGCTGATCTGACATTGTTGGTTCCACATGCTGTCTCAATGATATTGCTTGAAATGAAAACATCACATCTCTCAACAGCCAGGTGGTTAAGATATAACACCATATTGCTTGAAATGCCTAATATCACTGTTAAGAGATGTACAGTGCTTAACCCAGCAACTCTCCTCCCTACAGCGGCAGACGGCGAACCTCACAATTGTGTGGCAGTGATAACAGAGACTTGGTCCCCCAGATCTTCAGGAAACACCATTGATCAATCCAGAGCTGGAGCTGTTTGTTGACGGTTCAGCATCATGAGATCCAGCAACTGGTAAAAATCTTGCAGGGTTTGCAGTAACAACATTACATGAAACAATTCTGGCTAAACCACTCCCATCAAATTACTCAGCACAGGCAGCAGAGTTAGTTGCATTAACGGAAGCATGTAAATGTACTAATGACCAAACTGTGAATATTTTCACAGATAGCAGATATGCATGGGGAGTGGCGCATGATTTTGGAAAACTCTGGGCAAACAGAAACTTCCTTACATCCACAGGCAAACCCATTGCACATCACACACTGGTTGCTGAACTCTTGGATGCTGTGCTGTTGCCTAAGCAGATTGCCATTTGTAAATGTGAAGCACACACTAACAACCTTGATCCTATCTCACAGGGGAATGCCAGAGCGGATAAGGCAGCAAAAGCTGCTGCCAAACAAACACCGACCACTCGATGTGTTGCATTAACTAATGAACCTCTGACACCTACAGCTGATCTGCAGGGACTGCAGACAAGAGCAACGGCAGAGGAAAAAGCAGTTTGGCAAAAGGCAGGCTGCACTGTCACAGACAAAGTGTGGTATGGACCAAGTGACAGACCATGCTTACCGAAGTATCTGTTCCATTATTATGTTGTGTTGACCCATGGGCGAGACCATGGGTCAAAGAGGAGCATGGTGCTGGAGCGGAACAGATGCTGGTTTGCAAAGGGATTTAATAACTTCTCTCAAAAATTTTATTTTGCCAAAAATGGAGATGGATTTCATTGAGCTGACACCCAGTGAGGGAAAGAAATATTGTTTGGTCATTGTTGACATGTTCTCTAAATGGGTAGAGGCCAAACAGGATTCAGCAGCAGTAGCAAGGAGTCTTATGCGAGATATCGTCCCATGCTGGGATATTCCAGATAAGATTTCCAGCGATAACGGTACACCTTTCATGAGCGCAGCATTGAAGAGTGTAGGGGAGTATCTTGGTATTGATTTTAAAACATCATTGTGCTTATCACCCAGCCAGCGCAGGAGCCATGGAGAGGGAGAACAGTTCTCTGAAAAACAAGCTTGCTAAGTGTTGTGATGAGACAGGGCTGCCCTGGACAAAAGCACTTCCCATTGTTTTGATGTACATGAAGTCCAGGATAAGAAGGGGGGTCTCAGCCCTTTTGAAATTCTATTTGGCAGGCCATTGAACACTGGTATTGGGTCAGTGAAAAGACAACTTCCTGACACCAGCCAATGTGAGGATGAGATGCTACGCTATTGCGCAAACTTATCCTCTGTGCTTTCTGATATTCACAAACAGGTGAAGGAAGCCGTTCCAAAGGCTACAGAGAGGAAACTGCATGACTTGGAGCCTGGTGATTGGATCGTGGTGAAGGATTTCAGACGCAAGAACTGGCGGGCTCGCAGGTGGAATGGTCCCTACCAGATCTTGCTCACCACTGAAACAGCTGTAAAGGTGGCAGAGAGAGCTACGTGGATCCACGCCACCCACTGCAAACGAGTAACCGAGCCGGGGCCAGCAGCCGAACACCAGACAAGTGAGATCGAGATCAGTGAGTGAACCGAACCTTCCTCCCATTGTGCATTCAGGGGGTATTGGAGGGGAGTGGCGGTCCCGTGGGGGAGTTTCTCTGAGCACAGAGATTCCATTGGGACCACCTAGAACCACTACCCTCCCGAACCAACATCACGGGCACACTGATTAGGGGGTAGGCAGAGGTGACACAACTGATAAGATGACACTTGAGACCAGAGAAAGATGGCGATGGAGGGGTGACGGACTGAGAGGCCACGGAGACGGGGTGCTGCTCGCTGTCATCATTGTCCTGTCATCAGTCTCACTAATGAAAACATTCAAATCACAACTAACCCCAGAAGAAGGGGGGGTCAAAAGGTAGGTGCCACCCATCTTCCCCAACATCCCAGCTCAGCTGGAAGACAACGCATGGTATGCAACTATACTGACTATTGCCAGAAAAGTGACAAATCAGAGCTGCTACACCTGTGTGCAGCTCCCCTATGGGGTGGGGGGATTCTGTCCCAGTGAAACCCACGCCATTAAATGTCTCTGAGACCCTGGGAGTCATGGTGGCGTTCACCCGGGGGGTTACTCTGCAGAACAGAACAGTGAGAGACATGGGAGCTGCACTCAAGCTATGTAACATCAGCATGCAAACAGATTGTCACTACAACATGCGGCACCGGGTGGAACAAGGGAGGTCGAAGCGAATGCAGAGGACCTCAGCCATACATCGCTCAGCTGAATCTGACTGACACCACCAGCTTACACCGCCCAGGAATCGACAATCCCATCGTTCTGATGCCTACGGAGGATGGATTTGGATCTCTAAGAGAGCACGTGTGGGTATGTGGACAGCATGTTTATCAATCCCTCAGACCGGGGTGGTGTGGCACCTGCTACCTTGCTAAGCTGATAACATCTGTGTACATTCTACCCACCATCACTCATTTTCACACCCACTATGCTCACTATTACTTACCACACAGAGCACGGCGATCCACTACGAGAGTGTCACCAGGGGAGAAAGGAATCAGTGGCATCCTCCCCTGGTGGGAGACTGTGAATAATGCACACAAGATAGATCACCTGCCATAGATCTTGAGAACTTGACGGCACTGGTAGAGGTAGGGTTTTCCACTCTCACTCCTACCATGGAGGGATCAAAACGTGGCCCTGCAGAACAGAATGGCTTTGGACTTGATGCTGGCTAGTCAAGGAGGAGTTTGTCATATTATTGGGACTGATTGCTGCACCTATGTTCCAGACATCACAGACAATATGACTCATGTTGTTTCCCATCTGAACGACCTACTGCATGAGGAGAAAAGCCTAGACTCCCAGAGTGTGGGAGGATGGGATATGTGGTCATGGCTGACTATGGGAGGATGGAAGAATGTGTTGATGAAAATGTTGGCACCCGTGCTCCTAGTTATTGTGCTCTTCCTCCTTTTGACCTGCTGTGTAATTCCCTACTTCAGATCAATGATTGCTACAGCAATTAAATCATCTATGGATCAGTATCTGAATATGCCAATAGAAACATCCAGCTCTGTTGAATGGATTCCACCGTTTGACAGTGAGATGATTTGAGGAGAATAAAATTGCATGTAACCACACTGGATTTTGAAGTATGATGTGAGTTTAGAATAAAATGCTCATGTATGTTCATATATTACTGCTAGAGCCATTTACCTAATGGTTAAAGTTATAATATTAATAATAGTTCTGTTGTTTTTCTGATTCACGCATGCTTATTGGATTATAACTTAGTTTTGTGGTCTAGTCCCATTACATTTTTTAGTTCATTCTTATTTGTGTCCAGTTATAATGATTGCTAATGACAGGCTATTGAATTGAAGTGTGCTGGATAAGCTAATGATAAGTATATGTGGGGTTTTTCTTCCTCTGACGCTTGAGGTTTTCCCCACTTGTCTGATTTTTCCTCTCCTACTTAACGTTTGTTCTTAATTATTTTGATTAGCATTTGTTTTTAAGATGATTTTATGCTAAAAAGGGAGGAATTGTAATGGCAAGAACAAACAGACTCTCTGATATAATAACATACAGATATTATTATAATTGTTTGGCGTCAATACTTCATTTGTGTATGATTGTTTGGACTGCGAGATGAGAACAGTACACTGATAATGATGACATGGAACTACAAATTATCCTGCCGACAACGCCAAATTGTAGTGGCAATTCCTTCGGAATAAAGAAACACTCAAGGCAATCACTTGTCTTTCTGTAGGTTTACTTCAAGCATCTGCAGACGGACTCATTCAGAGCAGATTATACTGATGTATGTTTTTGCTGCTGTGAGTCCGTCTGCAGACGCTTGAAGTAAACCTACAGAAAGACAAGTGATTGCCTTGAGTGTTTCTTTATTCCGAAGGAATTGCCACTACACCACGTGTTCTGATATTACGGCATCCCTGAGGACATCGTTTCCGATCGAAGACCCCAGTTCATTTCCAGAGTATGGAAAGCATTCTTCTCCCTCCTAGGTGTGTCAGTCAGTCTCTCTTCCGGGTATCATCCTCAAACAAACGGGCAGACGGAAAGAAAGATCCAAGACATCGGACGCTTCCTCCGTACTTTCTGCCATAGCTGCCAGGACTCTTGGAACCAGTTCCTGGGTTGGGCCGAGTACGCCCAAAACTCACTCCGTCAACCTTCCACCGGACTCACTCCGTTCCAGTGCGTGCTTGGTTACCAACCCCCTCTCTTCCCGTGGTCGGGTGAACCATCAGAAGTCCCGGCAGTCGATTACTGGTTCAGAGAGAGCGAGAGGGTCTGGGACGCAGCCCACCACCAGCTGCAAAGGGCGCTCTGCAGACGCAGGCTGACAGCCGACCGGAGACAATTCGCCGTTCCTGAATACCAACCGGGCGATAAGGTCTGGCTGTCAACCCGGGATATCAAGATGCGCCTACCCTGCAGAAAGCTCAGTCCCAGGTTCATTGGTCCCTTCACCATCACCAAGAAGATCAACCCAGTCACGTATCAACTCCAATTGCCGTCTCAATACAGAATTCACCCCACGTTTCACGTCTCACTCCTCAAACCTTATCACCCCTCTGTTTCTGTGTCCACAGAGCCTGGTGTAGCAGCAGAGCCCCCCCCTGCCTCTCATCCTGGATGATGGAACCGCTTATCAAGTGAAGGACATCTTGGACTCCCGGCGCCGTGGTGGCGTTCTAGAATACCTCGTGGATTGGGAGGGCTACGGTCCAGAGGAAAGGTCTTGGGTCCCCAGACACGACATTCTCGACCCTACCATGCTCGACGCCTTCCACGCCACCCGTCCTACGCGACCCGCCCCCCGAGGAAGAGGTCGACCACAACGACGACGGGGTAATCGGCCCTCAGGAGCGGGCCGTGGAGGGGGGGGGGTACTGTCACAGATACGCCAGGCTCCACTCTCACCCAGACACGATGCAAGCCTTCACCTGAGTTCTAATTACACACCTGGTCTCAATCCCACACCTGAAACCCATCACCTCCCCAGCAGTATAAAGACTCCACACTCACCTCAGTCAGTGCCCGGTCTCGTTGATACATGGATTCAGACTCCAGTCAAACTAGACATCGTTGAACTCCCGAATTGCAAACCCACTATCTTCGTCTCCAAGACTCCCCGTCTCTCGTACCTGCTACGCCAGTATTCCGGTGTGAGATTCTCCTGATCTGTAACTTCAGCCAATTAAGGACAGTATCCACACTCCTGTGTGTCTACTCATTTGCCTCATTGCTGTGTCGTGAAATAAACCTTGCTTTCTCCATCTCGGTGCCTCCAGCCTGTCTGTGCGTAACAACAATGACCTTCATGTCCTTCATGAACACAGGCCTCAGGACCTTCGGGTTCTAGGAATAACCCCAGGGAAGATGGCTCATAGTAGGCATTATGTAAGAAAGATTGCTAGCCCTAACAATGTTTTTAAAACAACAAACTCGAAGACACCAACAGTTAATACTACATGGTGCTAATACAATTAGAAGAATCTAATGAATCTATTTAAAATAACTGTGAGCTTGCTATGTATGTATGGATGAGTACATACTATTGTTCTTACATTCTACTTATCAGGAAGCTGGAGCCCTCTTCAGAGAAGCCTCACAAAGGACTGCAGTGGTGCTGCACTCCAACAACCTATAAGCATGATCTAGGCCAGTGGTTCTCAACCTTTTAGAGCCCCAAGAACAATCAGGTTGGTGGTATCTTCGTTGCCTTACTGTATGCAGTATCAGAACATGAACTACAGCTCAGTGCCACATCATCAAGTTCAGCCTGTTGAGGTGTAATAGATGTGGAAGGGTCCGAAGGACCTGTCTGTCTGGAGGTGGGCTGGGGGAAGGCCTTGACTAAGGTAAGATACCTTTGCACGGCCAGCAATAGGGGGAAGTGGGGTGAGTTGTGCCAGTTTTTACTCAAAATGACTGTTGAGCTAAATCTCAGGAGTAGGTCTAAAAGAACTACACTTCCCAGAGTGCACCAGCAGCAGCAAACTGGCTGCTTATGACCAGATCAGTCATTGTCACTGATTGAAAGCACCTTTAAAAACATGGAGGTTATCATTAATTTAAACAAAGAAACTTCAGAGAGAAGACACTCCAAGTTCACTCTATGGTTCAATCCCAAGACGCCAATGGTCGGTGAAATGGTTTATTTAATTTTATGATGTTTGAAATGCTGTTTAATTGGACAAGTATGTTTAACTGCTGTGTAGATTGGCTAAGAAACACACTGCAGCATTGACTTAATTGATTTTGTGTTTAAATGAGTTTGTGCTAAATTTTATTTTGAGTTTGAAAAAATGTAAATGCATAAGATACAAAAGGATAGTACAAGTTAAAAATGTTAAAATTATGTTAAATGTTAAAACTTTACTAAAACATTTGAAAATGTTTAGTCAAAATGGTAACTTTTGTTTCTCTGTCTTTAAAGGTTTACAACCTAATTTACTGATCAACTGACAAAGCCAAAAAGAAAATTAAAAGTGATTAAGTTGAAAATTTGAGTTGTCCGTGTGTACTTTGGGAAATTGAACAAGAGGAGGACTTGACAGTGACTTTAAAGTGAGGCCGTGACAGTAATGCCTTCAACTTAAGAATGTACATATATTTCAGGATGTGCTGCATCCCTGAGAACAATAACTTTGGATCTGAAATAAATTGTTTCAGAAATATAGCTTTTGGGAAAAAAGTGGTCTCGTGGCACAACTTGCCCCTGGTGCGGGGTAAGTTGTGCCTTTGGGGATAATACGTTGGGGTAAATTGTCCCAGTGATTTCTGAAGTAAAACAGAACATTTTAATGTTATGAACTGTAATGCTATATGAAAGCAAGACACATTCAATACAAAATTACTCATTTAAGGTTTATTTAGATATTGTCACCCTATTATATTTTGTAGTTTTTAATATATGATATTTGTGAATCATTTCAGGCAAAAAGCCTTTGGCAATACATGCCTGTTGACATACATAGAACGCTGTCTGTCAAATAACATATAAGAATAAAGTGACTAGGCTAATTTCTAAACATCCTATTGTGACTTAGGCCACTTAAAAACTGAATAAAACTTCTCTTTAATAACATGACTGAAACTGAAATCAGTGTTAGCTAAATTAAACAAATGGCAGGTAAGTCAAACACTGATGAGGCATGCCGATCTCCTCACTTCTCCAGATTATCCTCTGTGGGTATGTAGGTCTAGGTGGTCTGGATCTGGCCTACTTAACATCCCACTTGTCAATGCTGCAGGGGAATATAAACTTCTGCTCCCTTCTGGCTGTACCACCAAGTTTTTTGGGGTGTGGGTAGTTTCTTGAGCACATCACCTCTAGGGATGACTCCTTCATCATTTTCTTTAAATGTAAAGATGGGCTTTCCATCCACAGACTTCTTACAACTTTGCCTTAGAAACTTTGCGCTGATGTCTGCACCCTCGACCTTCTCCACCAATCCAACGTAATTATTGGATTTGGTTTTACCAGCAAAGCTCACAATGACAAAGTCACCAGCAGACAGATCCTTGTCACCATCATCATCCTTTATATGGTCTGCCAGCTCTGTCTCCATGTTTTCTTTGAAGACTTGGTTGGCAAGTCCTGTTCTCTTATACCCTATCTTTGTTACTTCTCCTATCTTTTTTTACTCCATGAATCTTTTCAAGGTCATTCTGCAGATCTTCATCTCCCTTGCCACCTGACGAATGGTCTTTCCCTATTGCACCTGGACTGCTCTGTCCAACTCCACAAGAGGAGTTGAAGCCCTGTCTGTCTTCCTTTTATAAATGTGTGGCATGATGGGTTTTGGTCTAAAATTAAGAAGTAGTTTAAGTGCTAAAATGTAAGAGTACAATGTACAATTACAAATTAATAATATGTTGAAAATAATTATAAGTGGGGGTGAGTTGTGCACTGGCACAACTTAACCCAGGCCCTTTGGCACAAATCACCCCAGACCCACAAGTTTGAAAAACTAGCATGATCCAGCAGTTAAGTGCTAACATCATGCTAACTGTATAGACTCATTGTGTAGCCTGCTAAAGCACTAAAACATGTGAAAACAATGTTTTCTAACTTGTCTATAATTGTTGAGACACTACAATCAAAAAACCTTGATCATAGAAATTTTACTTTGAAAGGAAAAGTTTTTTTTAGCTAAAATGAGTTTACCTCTCATGCCATGTGTCTCTCTTCTTTGGAGGATGAGTAAAATGGATGGCTTTTCAAAATTATGTGGTCACATGACAAATTTCTTCTATGGTTTTCCAGAAACAATGGGTGGAACTACTTCCCTTGACACAATCACCCCACTCTCCCCTACGCCTTCCGAGTCCTCACCACCTTTAGCTTAACGCTCCTGAAGCTTAACTGATTTTCCCATATCTAAAATTAAAATATTTGGTAATTACTAGATAAAGCATTGCAACATAGACATAGTGCATGGAAAGTAATAAAACGGACTTACCACATAAGTCCTTGGACTGACAGGGACACAACTGGGAAATTATGCAGACAGTCACAGACTGACAGACAGACTGACCTGCACCTTTTAGCCTACATCATTGCTCACTTACAAAAATACAACAGCGCCACCACATGCCTGATATAACCATATTGGATAGCTAAACAAGCTAAGGTATTTCTAATAATTTAGCAGTGTTCATCTTTTGCAATATAAATGTTATTGTAAGCTTCTAGCATACATTCATAGGTGACAGATGTGCTAGTAGAGGAGCAGCCCAATTAAACTTCTAACTTACCCTAAGTGTCCTCATGCAGTATCAAATTCAGCCAGGTTTTATTAAAACCCACAGAACGTTATTTTACATTCTAGTTAAGATCCAAAGGTTTCCAAAGATACCAAACATGTCAGATTTGCAATTAGTTATCTAAATAGTTATCTAATGTCAACACCCATGTCACGTCACCTTGAAACTATTTTTCTGTATTCTTCTTTTCCTTTCAGCTGTTCCCTTTCAGGGGTCACCACAGCGAATCATGTGCCTCCATCTAACCCTGTCCTCTGCATCCTCTTCACTCACACCAATTAACTTCATGTCCTCTCTCACTACATCCATAAATCTCCACTTTGGTCTTCCTCTAGACCTCCTGCCTGGCAGCTCCAACCTCAGCATCCTTCTACCAATATATTCACAGTCTCTCCTCTGAACATGTCCAAACCACCTCAATCTGGCCTCTCTGACTTTATCTCTGAAACATCTAACATGAGCTGTCCCTCTGATGCACTCATTCCTGATCCTGTCCATCCTCGTCACTCCCAAAGAGAACCTCAACATCTTAAGCTCTGCCACCTCCAGCTCTGCCTCTTGTCTTTTCTTCAGTGCCACTGTCTCTAAGCTGTACAATATCGCTGGTCTCACCACCGTCTTGAAAACCTTTCCTTTCCTTCTCTGCATCATGTCAATCAACTCTCTAGCCTTCCCTGTCATAGTCCCAACATTCAAAGTCCCTACTGTCAGTCCTACATTCTTAGCTTTCCTCTTCTCTCTCTGCCTACGAACACACCTTCCTCCTCTTCTTCTTCGTCTTTGACCAACAGTAGTCCAATTTCCACCAGTACCCTGCAGGTCAACAGCACCAGTGGCGGTCGTTGTTAACCCGGGCCCCGACCGATCCGGCATGGAAGTCATTTTCACGATTCGCATTTTTAATTTGGCATGTGTTTTACGTCAGATGCCCTTCCTGACACAACCCTCTGCATTTATCCAGACTTGGGACTGGCACAAAAAGACACTGGTTGCGGTTGCATTTATTTTTCTGTATTGTTTTCGCTTATTGACTAAATAATCACAGTTTAAATGTCCCATTTAATAAATCGTCTTACCTGAGGTCCTGCACTGCAGGGGCTAGTGCAGGCACACTGATCGCTCATGTTGCCTCGCCGCTGGTGACGTCATGACCGTTCAAGGTGATGCGTGGTATTTGGACGCATCTGCTCTCCACAGAAATCAATGGGAAGAATTGGCATATTATATGCAAGCAAAATTGGACTTTGGCATATCATCTGCATGCAATTTGAAAGTGTTAACCTGTGTTATTTGTACGCAGTTTGGTGAGACTGGCTGAAACAACTAGTTTCTGTCACTCCAAATGGCAGTAGTACAATTGCAAACTTGGCGAAAACTACTGAAAATTACCACTGATAGATGGGATAGCTTAATGGTATTGTTCAAAGGGATACTTAGGTCCATCTAAAAGGGCTGTGGGAACAACTACTGTAAGCGACATTCACTGCCCCTAAATGTCGCACTACAGCGCCAGCTTCTCAGACCAAAACAAATGGGCGCTACAGCCCACCATACATCATCGAGAAAAACAGTAAATTTACATAGCAGAAAATCGTAAAACACACTTCATTCAAACTGGACAGAAACAAAATAGAACTCACCAAAACCATCTTTGTTAGTCTTCCACATCTTTTCTACATTCTTGGAGATAATTAGTTTGACACACACACACACACAGTCCTAATTCACTGTTCAAATTTACCACTTTCTCACACACACACACACGCAGTGTCATTTCCGATTTTCAAAATAAAACCTCAAGATGGTTATCTTATCATAACAGGAAAGTTGGGGTGAGGTTTTTTTCAAAATAAAAGCCCCCAACAGTTGCTGTATGTTAACAGGAAACTAGTAATAGACCTAGTTTTTTTAAATAAAAGCCCAACACAGTAACTGTATCTTAACAGGGAACTCAGGATGAGGCTGTTTATTTAAAATATCAGCCTGATAGAGCAACTGTATCTCAAAAGGAAGTTTAAAAGTCAAGCCAACTATGCAGCTTAACGCTCAGCCATTAACACCCAGCCATTATTCAAGGAATGCAGTTTGCATCCTTTCCCACTTTCCCAACTATTTGTATTCCTTACAGTTTTTCATGCATTTTTCAAGTCTTTTCTACTTATTCATGCTTTCTGTAAAGAAAATCCCTTCAAACCTTATGATGTTCCACATCTTTCATACATTACTGGTATGATTCAACATGTATCATTCAACAGCCAGCATTCACACCCACAATTTCTTCAGCAATTGCCTCTCTAGTTATTCTCGTTCTTCTTTCATACGTTTTACACAATCACAGTTCAAAATTCATGAAATTTTCAGTTCTTTTCTGAGTTTACAAATAGTGTGTATTGGGCTGAATGTTCAGCGCTAGAGTGAGGGACCCATCTTCAAAGTGCAGAGGATCTGTAAAAAAAATTTTAAACTCTTCTCTTCAACTTGCTGTCACTTCCACAACAATCGCTCTTAATGCATAATTTATACATCAAAACATAGGGAAATTTGATATGTAACTATGGAGTCAAGCAAACTCACACAGTTGACACAGTCAGCTTCAAAGTGACAGCAGTGCCAGCCAACTGCCGTACAGACTTGCATATTAACTGAGACCAGAATTTTCAGGAGGAAGGGAGAAAAAGGGACATTTCTAACCTGCTCTCATCCCCACATTTTTGACACTACACACACAAATCTCACACAGCCTCTGCAGCAGGTTCTCCCTCTTCCCTCTTACGGTATTTTAACTTTGGCCATAGGAGTTGTGGTCTTTGAGCTAGAAGCAGGAATTTGAGAGGTGCACCTCAGCTAAAATCTCTGATATTAACTCTGACCCAGAATTCGCACACCTGCTGTGTGTACTATGAAAAATAATTTAGTATTACTCATTATGTTTATCATTTATTCATTTAATTTTAGTTTGTAGTAACCATTGTGACTATTCAATACTTTTCTCTGTTCCTGCCTTTAACTCGGAATGTTTATCTTGGGGCTCCCATGATGGGGAGATGTGTTTACACTTATTGTCAGTTTGTTCTTCAATCCCTCTTCTGCCACACTCTCTCCACCCCAGCCCTACAGTCTTTCATGTATTGTTCAACTCATATGTACTTATCCATACTTTCACCCTTTCCAACTTTGAAATATTTATTTATTAAAACAAATAATGATCACAATTTGACAACAATAATGAAAAATGATCTATTAATAAAACATATATAAAACGCTCATTATGTTAACTGAATAAATTAATCAAAGTTATTGAACTGACTGGAGAGTAAGGAACTAACTGGACAACAACTAAAACAATCTACTAATAAAACATGAACTCATTAAGTTAACTGAATTAATTGATCAAAGTTATTGAACTGACTGGAGAATAAGGAACTGATTGGACAAAAACTAAAACAATCTAATCATACTACTCCTCCACTTTGAAAACCTCCTTGACCCTGGATGGGATGGATTTGGAGTTAAACATAGAAGAGGTTGGCAAATTAGTCACTCTTGTGAAACATTAAAGAAGCCAGCATAATTATACACAAGCATTTATTTAAAAGATAAACAAAGCAAAAACACAATGGGAAGTCTAACTCTAAATACTTAACTACAGAACAAAGGGTGTGTATGTATGTGTGCGTGTATGTGCACAGGCCTGGGTGCACGCCAAAAAGAATGTTTCTTTGTTCTGTCTTTGTGCAAGAGCATGAGCCCACGTGGTCAGAAACAAAGTAACATGTGAAGCGGGAGCTTTAAAGTTACTCTCTGCCGGGTGTGGTAGTCTTTAATGGTCAAACTAGAGGTGTATTTGTGTGATCTGTTTAGGATAACTGTGCCAAGTTAAAAGGAGTAAGTTAGCATGCAAAGACTCTGTGTGGAGCATAACATAAACTAACATCAACCATGGAGAAGATCCCAACAATAAAACCTCAATGAAAGAATCTGAATCAGAAATACTTTATTGATCCCCGTAGGGAAACTCTTTGTTACAGTAGCTTGCCTTTACGTCAGTGCACACAGGAGAAAGTACTAGCAAACAATATGATACACTATAAAACACTATAAAAACAGGTCAGAAAATAAATTAAGTATCAGGTCGGTATAAGTATAAGATAAACTGATAACCTGCCAGGGGGTCTGCAGATGGAAATTAGCCTTAGGCTATAATCTGGCATATTTACATTTGTGTAAATTAATATGCATTGTTCCCCCCTTTCTTTAAATAAATAAAATAAATAAATAAACTAAGTGTCAAGTACCAAGTGGGTTTACCGGTTGATGATGATAGTACAGTATAATAATACAATGTAACAAAATAAGTAATAAGTAATAAGCAGAGGTGCATGTACTGTCGAGAGTAATAGAGGTATATAATGTCAATAACAATAAAAAAGAAAAACTAACATGGAAAAACTAAGATTGCACGGGAGTAGTACACAGAATATTGCACAATTATTCAATTATGGTGGAGATGTAATGATCAATGTCCAGTTTAGTGACCTAGGGTCATACAGACTAACCCTTAGAGGGAGGAGTTAAATAGTTTGATGGCCACAGGCAGGAATGACTTCCTGTCGCTGTGGTGCTTTTCGGTGGGATGAGTCTTCCGCTGAAGGTGCTCCTTTGCTTGACCAGCACGTCATGGAGTGGGTGGGAGACACTGTCCAAGATGGCGTGTAGTTTGGCCAGCATCCTCCTCTCTGACACCACCACCAGAGAGGCCAGCTCCACCCCCACAATGTCACTGGCCTTACGGATCAGTTTATTGAGTCTGTTTGCGTCCGCTACCCTTAACCTGCTGCCCCAGCATGCAACAGCATACAGGATAGCACTGGCCACCACAGACTCATAAAACATCTTCAGCATTGTCCGGCAGATGTTGAAGGACCTCAGCCTCCTCAGAAAATAGAGGCGGCTCTGGCCCTTCCTGTAAACAGCTTGAGTGTTCTTGGTCCAGTCCAGTTTGTTATCCAAGTGTACTCCCAGGTACTTGTAGTCCTCCACAATGTCCACACTGACCCCCTGGATGGAAACTGGGGTCGCTGGTGTCTTGGCCCTCCGTAGATCCACAATCAGCTCCTTAGACTTTGTTGCATTGAGCTGCAGATGGTTCTATTCACACCATGAAACAAAGTTCCCCACCACAGCCCTGTACTCAGACTCCTCACCACCGCTGATACATCCCACCACAGCAGAGTCATCAGAAAACATCTGAAGGTGGCAGGACTCTGTGTGGTAGCTGAAGTCCGTGGTGTAGATGGTGAAGAGGAAGGGAGAGAGGACAGTCCCCTGAGGTGGCCCCAGTGTTGCTGACCACGCTGTCCAACACACAGTGCTGAAGGCGCACGTGCTGTGGTCTGCCAGTCAGGTAGTCAACAATCCAGGACACAAGGGGGGCATCCACCTGCATCGCTGCCAGCTTCTCACCCAGCAGGGCAGGCCGGATGGTGTTGAAAGTACTAGTAGTTGAGAAGTCAAAAAACATGATCCTCACCGTGCTTGCCGGCCTGTCCAGGTGGGTGTGGATGCGGTTAAGCAGGAAGATGATGGCGTCTTCATCTCCCAGCCAGGGCTGGTAGGCGAACTGAAGGGAATCCAGGAGGGGTCTGACCATGGGCCGCAGCTGTTCCAGCACTAGTCTCTCCAGGGTCTTCATTATGTGGGAGGTCAGTGCCACCGGTCTGTAGTCCTTGGAGCCACTGGGACGCGACGTCTCCGGCACAGGAACGAGGCAAGATGTCTTCCACAGAATGGGGACCCTTTGAAGACTCAGGTTGAAGACATGTTGAAGGACTCCACATAGCTGGGGGGCACAGGCTTTTAGCACCCCGGGGCTAACGCCATCGGGGCCTGCAGCCTTGTTTGAGTGGAGCTTCATCAGCTGTCCTCTAACCTGGTCAGCAGTCAGCACATCAGTAACGTCACATGTACAAAAGTTAAACAGTCCTTTGCTTAGCTATATACACTGTTACTCTATGCTATGCCCAGTTGTTACGTTACCCATTCGTGGGAGGGAAAGAGAGGTTGCTTTGGTGCTGCTGTTAGCCGGCAGTCTGTTGTAGACGAGCCAAGCTGGGAATAATTGTTGTTCCACTGTGGAGGTGTCTTTTACTGTGAAGTGTCCGCTTGTAGAGATCGGAGGAAGCCGGTTGCTCCACCTATGGTTGTACTTACAGAGTGAACAGCTTGGTGTTAACTTGCTTTGTGTTTCTTAAAGTTAACTAGAAGGGTTTATGCAATAGCCATTGGCGCTAAACTTTATTGCAGAGATCTAGCAGGCCTTCGTAGCGCTACGGTAGATCAGGATACTTCGGTTCTGCAGCGTGTTTCTGCTCCAAGCATATTTCAGGTGGGTGTCTGCTGTGAGCAGTCCACACTGAGAGGGAGACAGCCACGGCTGTCTGCCACAGTGAAAGATTCCAGGAGAAAAAAAGAGAGAGAACAAATCATTGCTGACCTTTGTATCGACCTGGTGACCTCCAGGTCACAGGTCAGACTGGCCAGTGCTGCCCAAATGAACGAATTCATCTGTGGAGTCCCAACAGAATATACAGAAAAGAATGTGAAAAGGGTTAAAGTTTTTGATGTTTGTGTGTTCTGTTCATCCAGTCTACAGAGCAGCTTCTTTCCTCAGGCTTTGAGACTCCACAATTCGTCCTACCATAAAAAACCATAAAAAACTCCACCATAAAAAAATTGTTTATTTTATCAATTCATCCATTTATATCATTTTTGTTTTGTAAATCGCATAAAGGGACTACAACTAGCATTTCGTTATACATCCCTGTGTTGTAGAATGATAAAAAAAATGAACCTTTTACCTTGTTTGACAGACTTTTTACACTCATAAAAAGGGATGTGAAGTTTGGTGTAAACTGAGACAGTCGGCATGCAAGGATTTAAAGTCTTAGGCTGTAACTGAGTGTGGTTGTAGAAAATCTCCAGAACCTTAAAGCTGCCACAGAAATATAGTGAGAGATGGATGGTTGAATCTCATTAATGGCCAGCAATGGAGACGATAACAATAACAGGCTTTCTCAGGAAAAGTGCAAGTTTGCACTTTTCCAATAGAACCAGACTCAGGGTGGGTGGCCATCCGCCGCTGCCGGTTGGGTGGAGAGGGGGGGGGGGGGCACAATGCAAATTCCACCTAGAATTTTAAAATAATACTAATAATGGTAGTGGTAATATAAATATTAATAAAGTAATAATAATAGGAATGATAGTGATAGGAATAATAATGATAATAATAGTAATAAGACTAATAATAACAATTATAATAGCAGTTGTCGAGCAAGAACCAGGGGCAGCAGGTGGTCCACAATCACAGATCCAGACTCTGCAGTTCCGGTGGAGAAATACCGGCTGAAAGCAAAAGGAGAGAGGAGAGAAATGAGAAAGCACAAAACTATGGGAGAGAGAAGATGTCGAGTTAATAACATACATTAATGGGATAAAAATGCATAAATGTGTTAATATTAGTATTACATTAATTATTTATTAATGCAGCGCCGGAGGCAGAAATACCTGGTGAAAGCGACAGAAGGAGAGAGGAGAGAAACGAGAAAGCACAGAAGTATTCTCACAGAACTACAGGAGAGAGATGTTGAGTTAGTAACATGGAGTAATGGGATAAAAATGCATAAAGATGGAGAGGGAGAGAAGGAGAGAGGAAAGAGACGCATCATGTGAAGTCTCCCGGCAGTCTATAGCAGCATAACTAAGGGATGGTTCAGGACTCACCCAAGCCAGCCCGAATTATAAGCTTTATCAAAGAGGTAAGTCTTTAGCCCACTCTTAAATGTGGAGATGGTGTCTGCCTCCCGAACCCAAACTGGGACCTGATTCCACAGAAGAGGAGCTTGATAACTGAAGGCTCGGGCTCCCATTCTACTTTTGGAGACTCTAGGAACCACAAGTATCCCTGCAACCTGAGAGCGCAGTGTTCTAGTCGGATAATATGGTGTTATGAGATCTTTAAGATACGATGGTGCCAGACCATTAAGAGCTTTGTAGGTGAGGAGAAGGATTTTAAATTCTATTCTAAATTTTACAGGGAGCCAGTGCAGAGAAGCTAATATTGGAGAGATATGATCTCTTTTCCTAGTTTTTGTCAGTACACATGCCGCAGCATTCTGGATCAACTGGAGAGTCTTAAGGGACTTATTCGGGCAGCCGGATAATAAGGAATTGCAGTAGTCCAGCCTAGAAGTAACACATTTTCTTCCCTTAATTTTATGCATCATTTTGAGACAGGATGTGCCTGATTTTTGCAATATTACGTAGGTGAAAAAAGGCAGTCCTTGAAGTTTGTTTCATGTTTTCCGAGGTTGCTTACGGTGCTGCTGGAGGCCAGGGCAATACCATCTAGAGTAACCATATCTTTAGATAATTTGTCTCAGAGGTGTTTGGGACCAAGTACAATAACTTCAGTTTTGTCAGATGAATTTTTTCTCTAATAGTTAAAATTTTATCATTAAAGAAGCTTATGAAGTCATTGATACTGAGAGCTATAGGAATACATGGTTCAATAGAGCTGTGATTCTCTGTCAGCCTGGCTACAGTGCTGAAAACAAACCTGGGGTTGTTTTTATTTTCCTCTATTAATGATGAGTAGTAAGCTGCTCTGGCATTACGGAGGGCCTTCCTATATGTTTTAAGACTATCTTGCCAGACTAAACGGGATTCTTCCAGGTTGTTGGAATGCCATTTCCTTTCAAGTTTTCATGATGTTTGCTTTAATTTGCGGGTTTGGGGGTTATACCACAGAGCCAACCTTCTTTGTTTTATTATCTTCTTTTTTAGAGGAGCGATAGAATTGAGTGTCGTTCGCAGTGAGCCTGCCCCGCTATCAACTAGATGGTCAATTCTGGAGGGGCTGAAATTAATATAGGCCATCGTCTGTTATATTGAGACATAACATTGAATTAAATGCAGATGGGATCGCTTCCTTAAATTTAACTACAGCACTATCAGATAGACATCTATAGTAGGAGTTTTTGCCTAATGGCGTGTAGTCCAGTAATAGAAGTTCAAAAGTTATTAAATAATGGTCCGATAATGAAGAATACTGTGGAAAGACTATTATTGTAGTGAGTGCGCATGCGCCAACGTGCATGCTGCCTGTTGCCGTAGCTCTGTCTTGTCGTCTTACTTTTTACAACTTTTAGCTTTCCCTTTTCTTCCAAACTTGAGTAACTTGTGTGTAAGTATAATTTAAACTACGGTCTTTGCGAAAATGAGAGTAGAAAGCGTTTTGGTACTTTTTTTTCGTCGTGGAACTTCTTCTCCTGCTACTCGGTCAGGGTACCGCTGCAGCTGTTTCCACTGAGATCTGGAGGAGGACACACCGAGGATGCAGAGGTGGAACGAAGCAGCGAAGGAAGAGAGAGGGGTGCAGACAAAAGAGACTTAAGAACAAGAGATTTAAGCCGTGTCTGCCTTCTCTCATCATGGGCAACGTGAGATCACTGGCGAATAAAATGGACAAGCTAACAGCGTTAGCCCCGAGTCAGATGGAGTTCCGTGAGTGTAGTTTGATGTGCTTCTGAGAGACATGGCTACACCAGGATATCCCGGATCATAACATTTCCATCAACTGCTTTCAGACTGTTCAGGCCAACAAGGATCACACCGGGAGCGGTAAGCGGAAAGGCGGTGGGCTTGCTGTTCTGGTCAACAACAGATGGTGTAACCCTGGTCACGTTACTATCAAGCAGAGTATCTGTAGCCCAGACATTGAATTGTTAGCTGTGGGACTCCAGCCATATTATCTGCCATGTGAATTCTCACATGCCATTGTTGTGTAACCATGTCAGTGTTTCAACAACACTGACTAATTTCACCCAGTATGTGAGTTGCCCTACTAGAGAGGAGAGGACACTGGACCTGCTGTATGCTAACATTAAGGACGCATATAGCAACCTGGTTCACCTCAAACCCTGCTATGTGCCTCTGGTTAAAAGGCAGCCTGCGATCACAAGGACAGTGAGGAGATGGTCAGAGGACGCCTATGGGACACTGCAGGAATGTTTTGAGGTGACAAACTGGGATTCACTCTGTGAGCCTCATGGAGAGGACATTGACAGGCTCACTGAGTGCATCACTGGCTACATTAACTTCTGTGTGGACTGCAATGTCCCAACTAAGATAGTCCATTGTTATCCTAATAACAAACCATGGGTAACAAAGGACATCAAAGACATCCTGAATGCCAAGAGGAGGGCCTTTACTGATGGTAATATGGAGGAGGTGAGGGCAATCCAGGCTGACCTGAAGATGAAGATCAGGGAGGTCAAGGAGAAGTACAGGAGGAAGAGTGGAAACTCCAGCAGAACAACATGAGAGAGGTTTGGAGCGGCATGAAGAGCATCACTGGCTTCAGACCGACTGGCAGCAAAGGAGTTGAAGGCAGCTTGTTCAGGGCCAACAAACTTAATCTGTTCTTTAACATATTCAACACACTGGCTCCTGCTCATCCCCCCTCTAACTCAGCTGCTGTCAGCCTTCAAGCTCCTCTGAGTCCACTGCTCCCCCCTCTTCCATCTTCCTGGGAGAGTCCTACTCCCCCCTCTACTGGCTCTTAGGCTAACGGCCCTCTTCACCGTTAGCCTAAGAGCCAGTAGCCAGTGAAGCCAGTGATGACTCCCCCCCGCCCCCGCCTGTAACATCTGTTGTGTGCCTGACTGCTGACCAGGTGAGAGGACAGCTACTAAAACTCCACTCAAACAAGGCCGCAGGCCCCGATGGAGTTAGCCCCGGGGTGCTAAAAGCCTGTGCCCCCCAGCTATTTGGGGGCACAGGCATGTCTTCAACATGTCTTCAACCTGAGCCTGAACCTGAGTCTTCAAAGGGTCCCTGTTCTGTGGAAGACATCTTGCCTCGTTCCTGTGCTGAAGACGCCGTGTCCCAGTCCAGTGGCACTGACCTCCCACACAATGAAGACCTTGAAGAGACTGATGCTGGAACAGCTGTGGCCCATGGCCAGACCCCATGATGGCATGACCCTCCCGGCTGGGAGTTGAGGATGCCGCATCTACACCCACCTGGACCGGAGCCGGCAAGCACGGTGAGGATAATGTTTTTTGACTTCTCCAGTGCTTTCAACACCATCTGGCCAGCCCTGCTAGGTGAGACGCTGGCAGCAATGCAGGTGGATGCCCCCCTCGTGTCCTGGATTGTTGACTACCTGACTGGCAGACCACGTCTGCAGCAATGTGTATCGGACAGTGCAGTCAGCAACACTGGGGCCCCTCAGGGGACTGTCCTCTCTCCCTTCCTCTTCACCATCTATACCACGGACTTCAGCTACCACCCAGAGTCCTGCCACCTTCAGAAGGTTTCTGATGACTCTGCTGTGGTGGGATGTATCAGCAGTGGTGATGAGACTGAGTACAGGGCTGTGGTGGGGAACTTTGTCTCATGGTGTGAGCATAATCATCTGCAGCTCAATGCGATAAAGTCTAAGGAGCTGGTTGTAGACCTACGAAGGTCCGGCTACTGGGGGCTGGCTAACTACAGCAGCTAATGATTGAGTTCCCATGGTGCGGAACCGCGTTTCCAATTCACTAAGCCTTGCCTCCAATGCTACAAATAAAATACATTTGTTACATTTACCATTATCACTAAAGGAGGCAGAGGAATAGATAAACATTTGACACACCGAGCAGGAGAGTGAGAGGGAGAGAGAGAAGCTAATGCTAGTTGCTAAAGAAAAAAAGCTAAAGAATGGTAACTAGTAAAAATTAATAGCATGTAAACTGTGGGATTTAGCGAGAAAATCGTTAAAAGAAGGAAAGCGCTATGAATGCTTGAGCAGAACTAGTCTCTCTTGTTTCTCATTCCAGAAGTTCAGAAGCTTGGCCCCCCATGCAGATACACAGCCAACACCGGTTCATCCATATTTGGCCCTGAAGTTCAACATGTAAATCCTACCCTCATACACCTGATCGTCAACTCCGAGAACTCAGTCATCAACAGCTTAGCGCCCTCTACCCTCTCGTCTTACTGGTCAGCTTAGAAGAGTTTCCGTTACTTTCACAACCAATATAATATAACCTTCCCGTTGTTTGATCTCGTCACTTTGTCCTGTTTCGTTACTTATGCCCACACCGTGATGGCTATCAAAGCACACACCATCAAAGTTTACCTTAGCAGTATCAGCTTCTTCTCCAAACTTCTAACTGGCAGCCCTGGCCCAGCCTCTAACCATCCTCAGATAACCTCACTTCTCAGACGACACCATAGTATTCTACCTAAAACAAACCAAAACCAATCAATCCAGCTATCCTATGCTCGTCTTCTATTCGAGGTCCAATCACAGCTGAACCCTTTTGAGACACTTGCAAACTACTTGCAATTCCGGAAATCCCAGAGCATAACCACGTCAGAACCTCTCTTCATCTCCAAGTGGCTACTCGATTCTGGTTCCACCAGCACTTCCGCCATGTACTCTCCTTGTCCAGCATTTCTCCCATTTATTACTCTGGTCACTCCTTCAGGACAGGAGCTGCAACCTCTGCCTCCCGCAATGGCATTCCTGAGCACTTAATACAAATTCATGGGCCGTTGGTCCCAAGCGTATCACGGCTACATTCGTTCAGATGGAGGTTTTTGGTCTGTCGTGCTTGGGTGCTACAGCGGATTCCCCACCGAAGCTTCCCCACACATAGTAGCCAAGCAAACAGTGAGTCAAGCCTCCAACACAATCTTGTTTCATCAATAAATCATTTAAACGTATCCCGTTGATGGTGTGGTCCTTGCTAGTGAATTGGAGCTATCTAGCAGAGTTTCAGAAGCAGGACCACACCACAGAAGGAGAATGTAATTACTACATTTGCAAGTCTATAAGTAAATAGCAATGTAGGAGTGGTATGAGTAGTTAAACTCCCCTGGTGAGTCTGCTCTCATGTCCCCACCAAAAGTAATGGGTTTTCCTGCTTCCTTGGCCTCATCTATGAATCTATGAGTTTTGCCTGCTCCACCATCCACTGGTAAAGGATGGTTGGCTGGAGATAGGCACTTTGGTGGAGAAAGTGTGTGCTTGGACAAATAAACTGGAGCCACAGTGATGACAGAACCTAAGTGAACAAACAAGAAATACTCTGTCACTATACCAACATGTTGAGGTGTCAACGTAGCTACGCCATAATCAATTCCACAATAATGCAGCACAGATAAGAACAGAAGCAATTACTCGCATTAACTGAAACAGACAATTGGTGATATCCAACCTGATATTTTGGGATATTTTTCAATTTAGGGATGAGTTTGCAACATCAAAACATTTTTTTGCAACCCAAGCTGCTTGAAGAGATAAAAACCAGCCCCAAGCTGTCTTCACTCAGTGAAAATCAACCAGTAAACAAGGTGGAGCTGTGCAGTCAGCTATGCCAGAGACATGCAGAAGCCAGAGACACCAACAGCAGAGCTATGGTGGCATTTTGGTGTTTAAGTATAAAATGACTTTTACACCACAACTTACCTTGTGGACTTGAATGAATGATGCACCACTGGAAGCCATTGCAGCCGATAGCTGCCGAGCTGTAGCTAGCCGTTCCTGCAGTGTACATTGCCATATTGAGGATGGAGTGCTCTGAAAAATGGCTGTCACATATCTGTGAGTTTGAACAAATCACCCCTTCTTCAAAATGTGTGAACTCCAGCCATTTTCTTCTTAACGAAGGGTTAATAGGAAAGGGAAAAGGTGGTTAGCACAACCAAAAACCCAGCGATGACCCATAACTGCTAGCTAGCTCGTACTAGGACCCGTGTGCCAGTCCGTAACTGGCAAAATTTATAAATATAAATTTATAGACATAAAAATTCTAGAAAGCGTTTCATTGGACTCAACAATTTTTATCATTTTCCAGGAATGACAGACTCTAAAATACCATTAAAAATGGTAACTTTAATAAAGTTATTTGTTTAAGAAAGCAGCCTCCTGAGTACCTTTGCATAGGCATATTGGTGCACAATCTGCACAGAAAAGGTCTATTTTCATTCAAGCTCAAAATTTCACTATATTGGCTGTCATATCTGTAATTGGTGAATGTTTCCCCTCTAAAATCAGTATCGGTCTCAAAAATCCCATATCGGTCGGGCTCTTATTGGAATACTAATTGAAGAAGTTGAGGCACAACAACCTGATAATGATAACATACAGGAGAATGTACCAGACTTTACTCTGAGGTCAGAAACAAGTTCAGAAACTGCAATCACGAGAGAGGCCTCTAACATAGATCCCACACTGTTACACCAAATGTATCAAAACTTGATTCTACACCATCCAAGACTGGTGCTTAAAGCGTGTTAGTGTACACTGATGTAAAGGTGAGCTGCTGTAACAAAAGAGTTTCCCCTTGGGGATCAATAAAGTGATTCTGATTCTGATTAGCAGCTTGAATCCAGAACCGTTCTTCTTTTACTTTAATGATGGTGCTGGAACAGGTAAGTCTCACATTATCAAATGCAACCATGCAGAGGCATCCAAAATACTGTGCAGACTTCTGCGAAATGCAGAGGAATCAGACATATCTAAACCTACAGTCCTGTTAACCACATTCACTGGCACTGCAGCATTTAACATTTCAGGTACAACTTCAGGTACACGGTCTCCTCAAACTGCCAAGAAGTTTAAAGCCTGCGTTCCAAGGCCTTGGCAATAAACTAGATGAGGTCAGGGCAGAGCTTTCAAACTCTGAAATAATAATCATTGACGAAGTATCCATGGTCTCAAAGTCTATCTTTGCCTACGTAGATGCAAGATTAAAACAAATCAAAGGAATTCTGAGACCTTTCAGTGGAATGTTAGTTCTCGCCATTGGAGATTTTTATCAGCTACCACCAGTTAGACAGTCTAAGCCTCTATGCGTATATGACTTGACTCAAATAGAGCTGTGGTGTGACAATTTTCAGATTGTGACAGTTTGACTTTCTGTGTTCTCCTATTTAATTTTTATAATTTGGTTAGGGGTGCCAGCCAGGTCTCTCTCCTGGCATTTAAGATTGGTCAGTCACGTTTTGTAGTTGTTTGCGCACTTTTAAATGTTTAAATCAAATCTCACAAAAGATGCACACACTCAAAATGTACACCCTACCATTGAATGACCACAACCAACAAGAACACCACAAACAAGAAAAAACAAAATATTCATATATTTAAAGACAGTCACAAAACAACCGAAAATCCCACAGCAACGAAACAAAAGACAAAAGAAAACTAAGTAAAAGAAAATAGTTTGTACACTTACAAAGTCAGTCCAGTCAGTCTGAGAGTCCAATCTGTGTTTTTGCTGCTGGGTTGTGGATGTTTGTCTGGCTTCCGCAAACAACTGTGCAGTGTGGATATGGAACGATTCAGGAGAATGTAATTTAGGTGATCGGAGGACAGCTGACGGTGGCAGATGAAAAAACGATTCGTAAGGGATTAAACGACCTTCCTACTGTATGTTTTTACCGCACAATTAAGCGTCTTGCTCTGGCCAATACTCTCCCACTCCCCCTTTTTCCTCCAAAAAAAACAAACCAATGCCAGATAAAAGGCACGAGTTGGGAATGAATCGGTGAGTAGATTGTTAAAATGGGTGTTTCTGGGATGTAACCAGGTGGTGAAATCTGGTGACGAAATCAAGGTTGTCACAAGATGATCACACTGACTATGATTATGCGTCAAAAAGATGATGTCTCTTTTGCTGAGATGCTGAACCAAGTCCGTGTCAAAGAAAAATCAGATGCATTGTCACAGCAAGAGCTTTGCTTTCACAGGCTATCACTGATCCAGCACACTGTCCAAAGGACATACTGCTTGTTTATGCTACAAAAAAAACAAGTTGATGCACACAACTCAGCATTGTTAGCTCTGTTTCACACTGACATCATCAACAATAGACACAGACAACTATAAAAAACCAGTGACCAGTGAAAGTGATCCATATGTCAGTAAATTTGGTCTAGAACTCGTCAATGACAATGTGGTAAACAAAGACAGTAATATAGGTGCAGCTGATCATGTTCTGTACAAGGGCTGCTGTGGCTTGGTGGTAGAGCGGGTCATCTACCAATCGAAAATTCGGCTGTTCTTCCCCCAGCCCACATGTCAAAGTATCCTTGGGCAAACCCCAAATTGCTACTGAGGGCTGTGCCATAGGTGTGTGGGTGACTGAGTTAGTTTCTTCGTTCTTCGTTCTGATGAGCAGTTGGCCATCAGTGGGTGAACATGATATGTAGTGTGAAGTGCTCTGAGTGGTCAGAACACTAGAAAGGTGCTATACAAATACAGTACATAGAGAGGAGGAGAATCTGAGGCAAAAGGGAGTGGTGTGCAGGCAAAGCTGCGTTTCCACCCACATTCAGTCTAAAGGTTATGAGCAACTCATCACTGCTGCTACCACATACATGAATACACTTTTGGACCCCATTTTCTCTGATCACAATGCTGTCTCCATTCGGGTGTGCTGCGAACATACTACAGTTATCACAATCCTGTATACTGCATATTAACCTCTGAAATATTGTAATGTAACTTGCAAGTATAACCCCTGTAAACCTTTTAAAAATTGGGGTGCGGTCGTCCCTGGCAGCCAGGTTATAACACCTGCCCCCTGGCTGCTCCAGTCATTAAAAGGCTGGGAGGGAGGGAGGGACGATCTCCCCTAAAAAAGTAAAAAGAAATAAAACCAAATCTATTCCTGACCATTTTACAAGCACTTGCAAAGATGGCACAAAATTAGATAAAGAGAGATTGTCTTTCACAGTAAAGCTTAAATTGTCAATTACAGTTGACCTTTTAAACGTCGTGAGTATAACCTGTTCCAATCATGACTGTTCCTGGTAAACAATTATCGTGAAATGGCAATTTACTAGATCATATCTACAGGCTGATATTGCATGAATGAATAGGCTGTAGTTTGTTACACTCTAAAATTTCAGAGGCTGGAAGGGAGGGATGGAGGGATGATCTCACCTGAAAAAAAAAAAATTTATACCTGACTATTTTCACTTTAAAAGATGACACAAAAATATAAAGATACCATCCATAGCAGTTTGTCTGCACTCTGGTATACTTTAAAATTTAAAAAAGTTTACCTTTTAAATGGTGTGAGTATAACCTCTGTGACCATTCCTGGTAAAAATTAGATTGTCAAATGGAAGTTTACATCACTTGACACTGCATGATTGAACAGATGTTAGCAACAAGGCTGTAAGTGCCCAAGAAAATCTCATATTAAAATAAACAAAGTTTAGGACTAATAAGAGAAATATGTACAAACACAGAAAAAACAATAGCATTATGCCAATCCCATGCCAAACCATTAAACTGGACCCAAGCACATGGTAAGTGAACTATACACTTAATGCATATGCATACATTTCATAATTATTGCATCTGATAATTTGAAAATTATCAATTCAGTTTTATTTATATAGCGCCAATTCACAACAGAAGTTATCTGTGGTGAATTGGTAGATGGTCACCCACTACTTTGGTCAATTTGGACATGCTTCAGATCGGTTAGATTCTCCACAATTCAATCATTCAGTTCATTTTATGGAAACCATGAGCACCAAACTATAATTCATTCAGATTTATCGGCATATTAAACAAGAGAGACGGTGGTGACTTAATACGTTTGAAGCGGTCATAACGTCAGAATGTGTCCAATCCTCGATTATTTATATTCCTTTAGTGCGTAAGGGTCCACCGACCAAAAATAATCAAAATGGTTTTTCATTCAAATGATTCCAAGTTTAAATAACGACGGTAACCTTCGGCTTTCATCCTTAGAAAGGCTACTGGTATTGGCTTTTCTCTCTCTCTGAAAAGTTGTAGAGCGAAACCCCGATGTCCGAGTGCTGTGAATGCAGCAAGAGGTGACGCTTCCCGTAGATTCCTCAGTTCTACCCCATGCCTCAATAAGAGCTGTTGGCGACTTCACGTGCATGCAGGGAGGGAGATGTGGGATTGACAGAAGGTTAAAACGAGATTGTATCCCAATAAAATAAGAAACAAACAAACAGTGTGGTGCCAGGAACCGCGAGAGGACACAGAGTTGGTAATAGACCGATTTCACCCAGCTGCCTTTAGCCGTCCCTGCAGCCGGCAACATCTCCGTTTTCCCCCCGGCCTTTGTGCAGCCTCTCTCGGTCCCGGCCGCACATAACAACTGATGATGGCTTTTTCCCTGCTAAACGTGTGTGTAGGGTTGCCAACTTCGACTAGCAGAAATACCGACCAAACCCAAATATTCACCGGTGCTTATGAGTGTCCCCTGATTTCCTGCAGCTACCAACGTCTCTGAAGCTGCTCATTCTACAGCCAAACGTCCAAATTTCAGATCAGTCATGCAAGTGCAACATACAAAAGCACCCAGTTTAAAAAGCTCTAAAATCACTCGCTCTCAGGCAAGCCCCAAACAAAAAGCCACGTTTGTCAGCAATGCAGTGACAGTTCATGATACCTATAGCGCCACGATGTGGTCATTTATTACGTGTTTTACGTTTTGGCAAATAAAAAAATCACCTGTACCTCCTAAGGAGCTGAAACAGCATATCCACTGAATTGTGGCAATATTTTGCCTCACTGCAACCTATGTCCATTTCAGAAGTCCGTCACTCTATATATTTCAATATATGCAAAATCAATTAACATCTATTTCTCCACAAGTCTTTATGCAAATGCTATAAAAATTTACACAGACATTCTCTCTAGCTGGTAGACATCACGTGTATGAAATTGTTTTAAGAACATTTTCCTTTTTGCGCAGTGTTGGATCAAAATTCATCCATTTTTTTTGACAATGCACCCAAAACCAGCAGAATGATGTATGATTTTTTTCATAATTTCTTTTAACATTTGAATTGTTGTAAGCGTTTTAACAGACAAAAATACCCTGGTCTTGCATACGTGATATCATTGCCTCAACTTGTGAGAAGGTGTGTAAAATCTATGTTGACCCAATGACGCAGTCATTAAGTCGCCACTTTTGTGGCTGTAGAGGTCCCGCGTTCAAATTCTCATGCTAGGAAGTCATGCTTTCTGACAATGTTGCAGTTCATGCATGTTGTATGTTTTCAAGTGCTCATTGTTAAATGCCAGACCAGCGTGCTTTAATAGTATTGTTTATTATTTAGAATGATTTTCAAATTCATTTAAAAAATATAGTTGTCTTTTGCTCTCTACTAACAGTGTATCTGCTTAGTCAAGTAGATTAAGCTCTTGCCAGTATATTGCCTCTTTTAGATCCAAAGGTTGGGGGTTCGAACCTGGCAGCTGGGAGTATGTTGTTAAAAGATTCTCTCTTACTTTAAACACTTTGCACATGTACATCCTCACGTTCTGGAAAACCTCCTGCCACTAATAATGCTTAAATTTCTGACCTAACAGATTGAGTTTAGACAAATACATTTTTTTATCAACAAAATGTGAATTTGTTCTCTATGTGTCAGAGATCATCCGCTGGCTTAGTGCTTAAGCCCTGGCATTGGTCAATTTTCCCTGTTGGATAGCAAAGTTCTGAGTTCGATATCAAATCAGGGTAGTCTTCCTTTATTATCATCATATTAATCATGTACCATCATTCAACTACATACTCCCTCTCTCTTTAACATCAGTACGTAGCATTTATATTGATATGCATTTTTAAAAAATAGTCATGTTAGAATGCTTGTTATAAGTTTCTCTCAATAGTACAGTGGTTTAAGATTATTGCCATATGTGTGGCCCTGTTGGTTTCTAAGGTTCTGAGTTCAAATCCTGTTAAGAGCATGTTAATGAAATTCAGGAAAGTTGTGCAGATGGCATTGCTGAATAAGTCTGTAGCATTTAATATAATTTTTACCTGTAGGTGGCACTTAAAGATTTGAAAAATTTCTGCTGGAGCAGCACCTTGCAGCTGTAGCAGGTGGACCTAACAGCTTCCAGCTCTCACACACAATTTCTCCAGCTGACACAGCTCCCTCACTTTTGTTATTTTCGCTCTTTTGTTCTCTTCTCTCAAGTATATATTATTATTTCAACGTTTTTTGGCATCTAACTAATCCTGTACCGTTTGTCCTAGAAACTTCGTTTCAACTTCAAAACATACATATTCTTCATGAGATTTATGCTATTACTTTTCTTTGCTCTAACATGTTTCAGTGATTTTATATAATTTGTTTAAAGTGTAAAATGTATAATGGGAAGTCTATGGGAGCAATATTTGAAAGCTGACATCTCAACAACTACAAATGCTAAAGTATTCATATTTTATGGACAGCTGCCCCATCTGTAAATGCTTAACATATTAAAACATAATACCTACAGTGCCACCATGTGGTCAGGTATTACATGTTTTACATTTTGGCTAATAACTCATGAACCACGAGGCGCAGCAAAACAATATTTGTGCAGTGTCTTTGTTGGATGATACCAATTCGACAGATATAGGCCACACCCATTTGTGCCTTGAAAACATTTCCGCCACTTTGGATTTTTTGAAAAACGCATTTTTTGCTTCTTTTGCTACATACGTCATCCAAGCCATCCGAAACTTTGACAGGATCATCTACAGGCTTGACTGATCTAAAGTTATAAAGGAAATTTCAATAAATCAATCCGTTTTTAAATTATACAGTTTTTAAACATGTGTCTTTAAGGTCAATTTTACATAATTGCTCATAGATCAAAATTGGCTTAAGCTATTGTAACCAAACTTTTTGCACATGTTTAGATGCTAGGGATTTTCTACCACTAGGGGGAGCCACAAATGCAAAAAGTTTATTTCTCGTAATCGACTGCATGGATTCGTAGAAAATTCAGTTTGCACAATCTAGGGTCATGACTCAGTCGTGCATACAATTTGGTAATGATTGATTAAAGTGGGTGTGGCTTATTACAAGAAATGTAAATTTCTAGACATTTTACATTTCAAACTTCAAAAAATCACATGTAGGTCCTAGAGAGCTGGATTTTTTTGGGAACATCCACTGAATTGTGACAGTACTTTTCCTCATAACCTATGGTCAATTCAGAAGTCCGTCACTCTATATTTTTCAAAATATGCAAAATAAGTTAACATCTATATCTCCACAAGTCTTCATGCAAATGCTACCAGAATTGACACAGACATTCTCTAGATGGAAGACATCAAGTGTTTCAAATTCTGTTCAGATCGGTCAAACAGTGTGTTTGCAGTGATATTCAATACCTTGCAGGAATTTGTACTGTATGCACAACATTTTCTTTTTTGCTGGATTGTTGGATCAAAAATCACCAAAATATTTGACAATACACTTGAAACCGGAAGAATTTTAGACAGAATAAGTTTAAACAGACAAAAAATACCTCAGTCTGGCACATGTGATGTCATTGCCTCAATTTGTGAGAAGGTGTGTGAACCCATGTTTCCCTGTTGGTACAGTTATTAAGTCCCCACTACTGTGCCTACAGAGGTCTGGGGTTCAAATCCTCAGGCTGGTAGGTCATAATTAAAAACAATGTTGCAGTTCATGCATGTTGTGTATTTTCAAGAGCCCATTATTAAATGAGAGTCCTGCGTGCTTTAATATTATTGTTTATTGACTATTTTTAAATTAATTTTTAAAAATAGTAATCTTTTGCTGTCTACTAACAATGCATCTGGATAGCAAAGTGGTTTAAGATCTTGCCAGCTCTGTACCCCTTTTATCAGAATCAGAAATACTTTATTGATCCCCGAGGAGAAACTCTTTAGATCCAGAGGTTGGGGGTTAAAACCCAGGTGCTGGCAATATGTTGTTAATTAAACACTAAAATAAGGTGGAGAATTAAGTAGAATTAAAATGGTGAAATAAGAAATAACTTACTAGAAAAAAAGTAATGTATTAATGTATTCTTTCATATATTTGCCTTCTATGACTTATTATTTATTCACTCATCTACTGTATATAATCTTTGTATATATCGTTTGTTTTTATGAGTAGCATAAAGGGAAATACAACTCAAAGCTTGTTACACAACCCTCTGTTGTAAAATGATAAATCTACCTTGTACCTTGCACCTTCTATACAGTGGTGTGAAAAAGTGTTTAATGTAAATATTAGTCAAAGATAACATAAGTAAACACAAAATGCAGTTTTTAAATTAAGTTGTTATTATTAAGAGAAAACAAAATCTAAACCTACATGGCCCTGTGTGAAAAAGTGATTGCCCCCTAAACCTAATAACTGGTTGGGCCACACTTAGCAGCAACAACTGCAATCAAGCATTTGCGATAACTTGCAATAAGTCTTTTACAGCGCTGAGGAGGAATTTTGGCCCACTCATCTTTGCAGAATTGTTGTAATTCAGCCACATTGGAGGGTTTTTGAGCATGAACTGCCTTTTTAAGGTCATGCCACAGCATCTCAATAGGATTCAGGTCAGGACTTTGACAAGGCCACGCCAAAGTCTTCATTTTGTTCTTCTGAAAAAAATGAGACGAGCCTTAATGTTCTTTTTGCTCAGCAGTGGTTTTCGTCTTGGAACTTTGCCATGCAGGCCATTTTTGCCCAGTCTCTTTCTTATGGTGGAGTCCTGAACACTGACCTTAACTGAAGCAAGTGAGGCCTGCAGTTCTTTGGATGTTGTGGGGTCTTTTGTGACCTCTTGGATGAGTCGTTGCTGCGCTCTTGGGGTAATTTCGGCCGGCCAGCCACTCCTGGGAAGGTTCACCACTGTTCCATGTTGTCGCCATTTGTGGATAATGGCTCTCACTGTGGTTCGCTGGAGTCCCAAAGCTTTAGAAATGGCTTTATAACCTTTTCCAGACTGATAGATCTCAATTACTTTCTTTCTCATTTGTTCCTGAATTTCTCTGGATCTCAGCATGATATCTAGTTTTTAAAGATCTTTTGGTCTATTTCACTTTGTCAGGCAGGTCCTATTTAAGTTTTATTTAAGATTTCTTGATTGAGAACAGGTGGGGCAGTAATCAGGCTTGGGTGTGGCTAGAGAAATTGAACTCAGGTGTGATAAACCACAGTTAAGTTATGTTTTAACAGGGGGGGGCAATCACTTTTTCACACAGGGCCATGTAGGTTTGGATTTTATTTTCCCTTAATAATAACAACCTTCATTTAAAAACTGCATTTTGTGTTTACTTGTGTTATCTTTGGCTAATATTTAAATTTGTTTGATCTGAAACATTTAAGTGTGACAAACATGCAAAAAAATAACAAATCAGGAAGGGGGCAAACACTTTTTCACACCATTGTATATTATCCCCCCTAAAAAAGGTAATGCTTAAAATGTATTATTGGGTGCACCTAAATTATAGAAATTAGGCAAACTAGTGCCACCAATTTAAAAAGTTAGTCTGGAACCCTGCAATCCCACATACTCATTAGAGCACCAAATGTGGATTAATTCGCCACTCAAAATAGTCCCCAACAAATGCACTATTTCCTCCTGTTTGAGTAACATTTGTTAAAAACTACAGTGTCCAGTTGTTTTAGGAAATTACTGAGGCTTTTTCTAAATTGAAACAATATATTTCTGAGCCAGATTTATATCTTCAGTAGGAACCAATGGGCTTGTGGCTGAGAGCCACAGACAGAGTAGAGAAGTCATGAAGTAATGAGAGATGAACGAACGTATTGGTTCTGGTCATTTCATGCAAGTTGACAGTATGAAATAACCTTATCCTTTATCTTTTAAGGAAGAAAGCTTTCATAGAATAACAAGACTAAGGTTCTACAGCCACGCTAGCTATGTCTTTAATGTCTACCAAATTTCACAATAATCCATCCAATAGTAACAGGTTTAAGATACCCAGCCCATGTGCTGAGTCTTGAGGTTGGAGGGGTATTTATGTCAAGATGTGTCATGAAATGTTTGTTAATGTTGCAAAATAAAGCACTGGTTGGCAAATTGTAGGACTGGAGCCGTGCATTCAGGACACACAGACCTATGGCTGTGTAAATCTAAATGAATATTTAACTTTTATTTAAAGGTTGTGCAAAATTATTTTACTTTTATGCTGAGATCCAGTTTCTTCAACTCTCTGTCTTTTTACTTCCAGTCAAAAAAGGAAAACAATTATCTTTTTAGCCTTAATTTGAATTTTTATCTACACTTCTGCTAAATTTTTAAAGAATTTTACATTATTTTACTTGATTTTATTGTTGTTGTTGTTTATTGTTTATTGTTGTTTATTGTTGCCTTTTTGGATTTATTAAGTTTTAACAGTTTAAATTGCCTGAAATGTGCCATATAGAAGTTTATTATGTCTACTGTTTGTTTTTGTTTTACGAGCTACGTCAAGAACAAATTTCCAGATGTGTTTTTCTGAATCTGAAACAAAATAGGTTTTATTCAGGGCTGCAACTAATGATTTCTCATTACCGATTAATCTGTGTCTTTTCAATTACTCTATAGTGCCTTTGAAAAGAAAAACGCAGCAGTTACAAGCTCTGAGAGCCTACATGTTGGAGAAGGCTGTGGCTTGGTGGTAGAGCAGGTCGTCTACCAATCGGAAGGTCAGTAGTTTGAACATGGCTTGAAATGTGTTGACTAATATAATAGAGGAATATTGACATTAATGCACATATGGAAAGTCTGCAGTGATATCTTGCAGTAATTTGTATTGTATGCACACCATTTTCTTTTTTGCTCAGTGATGGATCAAAAATCACCTAAATATTTGACAATACACCCGAAACCAGCAGAATGATGTGTGACTTTTTTCAGAATTTTCTCACCAACATTTTGACTGTTGTAAGCGTTTTAAGTTTAAACAGACAAAAAATCTCCAGTTTTGCTCATGGGATGTCATTGCCTCAACTTGTCAATGTGTGTTGGACTCACAGCTCTTCATTGGCATAGTCAGTAAGCCACAGGTTCTGTTGTGCAAAGATCCAGGGTCCTGGTGGGCCCAGACCTTCTTGCCAATTTATGCATTTTGTGTGTTCTTAAGTGCTCATCATTCAATGCGAGTCCCACACTCTTTAATATTACTGTTCAATATTTAGATTGATATGCATTTTTAAAAAGTTAGCTTTTGTAGTTCATTATTATTGTTCAGCCATTTTTTGTCTACAAACTTTGTTTCATCATCAAATCGTACATATTTTTCACAAGATGTACGCACATCCTGTCTCAAAAAGCTCTTAATGGTCTGGCACCATTGTATCTTAAAGAGCTCATAATACCATATTATCCGACTAGAACACTGCGCTCCCAGGATGCAGGGTTACTTGTGGTTCCTAGAGTCTCCAAAATTAGAATGGGAGCCAGAGCCTTCAGTTATCAAGCTCCTCTCCTGTGGAATCAGATCCCAGTTTGGGTTCGCGAGGCAGACACCATCTCCACATTTAAGAGTAGGCTTAAGACTGGATCTGTGGTTGTGGGCCACCTGCTGCCCTCGTGTTCCTGCTCGACAACTGCTACTACAGTTGTTGTTATTGGCTCTGTTACTAATACTGACATTATTTTTCCTATAGCTGTCATTCCTATTATTATTAATTTATTAATATTAACACTACAATTACTTTTCTACTATTTAAAAAAAATTCTAGATGGTATTTGCATTGTGCCTCCCTCTCGCCCAACCCCCATCCCCCCTCCCCCAAAACCTCTCTCTCTCTAAACCTCTCTCTCCCTCTTTCTCTCTCAAAACCAGCAGCGGCTGATGGCCGCCCACCATTGAGTTGTCATAGTTAGCCACTATGCCCCCTTATCCTTTTGTCCTCTTCTGTAGCTGCCTTCCCCTGTCTTTCCTGGCGGTCCCCTGCCCGTCTTGTTTGTGTATGTGTGTATATGTGTGTGTATGTATGTGTCTGGGTTCTGGGCTGGTTTCCAGATCTCCCGGCTGCTATTGATTACCGGCACACCTGATCATCATCATCATCAACCACCACAGTTATCTACCGGGCTCATCCACACTTCCAGCGCCAGATCGTCTTCGTACCCAGTATGCGCTATATGTAACGGCTCAAGTAAGAAACCTTTTTGAAGTTTACCTGTACTTACCTAATGGTAATCTTGTCTGTCTCCGTCATAGACCTCTGTGCTGCCGGTGATCACTTCCTAGTTCCACGGCCATCGGACTCTAGTCCCAGTCTCATTGTGTCTTCACCCGATCAGCCCAGCTTTCAACCACGCCAGCCAGCCCAGAACCCGCTTCCCTGGTCTCCGCTCAAAGCACCATCCTCCAGCCTCCGTCCAGTCCGGTCAAGCTCTCCGTACAACAACGCACTTCACCAGACACGCTGCTGTCTCCTGATCCATCAGCACAATAAAACTGTTCAGACCTTGATCTGCTCTGTCCATGTGTCCTGCTTTTGGGTGCCAAGTTTGTTCCACATAACATGAGTCTGGTTCTGTCCAAGGTTTCTGCCTCTTAAAGGAAGTTTTTTCTTGCCACTGTCGCCAAATGCTTGCTCATGGTGGGATTTGTTAGGTCTCTGTAAATAATATTATAAAGAGTACGGTCTAGACCTGCTCTTTAGGAAAAGTGCAATGAGATAACATCTGTTATATATTGGTGCTATATAAATAAAATTGAATTGAATATTACGTCTGGATTTTCAGTGATTTTATATAATTTTGTAACAACTACAAGTGCTAAAGCATTCATACTTTATGTACAGCTGCCCCATGTGGAAATGCTTAACATATTAAGTCATGGTATCTATAGCGCCACCATGTGGTCAGTTATTACGTGTGTAGCACCCATACCACCACTCTGTATGTTACATACGTGAGAATGAGGGTGCTTGGGTTCGTTGTAGTTTAGGTGGATACCACAAAGGTGCACCTAATGAGTTTCTACTCAATTGTAAAACCTTTTGACAGGAATATTTAACAATAATGAGACCCAGAGATGGTTTTTAGTTTAAAAAAAATAAATGGGTAAAACCCTTGTTTAATGAATCAAAAGGATTTGGCAAATGAAATATAAAACTTCCCCTAAAACACAATATAAAAGTCCCTAATTATGACAAAATATACAAAAATAAATAACCAAAAGATATCCCAAACAATTAAATAATAATCTTAATCCCTTTAAATCACACGTTTTATACCAAAATAAGGGGTGTAAAAATCTTCCTCCCTTATATCTTTCCTAAATATTGAGAATGCACAGAGAACTTTACAAAAACGTGTCAAGTGTCCTGTAACAAGTGTTAGCTAATGCAGTGTTGGGCCCAGTCACACATACATGCTCACATGTTCCAGTTTACTCACCACGGTACCGATTGAACGAAGAAAAAAAGAGAAAAAACAACGTTGCAGGCCTGTTTTGGTCTCGCAAAACATTGAGTGCGCTGAACTGACACTTACAAAACATTGAGAGCGTCGAAAAGACTGGTCCGGATACGCAGGTGCGGTGCGATGAACCAACAGCTCTGCCTCGTGTGCGCCCGCCGTGGCTAGCTAGCTCGGCTCCCTCCGATCGCGGCGTCCGCTCCGTCAGACGGGTCGCCGGCCTCGTTTCTCAGTCACAACCGGTCCCCTTCTCTGAACCTCCCTCTCAGTTTCGTCGACTTTAGTGGCTCTTTTTAGCGTCTTTTTCCTTCTCTCTAAACGTGCTCCCCACGGGTCCAGCAAGAGAGAACGAGCCAAAAAAAAAACGAGCGAGGGAAAAACTGCTTCCAGCACTTTTCATCCGTGTCGCTCTATCCCGTCACGTGTACCCCGTTTTTTACTTGCATGCAGCCAAACACTACTGACAATACAGCGTGAATACTCAAATGACCAATAAAAAGCGGTCACATAAACACAGGAAGGATAAAGTAATAAAAGGATAGCTGCATAAAACCTCTGATAATATTATTTAACAAAATAATATAAACTTTAACCTTTAGTTTTAATCACTGTCATGAAATAAAATAACAAATTATTGATCTCCCTTTAATCATGTAAAATAAATTAGTATTTACTTATTTGAAAATCAGTTGTCACTTATTTACTTAAAGTAAATAAACGTTTACATTTTAATAGTCATGTCACTGGGTTTTGAGAATAAGAGTGATCAAGCATAACCCACCCAGTTTCCCTTACACTATAATACCCGAATTTACCACTGGGCTACACGTGTTTTATGTTTTAGCTAATAACTCATGAACTGTGAGGCATGGCAAATCAATATTTGTGCAGTGTGTTCCTTGGATGAAGTCGATTCGTCTGATATAGGCCACGTCCATGCCTGGAAATTTTTTTCGCTATTTTGGATGTTTTGGTAAACACATTTTTTGCTTCTTTTGGCACATATTTCATCTAATCTTCAACAAACTTTGGACATACCATGTTTAGATGATCCCGAACAAAACTTCTTAGTTCATTTTTGGGTTTCACCGTTTGTCTGTAATTGGTTACCAAACTTTTGAAGGTGTGGCCTGATGCATTTAATGGGCCATAAGTCTTTAATGCTAAATTTTACTGCAACCAAATTTGGGAATGTTGTACATACAGCCACATTGCACAAGTGTGTAACATGTTATACAATTCTACCCACAGGGGGTGTTACAGTAACATTAAAACATGATATACTACAATAAAATTAAACTTACATACACAAGTTCTCCATGAGCATGCACATGGCATATAAGCATGGCACCACCTTGTGACCATTAGTAAAACACCACCATACTACTTATTAACGGCCATATTTAGTACAATATTCCATGGTGATCAAATTCAGCAAAGTTTTAATGAGGGTGTCTTGTTCAAATGGTCCTTTGACAGGGATTTCTCTGTCTCTGATTGAACACAGTGGGTTACACACACACGTGAGTTTGATTGACTGATTACACATCAAGGCAGTTTGTTCCTCTGTTCTGATTGGTGAATAGGTCCTCAGCTATTTTTGGCATTTGATATCTCTGCCCTTACAAGAACAAGGCAAGAACAAATGGACTCTCTGATATAATAACATACAGATGCTATACATAATTGTTTGGCGTCAATACTTGATCTGTGTATGATTGTTTGGACTGCGTGATGAGAACAGTACACTGATAATGATGACATGGAACTACAAAACAGACGTGACAGCAGGGCAGGTCTGGGACCGCTGTGTGAATCATTGCAGTATTTGGCCAAAATTTTCACTGTCAGACAGGGGTATTTCTTACAGACCGGTTCTTTTCTACAATTCTTTTCAACACACTCTTGCCTCACTCATTAGGTTGCCTCTTGGGTTATTTAAAGATTCATAGTTTGGAACTCATCTTTAAAAAGGGGGGAGTGAAGAAAAAAACAAACAAAACAAAAATAAAATAATATAGTTTTTTATAAATAATTAAAAACTGAGTAAGTAAAAGGTGTGAATGCCAAACGGATGATCTAGGAAGGCAATAAAACAGCCCGCTCTTAGAGGCATTGAAGGGTTAATTTTTTTCGTTCTCAAGTGAGTCTGTAAACTATCTAACTGTCTTTCCCCTAGCAGCCAGCTTCTCTCCTCTTAACAGTGGCAGAAGCGCTCCTAAGAATCTAGCCAAAATATTAAGAAGCACAAAGAGGCCATTTAAAACATCAAACGAAGTTATTGTAGTTGGGGAATCGGGGTTAAAGAATAAATATGGGTTCTAAAAATAGCAAAACTTCTGAGAATGAAAAATTAAATCTGCTATCACCTACGTTGAAATCCCCTAATATAAACTACATGATTACCAATTATGGTAAGCACAACATTGACCAGCTGCACATCTGGATAAAAGAATTTAGGTTTCCATCAACTGGCAGCTTCTCTCTCAGACAGATAGAGATTTAATAGACAAATTAGAAGAGAGAAAGAACAAGGCACTCAGAAGAAAAGAAATAAGCAATTTAAAGCAGACTGGAAGGCTTATGCTTGTTGGCAACAAGAAGCACATATCAGGGATAAAAAAAATAAATAAGGCAGGGACAGATCCACCAAACACCTCTGTGTCTCAGTATGTCCCACAGTGTGCCAAGCTGGATCTGGACCTGGACTCGGCCCCCGTCAAAGGAAGTCAGCCTCAACAACGAGCAGCAGCAGCTACAGCAGCAGCTACAGCAGAGGCACAGCCACCAACTGCGGCCTCAATATACCCGGTTTAGGGAATGGGAGTACAAGGATCATTCATTCCCGCACCTCCAACACCCAAATGGGCCTACAAATCACATTAGGGTGGCCCAATCAGCCCAATCGCCTTTCCAGCCCTCATTGCACTCGAAGCAACAAAGAATTCCAGCCCAGATCAAACTCCTGCACCTCCTTAAAAGTGACTGCACCGATGATGGAGGTGGCAAAATGAGATGGGACCTCACAACTGATTTTCGGACCATGGACATATGCTGACCTGAAAGAAGCTGCACAATTTCTCCCCTCTGTTTGGGATGGGGGGGAGGCATTCGCCACACAGTTACTGGCCTTCTGCCAACAGTTCAAACCCACCACCATTGAGCTACAGAGACTGTTAGGAACTCAGATGGGCACAACCTGGCCGAGAGTGGGGGGGGGGATATAAGGCTATACAGCGGATATAAGGCTGAAACAGACAGAGTGGGACCATGCTGATAACATACCGTATAAGCAGGCTGTCACTGACCTCTGTGACAAAATGGATTTGGGAAAGATAACAGCCTGCAAACAAAAATATGGTGAGACTGTAGTAGAGTATTTGGCCAGGCTCACAGAGATCCATAATACACACAGCAGAATGAAAAAGTCTGAAGCTGTGGGGGGTAATAATACAATCATCCCCTGGGAAGTACATCTACATGACCATCATCATCATCATCATCATCATCAATGGCATCCACCCTGAGATCGCGGACATGGTGAAACGCGACTGTGTGACCTGCACATCACGTGTACATCTTGGGGTTGATAAACATTTTGAGGACGCATGGTTCAGGCAAGACAAAGAGAGAAACACACTAAAGCTGACCTGGTTGTACTGGAATGATAAAAAATGCAGTAGCTTTCAATGATTCACTTTGTAAAGCTTTGTTTCAAGTCCCTAACACATATCCTCATGTCCCCCTGGTCAAAGCAAAGCAGGATACATGGGAATGCTTGGGCCCTTGGACCACATGTTGTGAGGAAGCTGCTGGTTGGGTAAAGACATCAGACTCAGGTGTGAATTTTCACAACCGACTGCAAGTATTCCGGAAAAGATTTTCAGCTATAGCAACAGGGGTAAGAAGCATTGAGCTCATTCCAGATTCAGAGTTTTTAATGGCCAGTTTGGTAACATCAGATGATGAAATAAGTCATGACAAAACATTTTTGTGAAAGACGTCTCAGAAATTCCTGAGTTAAATCAGGTACCATCCTGCTTGTGGGCACAACACAAGTATGATGTAGGATTAATCAAAGATGCTGAGCCTCACACCAAAATCTTCATAGAGGCCGTGTCAGAATCAATATCCTTTGAAGAAGGAAGCTGTTGACGGTATTAAACCGGTGTTTGATTCTCTTTTGAAAGCAGGGGTGATTATTATTATTATTATTATGTGCAAGATCTCCAGTCCGGACACCTATTTTCCCCGTACGAAAACTCTGGGACGCCGGAGAGCCACAACATTGGAGATTCGTGCAAGACTTGCAGGCGGTAAATGCAGCAGTACATGCACGAGCATCCAATGTTCCCAACCCACACACAATACTCTCACAGGTGCCACCTGGGAGTAAGTGGTTTTCAGTTGTTGACCTGGCTAATGCTTTTTCAGCATCCCAATGGATCCTGATACCTTTTGAAGGTAAGAGTTTTACATTCGTCCAAGGGTATTTGAAGAGTCCTGGAATCTTTAATGATGCGTTAAAAACAATTTGGAAACATTAAAATTGACAGAAGGAAGTGCACTCCTACAATATGTAGATGACCTTATGATCTGTTCAAAAACAAGAGAAGCTTCTGTAAAAGACACACTAGCTCTGCTCAGTCACCTTGCAGAAAATGGCCACAAAGCTAGCTTGTCCAAGCTGCAGTTTGTGTCTGAAAAGGTCACATTCCTGGGTCATGTGATCTCAGCTGAGGGGAAGTCCCTATCACCCAAAAGAACACAGGCAATTCAGCTCATCCCCAAAGGTCTCTCTGACAGTAACAGACCTTTCACACAGACTGTTGACGAGAGGGGTGGGTTCCTGACTTCTGTGCTACTACAAGAACATGGGGGGAGACTGAGACCAGTGGGCTATTTTTCCAGCAAGCTTGACTCTGTAGCAGCTGAGCTGCAAAATTGTCTGAAGGCTGTGGCGGCTGCAGAGAAAGCTGTTATAGCCTCATGTGACATTGTGGGTTATGCTGATCTGACACTATTGGTTCCACATGCTGTCTCAATGATATTGCTTGAACAGAAAACATCACATCTCTCAACAGTCACGTGGTTAAGATACAACACCATATTGCTTGAAATGCATAATATCACTGTTAAGAGATGTACGGTGCTTAACCCAGCAAATCTCCTCCCTACAGCGGCAGACGGTGAACCTCACGATTGTGTGGCAGTGATAACAGAGACTTGCTCCCCCAGACCACATCTGCAGGAAACACCATTGATCAATCCAGAGCTGGAGCTGTTTGTTGACGGTTCAGCATCACAAGATCCAGCAACTGGTAAAAATCTTGCAGGGTTTGCAGTAACAACATTGTATGAAACAATTCTGGCTAAATCACTCCCATCAAATTACTCAGCAGAGGCAGCAGATTAAGTTGCATTAACAGAAGCATGTAAATGTGCTATTGACCAAACTGTGAACATTTTCACAGATAGCAGATATGCATGGGGAGTGGCGCATGACTTTGGAAAACTCTGGGCAAACAGAAACTTCCTTACAACCACAGGCAAACCCATTGCACATCACACACTGGTTGCAGAACTCTTGGATGCTGTGCTGGTCGAGACCATGGGTCAAAGGGGAGCTTGGTGCTGGAGCGGAACAGATGCTGGTTTGCAAAGGGATTCAATAACTTCTCTCAAAATTTTAATTTTGCCAAAAATGCAGATGGATTTCATTGAGCTGACACGCAGTGAGGGAAAGAAATATTGTGTGGTCATTGTTGACATGTTCTCTAAAGGAATCAGTGGCATCCTCCCCTGCTGGGGGACTGTGAATAATGAACACAAGATAGACCACCTGGCCATAGATCTTGAGAACTTGATGGCACTGGTAGAGATAGGGTTTTCCACTCTCACTCCTACCATGCAGGGGATCAAAAATGTGGCCCTGCAGAATAGGATGGTTTTGGACTTGATGCTGGCTCGTCAAGGAGGAGTTTGTCATATTATTGGGACTGATTGCACCTATGTTCCAGACATCACAGACAATATGACTCATGTTGTTTCCCACCTGAACGACCTACTGCATGAGGAGAAAAGCCTAGACTCCCAGAGTGTGGGAGGATGGGACATGTGGTCATGGTTGACTATGGGAGGATGGAAGAATGTATTGATGAAAATGTTGGCACTCGTGCTCCTAGTTATTGTGCTCTTCCTCCTTTTGACCTGCTGTGTAATTCCCTGCTTCAGATCAATGATTGCTACAGCAATTAAATCATCTATGGGTCAGTATATGAATATGCCAATAGAAACATCCAGCTCTGTTGAATGGTTGATGAGCTAAATGATAAAGACGTGGGGTTTTTCTTCCTCTGACACTTGAGGTTTTCCCCACTTGTCTGGTTGTTTGATTTTTCCTTTCCTACTTAAGGTTTGTTCTTAATTATTTTGATTAGCATTTATTTTAAGATGATTTTTATGCTAAAAAGGGAGGAATTGTAATGGCAAGAACAAATGGACTCTCTGATATAATAACATACAGATGCTATACATAATTGTTTGGCGTCAATACTTGATCTGTGTATGATTGTTTGGACTGCGTGATGAGAACAGTACACCGATAATGATGACATGGAACTACAAAACATCCTAGTGACTGTTATGTCCAGACTTCAGGGACACTCTTCTCCCCAGGTTAAGGAGCCTGACCCTGAAGACTGGATAAATAACCGATGCTCTTTTTCCTCTGTACTCATTCAGAGCAGATTCTACTGATGTATGTTTTTGCTGCTGTGAGTCCGTCTGCAGACGCTTGAAGTAAAACTACAGAAAGACAAGTGATTGCCTTCAGTATTTCTTTATTCCGAAGAAATTGCCACTACAAGTCGCAGCCATTTTCGACTCAAGCCTATTAATCAACCCTTAACCTAAACTAAATTATAACTCATTCTAAAGCCTTGTTCTTAGTCTTTTACGACATCCAATTCTATTTGTTATAGTGTACTGCGCACCTGGTCCTTATTCTGAAATTTTATCAATATTGAATTTTTATCAACTAGATATCTATCACTAGATGTCTTTGTGATAGTTCTGTAGCTAAATTTAAGGAAGTGATCCCATCTGCATATAATTCGCTATGTCTCAATATAACAGAGGACTCCTGTGCTAATTTCAGTCCCTCCCAAATTTACCATCTAGTTGGTCAGGCTCACTGCTAATGACACTCGATTCTATTGCCCCTCTAAAAAAGAAGACAATAAAACAAATATACATGGTATAACCCCCAAACCCACAAATTAAAGCAAACATCGCAAAAACATGAAAGGAAATGGCGTTCCAACAACCTGGAAGAATCTCGTCTGGTCTGGCAAGATAGTCTTAAAACATACAGGAAAGCCCTCCATAATATCAGAGCAGCCTACTACTCATCATTAATTGAGGAAAATAAAAACAACCCCAGGTTTCTTTTCAGCACTGTAGCCAGGCTGACAGAGAATCACAGCGAGCCACGTATTCCTATAGCCCTCAGTAGTAACAACTTCATGAGCTTCTTTAATGATAACATTTTAACTATTAGAGAAAAAATTCATCACGTCCTGCCATTAACCAGTACCAATTTATTTTCAAACACAGGAACCTTAGAAACAACTGTAAAACCTGATATATGTTTTGACTGCTTTGCTCCTATCGACCTTCTTCAACTAACTTCAACGATTAATTAATCTAAGCTATCAACCTGTCTCTTAGACCTCATTCCAACTAGGCTGCTTAAAGACATTTTACCCTTAGTTTCTTTACTGGATATGATCAATCTGTCTTTATTAACAGGCTATGTCCCACAGTCCTTTAAAGTAGCTCTAATTAAACCTCTTCTTAAAAAGACCACTCTTGATCCAGGGGTTTCAGCCAACTATAGACCTATATCTAACCTTCCCTTTCTCTCTAAGATCCTTGAGAAAGCAGTCGCCAATCAACCGAAAAACTAGTCCATGCATTTGTTACTTGTAGGTTGGATTATTGCAATTCCTTATTATCAGGCTGCCCCAATAAGTCCCTCCAGAGTCTCCAGTTGATCCAGAATGCTGCGGCATGTGTACTGACAAGAACTAGGAAAAGAGATCATATTTCTCAAATATTAGCTTCTCTGCGCTGGCTCCTTGTAAAATCCATAATAGAATTTAAAATTCTTCTCCTCACCTACAAAGCTCTTAATGGTCAGGCACCATCGTGTCTTAAAGAGCTCATAATACCTTATTACCCCACTAGGACAATGCACTCCCAGAATACAGGGTTACTTGTTCTTCCTAGAGTCTCCAAAAGTAGAATGGGAGCCAGAGCTTTCAGTTATCAAGCTCCTCTCCTGTGGAATCAGGTCCCAGTTTGGGTTCGGGAGGCAGACACCACCTCCACATTTAAGAGTAGGCTTAAGACTTTCCTCTTTGATAAAGCTCATAGTTAGGGCTGGCTTGGGTGAGTCCTGAACCATCCCTTAGTTATGATGCTGCTATAGGCCTTAACCGGGAGACTTCCCATAATGCGCCTCTTTCCTCTCTCCTCCTCTCCCTCTGTATGCATTTTTATCCCATTACTGCATGTTACTTGACTTGACATCTTCTCTCTCCCATAGTTTTGTGCTTTCGTGTCTCTCTCGTCTCTCCTTCTGTCACTTTCTGAAGGTATTTCTACCTCCGGAGCAGCAGAGTCTGGATCTTTGGTGGTGGGCCACCTGCTGCCCCCGTGTTCCTGCTCGACAACTGCTACTACAGTTGTTGTTATTGGCTATGTTACTATTATTGTCATTATTATTCTTATGACTATCATTCCCATTATTGTTACTTTAATAATATTATTATTACCACTATCATTACATTATTACTATTTTAAAATTCTAGGTGGAATTTGCATTGTGCTTCCCTCTCTCCCACCCCCCTTCTCTCTCTCTCTCTCTCTCTCTCTCTCTCTCTCTCTCCCTCTTTCTGTCTTTCAACCCAACACAGCAGCAGCAGTTGGCCACCCACCATTGAGTCTGTTTCCAAGGTTTCTGCGTGTTAAAAGGAAGTTTTCCTTGACACTGTCGCAAGTGCTTGCTCATGGCCGGATTTGTTGGGTCTCTGTAAATAATATTATAAAGAGTATGGTCTAGACCTGCTCCATAGGAAAAGTGCAATGAGATAACTTCTGTTACAAATTGGCGCTATATGAATGAAATTGAATTGAAAATTGAATTGAACTATGGATAAGGTTTGGTTAGGTTTAGGGACAGACCATGGTTTGGGTTACTACTTAATTACTACTTCATTAAAAGAGTACATTTAGCACACCCCCAGATTTTTTCATGCTTTATACAACTTTTTTGACATATGCAGTAGTACTCTCCAACACCTGTAAACACACTTTGATGTGTAAAATGGGTGGAGTTCCCCTTTAAGGTTCAGGGACATTAGTCGTCATGGTTACAATAATAACCGTGTGATTAGGGAACAATCATAGTCATGGTTAAAAGAAACCAACGTTGACTGTTGATTAGATATGGGAAATCATCAGCGGCCTCTTGTGTTAAAGTCTGATGTTTTGTTGATCCATCTATCCACCCTGACCTCCTCCCTACGTGGACTTTTTGGCTAATATAATAATTCATAATAATGTTAAATTACTCACTCCTTTGCTCCCGACAAACAATAGTCATAATTCCTAGGGCCGATAGAGGGCTTAGTCACTTGAATGTAAACAGATGTTGTTTGGGGGCATTTCCTCAAGATTCTAGAAATACTGTCATCAGGAGTTTAAATTAATGTTAAATTAATATTCTGTTCACCATATCATCATCATCACCATCATGGCCTGTCAATTTACTGAGATGTTCAATGATTTTTAGTAGATTTTATTATTGTGTTGGTATATTCTGGCATGGCATTAAATTCAGTACTGTCACAGATACGCCAGGCTCCACCATCCACTAATCACCCACACCTGCTCCCAATTACACTCCTGCTCCCCATTAGTCCCAATCACAGCCAGTATAAAGGACCTGCACTCACCTCAGTATGTGTCCGACCTCGTTTAAGTTTACGACTCTCCGTGCCATTCGGCATAACCCTTCGTTTCTCCTGTCTCCCACGTTTCTCCAGTCTCCAGTGTTTCTCCAGTCCGTCTCCAGTGATCTCCCTTCCTGTCTCCAGTGATCTCCCTGCTTGCCTCCAGTGACCTCCCTGCCTCCAGTGATCTCCCTACTACAGACGATCCCTCTTTCCATACCCACCATATTCTGGCTGTCATCCAATAAAGAACATTCTGGTCCATCTCTCGGTGTCCCCTGTCTGTTCTGTAACAGAAGGTCGGACCTATACCGTAAGGATGACAATCCGGAGTCCCGATGGCCCCTTCCTGGACCTGAAGAGTCTGGTCCAGCGGTACCTCTCGGGCTCAGTGGGGGAGTGCGAGGAGTTTTTGGTGAGGTGTTACCTGGTTTTCAACCTGTATCCCTCCCAGTTTCCTACTGAACGTTCCAAGATAGCCTTCTTAGTTCTCCGGCTGGTCGGCCCGGCACTTAACTGGGCGGGATCCTTATGGTCACGAGAGGAGGCCATCCTCCACTCGTTTGGCAGATTCACAACACTTCTCTGGAAGGAGTTTGGCCCCCCAATCGTGAATTCAGCAGCCAGTCCTCAGCCTGCAACTCTACCAACCAATCATCAGTCTACCAACCCACTACCTGCCCGCACCGATGCTCCGCCTCCCTGCTGCTCGCCTGCTCCGTCGCTGCCGTCTCCAGTCCCAGCTGGACCGCAGCAGCCTCCTCCAGTCCCAGCTGGATCGCAGCAGCTCCCCGCTCCCAGACCAGTTTCCAGTCCTGAAGTCCCGTCGCCGGCCCCCTGTCCGGTCAACAAACCCCCAGAGGGTTCCCGCCTTGGCCGCAGACCTCGAGGGGGTCCCAACCTTGGTCTACGCCGCAGACCTCCAGGGGGTCCCAACCTTGGTCCACGCCTCAGACCTGCAGAGGGTTCCCGCCTTCGCCGCCAGGTCCCCAAGGGTCCCAGCCTTCGCCGCCAGGTCCCCGAGGGTCCCATCCTTTGTCGTTGCCGCCAGCCTCCAGAGGGTCCCAGCCTTCATCGTCACTGCCGGCCTCAGGTGACCTCCCACCTGTACCACAAGCATTCCACCAGGCCTCCAGATGGGGTTGAACTTAATCACAAGAAGCATGATTTCAGATCCGACCCTATCAAGGCCCCAGCTCCTCGCCTGTCCAGCCCCCAGGCCATCCGCCCAAGGTCCCCAGCTCCTCGCCTGTCCAGCCCCCAGGCCATCCGCCTGAGTTCCCCAGCTCCTCACCTGTCCAGTCCCCGGGCCGTCTGCCCGAGATCCCCAGCTCCACCCTGGTTCAGCTTCATGGTCATCAGTCCGAGACTCCCTCCTCCACACCAGTCCAAGCTCCTGGTCACCAGCCCGAGACTCCCCGATCCACACCGATCCAAGCTCCTGGTTGTCCATCCGAGGCCTCCCAGCTCCACACCTGCCCAGGCTCCGGCCGGTCGCCTGGATCAGCCCGCTCCCCGTGGTGGAGGACGGCCACCACGTTGGTGGGGTTTTTTTGGCCCCCGGGAGCTGGCCGTGGAGGGAGGGTACTGTCACAGATACGCCAGGCTCCACCATCCACTAATCACCCACACCTGCTCCCAATTACACTCCTGCTCCCCATTAGTCCCAATCACAGCCAGTATAAAGGACCTGCACTCACCTCAGTATGTGTCCGACCTCGTTTAAGTTTACGACTCTCCGTGCCATTCGGCATAACCCTTCGTTTCTCCTGTCTCCAGAGTTTCTCCAGCCTCCCGTGTTTCTCCAGTCTCCACTGTTTCTCCAGTCTGTCTCCAGTGATCTACCTACTACAGACGATCCCTCTCTCCATACCCACCATATTCTGGCTTTCATTCAATAAAGAACATTCTGGTGCATCTCTCGGTGTCCCCTGTCTGTTCTGTAACAAGTACATTTCAAACTATTTCAAAAATAAATACAACCCAACTTCAATCAGTGTCATCCTATTTTATACATAAATACAACCAACACAAATAACTGTCAAACTTTAATAAAAGTCAAAACATCAATAAATAAATAGAACCTATCTTGAATAAATATCACAATTTTACAAAAATACAACCCAACTTGAATAAATGTTAAACAATTTTATAAATAAATACAACCCAGCTTGAGTATGTCAAATATACCACATGATAATACAACTTTGAGTTAATACATTTTTTAAAATTTTATTTATATAGCGCCAATTCATAACAGAAGTTATCTCATTGCACTTTTCCTATAGAGTAGGTCTAGACTGTACTCTTGGAAAGAACCAGACTCAATGGTGGGCGGCAATCCGCCGCTGCTGTTAGGTTTTGAGAGAGAGAGAGAGAGAGAGAGAGAGAGAGAGAGAGAGAGAGAGAGAGAGAGAGAAAGAGAGAAAGAATCTAATAACATTTGCTTTTGAAATGCTTCTTGTTCATATCAATGTCTAAAAACACGTGATTTATTTTTGCATTTGTTTATACTAGGACTAAACCCGAATATTCGACTATTCAGATATTCGTTCATTGGCTAGGTATTCAATTTTGAATTTGGGATTCGGATATTCGCACATGCACATACACCTAAACTGCTGTCGTCAACCCCCCCCATACTAACCCCTTCACCACCGCCACCGCCGCTGTATTCGCTGATGATTACTACAGAAGCTTCAAAGCCCAAAAGATGTATTTGGGAAAGCCCTAGTTTATACATTGTTGAGTTTGAGTGTCTGGATTTGATCAGTAAGGCATTCCAGTTTCCACCAACACCAAAACATACATTTGTTGATCAAAGGACATTTAAAAAGTCTCAAAACGTATCTATAATTTTGAGACTTATTTCTCTCCATAGCAAGTACATGAAAATATATGGCACATATTTTTGTGTAGTCATTCAAAATCTTCCCCACAGTTTGGGCACTCAACAGTTACCAGAGAATGAGCTGTGTTCAGATGTTGGTAGCAAGTAGAGTGAAGTCATCCTCAGTGAAAGTCACAGTATCCTGTTAACTGAAAGGCCGCAGATATGGTCAAAACAAACAAAACACTGACTCCACCACACCACCGTGCACTCTGCTGGGAAGTTATAATAACATTTGTCATTCATCCAACTGCAGAGCTGAAATAATTACTTTCATCTCAAACGTATGTGTTTTGTGAGAGGAAACGTGTTACCTGATGTTCACTACTCAGTATTTCATCACAGACTGTACCCTTAAAATGCTGCTATTTTTTGAACACCAGGCTGTGTGACTGTAGCAGTATTTGACAGTGACTCTGAAGAAATGCTATTGTCATTGGAGGTGAATTATTTGCTAAATTAAAATTATTCGCACAATGACCTCAAATAGATGCAAAACAACCACAAAGAGACACAAAATGACCACCAAGAGGCCCTCAGATGACTACCAAGAGACACAAAATGACCACAAAAAGATGCAAATAGGATTTAAACCAGTTTAGTGCGTTTCCTTTAATCCCAATTAAATATTCCAGTCTCTGTAATAGGATGTGATGGTCAATAGTGTCGAATGCAGCACTAAAATCTAACAAGACGAGTACAAAGACAAGTCCATTGTCTGATACAATTAAAAGGTAATTTGTAATTTTCAACAGTGTTGTTTCTGTACTATGATGCGCTCTAAATCCTGACTGGAAATCCTAAACTATTGTTATTTAGAAAGTCACACAACAGACTGGCAACTGCTTTCTCAAGGATCTTAGTGAGAAAGGGATGGTTAGATATAGGTCTATAGTTGGCTAGAACCCCTGGATCAAGAGTGGGCTTTTTAAAAAGAAGTTTAATTACAGCTACTTTAAAGGATTGTGGTACATAGCCTGTTAATAAAGACAGATTGATCATATCCAGTAAAGAAGTACTAATTAAGGGTAAAATGTCTTTAAGCAGCCTAGTTGGAATGGGATCTAAGAGACAGGTTGATGGCTTAGATGAATAATTGTCGAAGTCAGCTAAAGAAGGTTGACAGGAGCAAAGCAGCCAAAACACACATCAGGCTCTACAGTTGTTTCCAAGGTTCCTGTGTTTGAAGACAAGTCGGCACCGGTTAAAGGCAGGACTTGATTAATTTTTTCTCTAATAATTAAAATTTTATCATTAAAGAAGCTCATGAAGTCGTTGCTACTGAGAGCTATAGGAATACATAGTTCAATAGAGCTGTAATTCTCTGTCAGCCTGGCTACAGTGCTGAAAAGAAACCTGGGGTTGTTCTTATTTTCCTCTATTAATGATGAGTAGTAAACTGCTCTGGCATTACGGATGGCCTTCCTATATGTTTTAAGACTATCTTGCCAGACTAAACGGGATTCTTCCAGGTTGTTGGAACGCCATTTCCTTTCAAGTTTTCACGATGTTTGCTTTAATTTGTGGGTTTGGGGGTTATACCATGGAGCTAACCTTCTTTGTTTTATTATCTTCTTTTTTAGAGGAGCGATAGAATCAGGTGTTGTTCGCAGTGAGCCTGCAGCACTATCAACTAGATGGTCAATTCTGGAGGGGCTGCGATTTGCAAAGGAGTCCTCTGTTATATTGAGACATAACATTGAATTAAATGCAGATGGGATCGCTTCCTTGAATCTAGCCACAGCAATATCAGATAGACCTATAGAGTAAGAATAGCAATAACCACTTTATCTGTTTTAAGGACCAAACTTGATAAAAACTCTGAGAATTCAGATAAAAACTCAGAATAAGGACCAGGAGTGGACCAGTACACTATAACAAATAGAATTGGCTGTTGTATTTTCCAAGTTGGATGTGAAAGACTAAGAACAAGGCTTTTGAATGAGTTATAATTTAGTTTAGGTTTAGGGTTGATTAATAGGCTTGAGTCGAAGATGGCTGCAACTCCACCTCCTCGGCCGGTGCCTCGAGGAATATGAGTATTAATATGACTGGGCGGAGTGGATTCATTTAGGCTAACATATTCTTCATGACCCAGCCAGGTTTCAGTAAGACAAAATAAGTCAATATGATACTCTGATACTAAATCGTTCACTAGTACAGCTTTAGGTGACAGAGATCTGATGTTTAAGAGTAGACATTTAATTTTCCTATTTTGTTGTGCTATTTCAGCGTTTTTGTTTAGGTTTTTATTTATAACTCCTCTTCTGTTAACTTTAGATTTGATCAATTTAAGTGGTCAGGGGGCAGACACCGTCACTAAGGAGTTTTGGGTGGGTAACTGCTCTGGAAGCACAGAGAAGCGTGTAGGACTGCAACTCTGCCTCCTGGTCTCAACTCTGAGTTGTCATGGTTTAGGTCCACTAATAAACTTATTAGTTAGTTAGTTAGTTAGTTAGTTAGTTAGTTAGTTAGTTAGGCTATGAGAGCTGCACCATCCAAAGTGGGATGAATGCCGTCTCTCCTAATTGGACCAGGTCTTCCCCAAAAAGTCCACCAATTATCTACAAAGCCCACATCGTTTGCTGGACACCACCTTGACAGCCAGTGGAATGAAGACATGGGGCTAAACATCTCATCACTGGTCAGGTTTGGCAGGGGCCCAGAGAAAACAACGGAGTCCGATATTGTCTTTGCATATATACACACTGACTCAACATTAACTTTAGTGACCTCCGATTGGCGTAATCGGGAGTTGTTACAGCCTGTACAACCTGTCCCGAATCGAACAGGAAGCGATGGAAAGCTACATCAAGGACTCGTTACAGGCAGGCCTCATCTGGGCATCCTCTTCACCAGTAAGGGCAGGCTTCTTTTTTTTCAAAGTTCCGCCTTTGAACCCCTTCATGGTGCCACTATCTTCTCCAAGCTCGATCTCCGGAACGCCTATCGCTTGATCTGGATACGGGAAGGAGACGAGTGGAAGACTGCCTTTAACACCCAGCTGGGCCACTTGAAATATCTGGTCATGCCGTCTTCCAGGCCCTGGTAAATGACATACTGAGAGACTTTCTGAACCATTTTGTTTTTGTCTACTTAGACGATATCCTCATCTTCTCGCAGGACAAAGCCAGCCACATTACCCATATCCATCAGGTTCTCCAACGACTCCTGGAGAACAAACTGTTAGTCAAGGCTGAAAAGTGCGAGTTCCATGCCAGTTCGGTGAGCTTCCTCGGATACATCCTCAAGAGTGGACAAATGAGACCAGATCTGGCCAAGATTAAAGGTGTCTTGGAATGGCCAACACCCACGACTTGCAAGCAGTTACGTTTCCTGGGGTTTGCCAACTTTTATCGGCGATTTATCCAAGATTACAGCCGTGTGGCATCTCCCCTTACCAGACTCACCTCTCCCAAGATCCTCTACTCCTGGAACCCTGACCAAACTCAAGGCCCTCTTTACCTCGTCTCCCATTCTCCTCCAACCTGACCCCGGATGACAGTTCACAGTGGAGCTGGATGCCTCAGACATGGGGGTAGGGGCCGTGCTCTCACAATATTCTGGCACCAACCAGAGACTCCATCCCTGCACCTCCACTTTTGGCAGTAAAATGGGCATTAGAGGAATGGTGGCACTGGCTGGAAGGAGCTGAGCAACCATTTATTGTGTGGACGGACCACAAGAACCTGGAGTACATCCAAACAGCCAAGAGGCTCAACTTCCTCAGTTGGTAAGGGACTTTCACCGATCCCATCCGGATAAGCCCGGAGGGTTGCCAGGAGGCTCCCGTTAAGGAGGGGGTACTGTCATAGTCAGCCACCAGGCCATGCGACTTCTGCAGACTCTGGTGTATTTTTCCCTCTCCTTGTGTGTCTTGTGTGTCCTCTATTAGTCTTGAGTTGTGTGTGTGTGTGTGTGTGTGTGTGTGTGTGTGTGTGTGTGTGTAGGTGTGTGTATGTGTCTCCTGGTCTGGCTCACTGGTCTCCCGCCTGCTGTTGATCACCGGCACACCTGACACCCATTACTCATCAGTCTCCACAGCATAAAGACCTGGGAGAGACCTCTTCCACACTACCAGCGCCAGATTGTCTCTGTATACTTGTACGACCATGCATAACAGCTCCACGCTTGACCCAGCTAAGTACTATTGTAGCTCTGTCTAAGTTATCTCGCCTGTGTAAGCTCTGGTTTGCTTCTGTCGCAGACATCCTCCGCGCCGGTGATCACAGCCATGTTCGCCTCACAGATCTCTTGCCAACCTGTTTGCCTGTCTTGTCGGCTACATCACCAGCCTGCCAACTGTCTTCCCCGCTCCGCCAGCTGCCAGCTGTCTTCCTGGCTCTGCCAGCTAACCAGCAGTCTCCCCCGGCTCCACCAGCAACATCTCCCGAGCCACTTCCACTCGGATCCAGTCCTCTCCACTCTACGGATCCGCTGCCGGGCCTACACATCGCCATACCTGCTCCAGGTCGGAAAACACCTCCCCAGTCTCCGTTCCTGGAACTGCGCAGTCTGCCCAGGGCTGGGCTTACCATCTTTCATTATAGGATATCCATACTCTTTTCTATTTCCGGACATTCTCTTAATCATCCCCCATACTCATTCTAACGGTGTAGTCCTTCCTAGTGAGTCACAATACCTCTTCCAAAAATCCCTTTTAAGTCTCTTTACTGTACTCCTAACTACTGCCTGCTTTCTTTTATAGTCAATAAGATTCTGAAAATGATGTGTTTTCTTCAAGACATTAAATGCCTTATTTCAATTTTTTTATTGCAGAAGTGCATTCTTGTGTCCACCACGGAACTATCTTTTTCCTTTTCCTACTGTTTCTTTTTGGTATTGACTCTTTTGCTGCTCCTAGTATAATACAGTTTATTTCTGCATTGAGGTCATCAATTGTCTGGATCATATTTACCTCCTTTAATTTCCCTTCAGTTATTCATCCTGTTCTACTTCCCTTTCTACTCCAATACTTGTGAATATAGGATAGTTATCACTCCCTATAGTGCTTCCCTTACTTACTTCCTACCTACTTTCTCCGACCAAAGACTGTGATACCAAAGTAAGATCTATTGCAGACTCTGTACCCTTCATCAAATTTACCCTTGTGCCTGATCCATCATTTAAACATACCAGTGTCATAGTTAGCCTCTATTCCCCCCTGATCCCTGTGTGCTCCAGTGTGCTTTCCTCTCCTTGTGTTTCTTGGCTGTCCCCTGTTCGTTGCTGTGTGTGTGCGTTCTGGTCTGGCTTCCTGGTCTCCTGCCTGCTGCTGATCACCGGCACACCTGACATCAATTATTCATCAGTCTCCACTGCATATCTACCAGGCTCTACCACTCTACCAGCGCCAGATCTTCTCCGTACACAACCTACGAAATCTACCTCTGTACGAAACCTACGTAACAGCTCCTACCTCGACCTCAGATAAGTGATTAGTTAGTTCTCATTTTTGCCTTGTTGTAACTTGGTTCTGTCTCAGTCACGTTATTCATGTCCGTCAGGTACTTCAGAGGCTCCTGGAAAACAGGCTATTCATCAAGGTAGAAAAGTGCGAGTTTCACGTCAGTTCGGTGAGTTTTCTCGGCTACATCCTTGAGAGTGGGCAGATGAGGACAGATCCAGCCAAGACTCAAGCGGTAGTGGATTGGCCTACACCCACTACTCGGAAGCACCTGCAGCAGTTCCTGGTGTTTGCCAACTTTTATCGGAGGTTCATTAGGGATTACAGTCGGGTGGCAGCCCCTCTTACGAGACTCACCTCTACCAAGATCCCCTTCACCTGGAGCCCCAAAGTGGACGCGGCCTTAGCCCGACTCAAAGCTCTCTTTACCTCGGCTCCCATCCTAGTTCAACCCGATCCCGTACGACAATTTACGGTGGAGGTAGATGCCTCGGACATAGGTGTCGGAGCGGTACTCTCCCAGCACTCCTCCACCAACCAGAGACTCCACCCGTGCGCCTTCCTCTCCCGACGCCTCTCCCTGGCTGAACGAAACTATGACGTCGGGAACAGAGAACTCGGGCAGTCAAGTTAGCCTTGGAAGAATGGCGGCACTGGTTGGAGGGAGCTGAACAGCCATTCATTGTGTGGACAGACCATAAAAATTTGGAATACATCCAAACGGCCAAGAGACTGAACTCCCGTCAAGCACGTTGGGCCCTGTTCTTTGGCCGTTTCAATTTCACTCTCACTTACCGTCCCGGATCCAAGAACATTAAACCCGATGCACTTTCCCGTCAGCACCATACCCTGGATGTGTGGCCGCTGTCACCTGGGAGATTGAATCTGTAGTTAGGGTGGCCCAGCGTGACCAACCAGACCCCGGTAAGGGGCCCCCTAATCGCCTGTTTGTCCCTAACTCAGCTCGTTCCCAGGTGCTTCAGTGGGTTCACAACTCTCGCTTTGCCTACCATCCTAGGGTGACCCACACCCTCTCCGTGCTTAAAAGACACTTTTGGTGGACCACATGGAGGCTGACACCCGAGCCTTCGTGGCCGCATGTTGCATCTGCGCTCGGGGAAAAACCTCTCATCAACCACCGGCTGGCTTGCTCCGACCACTCCCCATCCCCAGCTGTCCGAGGTCTCACATAGCACTAGACTTTGTTACTGGGTTGCCACCTTCACAAGGTAACACAACCATCCTAACTATCGTAGACCATTTCTCTAAGGCAGTCCATTTCTTGGCATTAGCTAAACTTCCCTCGGCACAGGAGATGGCTGATCTCCTGGTGCAACACGTTTTCTGTCTTCATGGCATACCACTGGACATAGTTTCCGACCGGGGCCCCCAGTTCATCTCTCAAGTCTGGAAGACTTTCTGCCTAGCGCTGGGAGCCACCATCAGTCTCTCCTCTGGGTTTCATCCGGAAACCAACGGCCAAACTGAGAAGGCCAACCAGGACCTCGAGGCAGCCCTATGTTGTGTGGTAGCCACCAACCCTTCATCCTGGAGCTCCCAACTCGCCTGGGTCAAGTCCAGGAGAGTGAGCTCGCTGTCCCTTCGGTCCAACTCCACATCCGACGTTGCCATAAGGTGTGGAGGGAGACTCGAGCAGCACTTTGCCGGTCTGGGGACAGAAACTGTCAAATCGCTGATTGGCATAGGACCCCTGCACCAGCATACAAACCAGGTCAGAAAGTTTTGATCTTCCAAAAACATTCCCTTACGAACGGAGTCCAGAAAATCGTCCCTCCATTAAATTGTTCCATTCATCATTGAACGCATCATTAATCCCTCTGCAGTGAAACTCACTACCCTGCTCTATGAGAGTTCACCCCACTTTTCACGTGTCACAACTAAAACCAGTCTCTGTTAGCACTCTGTGCTCCCGTTAAAGAGGGGTGGGGGGTACTGTCATAATTAGCCTCTATTCCCCCCTGATCCCTGTGTGCTCCAGTGTGCTTTCCTCTCCTTGTGTTTCTTGGCTGTCCCCTGTGTGTGTGTGTGTGTGTGTGTGTGTGTGTGTGTGTGTGTGTGTGTGTGTGCGCGTGCGTTCTGGTCTGGCTTCCTGGTCTCCTGCCTGCTGCTGATCACCGGCACACCTGACATCAATAATTCATCAGTCTCCACTGCATATCTACCAGGCTCTACCACACTACCAGCGCCAGATCGTCTCCGTACACTTGTACGAAACCTACATAACGGCTCCTACCTCGACCTTGGATAAGTGATTAGTTAGTTACAAATATTACAACCAGTTCCTTTTCGTCCATTAGCTCCTCTAAAATTTCTCCATTTAAATCTTCTCGTTCACCCCATACTGTGCTGTGCGCATTGAAGTCTCCACACTAGATGATATTACCTCTCCAATGTTCCAGGATTGATTCTAGTTTTACCTTTTCTAGTTTTTTGCATGGGTTATATAAGTTTACTATTCTCATACTTTCTTTCTTGCACCATATTTCAACTACTACTAATTCCATTTCTTGTACTGTGCTTAACGGTCTATGTTTTATACCTTCTTTAATAAGTATCACACACCCTCCACCATTTCCATTGTGTCTATCTTTGCGTATGCTTGTATATCCTTTAATTGTGAACTCTAGATTTGGCTAGAGCCATGTCTCCTGAATGCATATGACATCTGGTTTCCTATTTAATTTATCAATGTAGCCTTTAAGCTCCTGTCCATTTGCTATCAGACTTCTGGCGTTCCATTGTAATAGTAATAACATTATGGTATGATCTCTGAAGCTGTCTCTGAGGTCCCTTCTCCCTGACTAAGGTCAGCATGTATCTTTTCCCATGATAAATTCTTCATATTTAGGAATTTTGCCACTGCCTTTACTATAATTTAGATTTTTTCTGTCTTGGTTTTTACTTGCTCTGAGCAGTTGATGACGTAGGCTAAAAACAGCGCTAACCTGTCCATTGATATACCTGTGTTGTCCTTATGTACCTGTGCTGTTCCTGCATTTGTTTCAGGATGCCTTTGGTTGTCTCCCTCTTCTCTTCTTTCACTGCTAAACATCCTCACAGCCACTGCATATGTTACTTTCCGTTCTGATCTTACTCTTTGAATCTCCACTGCCTGCTTCCTGACGGTGCAACCACCATACGCTGCTGTGTGGTTTCCTCCGCAGTTACAGCATTTAATTTGAACATTGCTTCCACACTCTCCATATGCATGTTCTCCTCCACATCTTTGTTTTCCTTTACATACATTGGCCGTATGACCATACCGCTGACATTTATAACATCTTATCGGAGGAGGAACATATTCTCTTACATTAAAGCTCATGTAGCCTACAATCACTTTTCCAGGAAGCACCTCATCATTGAACTGAAGCAGTACTGACTCATTATCCACTTTTTCCCCATTCCTGAAGGCCTGCAGCCGTCTAATTCCTGTGATTTTTCCTCCTTTCATCACTTTCCTTAGTTCTTCCAAGTTTTCTCCGATGGGGATTCCTGTTATCACTCCCCTAGCTCCTCTCCTCTCACCAACTATCCTTCTTTCCATTATTTCTTTTTTACATGGCTTTTTACCCAGCCTGGATATTATTGTTTCCTCTTTCCTGGTTCTCAGCATCAGCCAGCATCTTCCGTGTATACACCGATACTCCATCACTGATTCGTTTCCCAATTTTAATGTTGAAATCTGGAACTATGAATGAAATACCATTTTTTTTAGCTGTGTTCTTTGAAGCATCTGTATACATTTTAACATAGCTGTAGTAGATACTTTCTATATACAGTAGGTCTGTATTTTCTGTGGATATAAAATAAGCTCCTTATCTTTGTTCTTTTTGCCAAGCAATGTGAGATCTACTATAGGGTCAGGGAGTATACCTCAGCACCTCTAAAATTGAGCCAGATGGTTCTTGATTCCAGCAACATTAAGTTTTTTTGATGGAATGATGTATAAATAAATAAATGAATACAAATACCACCTCAATGTAATACAATGCAAATGGAACTGCAATAAATACCAGTTACCTTATTACATTAATGTTCAGTTTGTGTTGAGACTACTTTAGTTGTTTGTGTGTTGACTCAGTTATATGGTCATTTTTGTGAATGTACTTTATTGTGGTAGTGTTATAGTGGAATGTAAAGTTGTTTCTGATACAATATTTCATCCACTTCACAAACTACAGTTATAAAATCACCATAGAATCTGATGTGTATACACAGTGTATATAAAAAAATTTAACATTACACATTAATATCATTGTATAACATTGTACTGGGGTTTCTATTTCATGTATCATTCTAAAAATTATGATAGGTGGGTTTTGGTGGACAGACTTTTATTCACACTCTGCCCCTGATGGAATCGATCAGACCTCTATCCTATCAGGTTCATTTCTGAAAAATAAGTTCAGCTAAGCAGCTAAAAAAAAGAGGAAATTTTTTAAATGAATTGTAAAACTGAAATTTCAAACTTTAAAATTTTTGTCTGGAAATTTCAAAGAGGTAATAAAAAGTATAATATTTAAGACTTGTGAATTCAGTAGTATTCAAATTTCAATATTTAGTATTCAGCAGAGGTTACATTTCACAATTAGGTATTCCTTTGCATGCAAAATTCTAATTATTACGGCTTGTCTTTGCTTCCATATACACGGCCCATCCTAATTATCTAAAGGCAGTTATCTAGGAAACTAAAACCATGAAATTTGGTATAGACATGATGGTCCCCAGAGGATGAATCCTAATGACTTTGACCCTCTGACCTTTCTTTGAGTGTCACCCTCAGGTCAAAATGTCAGTTTGTTTGACACTTATGTCCATGAAGATATTTATCTCAAAAACTAATGGGCACATAGCCATGAACTTTGCTGTGGATAATCATCTGGTAGATGATGAATCCAAAATGTTTTTGGTGACCCCCTGAGCTTTCTTCTAGTACCACCAATGTTTCACAATTTCCACTAGTATGCAAAAATATCACAAACTAATGGGCAATACAGTATATTTGTCATGAAATTTACTGAAAATTACTCAGACTTCTGTTTGTCTGAAACACATTTGTGACACTTATTTCACTCAAAGGTTGTTCAGTTTCACCCAAAATTGTTTCTATAAGTCCACACCCCCTCTTATGGACCAGGCTGTTTGTGGGTTGTTAATGTAATAATAACATTTTTCATAGGGACTCTGATTAGCTGGCAGCACCTTTGGTCCCCAATCCTTCCATTGACAGAAACAATAGCTGCTTAGCCAGACAAAGGATGCTTGTTAGTATACAAACAAAACTGGTTAAGAATTATTTACACACTAACATTACTTGTTCCCACTGTGACATAATATGGAGGGGGCAGTTTGTTGTAGTGTGTTCAAATGGTGAAGCACTAGTTTCGTACTTTTACAGCCCTTAAAGGGACAGTTCACCCCAAAATCAAAAATGCATATTTTTCCTCTTACCTGTAGTGCTATTTATCCATCTAGATTGTTTTGGTGTGAGTTGCGGAGTTTTGGAGATATCTGCCGTAGAGATGTGTGCCTTTTTGGAATATAATGGAACTAGATGACACTTGGCTTGTGGTGTTCAAAGTGCCAAACAAATACATTTGAAAAACTCAATGGCAATGTCTCTTTCCAGAAATCATGACCCAGTTAATCAAGATAATCCACAGACCTTGTTGTGAGCAGTTTCATTCCTACAAGGTAAACTGCTTACAACAAGGTCTTGAGTATTTTGGTAAAAAGTATTATTTATTATTTGCTAAGTATCTTTTCGCTTTGTCTATATACCTGCTTTTTCCTTATCTGATATGTGTATACTTTCCATTCCTGTACAACATTCTTCTCGTAGATACTATAGACCACGCACCTGCTCACGACATCACTGTAACCTCTCTAATCTTATCTACCCCATGTTGTTATTTTGTCCCCTTGTTATTTTGTATCTGTATTTCCAGTTGAGCAATATTGTCTTTTTTGCAAGTTGATGAGTATGGCGTTGTGGTATCTGTGTAGGTGGCTGATATGTTTGAGGTCTCCTAAAAGGCAGAGGGAAGTGGAAGGTGGAATAGTGTGGTCCAGGATTTGGGAGATGATAGTTTATTATGTTATTCTAGAAGTTTTGGGTTGGTGTGCAAATCCATACTGAGTGAAAGCGTGGTGTTGAGTGTGCACTGGGTGGGGACATACAGTATGTCGGTGTCTGTGAAACCCATCAGGTGCATCCTGTGAGTTATGTGTGTTCTGTGTATGGTCTTATATTGAATGTACTGTACTCGGGTTGGTGGTCATCGAGAAGATGTTATTGCAAATTTGTTTCCAGAGGGTTGCATCAATATTAATCAAACATTTTTTCCTAGTCTCGAGCGGGGACAGTGATGGTGGAGTCTTGGGTTGATGAGATAAGTCTGTATAATTTTGACAGTGGTTTCATGGATGTTGATATAGTACATAGGTCTTTTACTATCGGTGGTGGTTGCCAGTTATTATTTGTGATCGTACTGATTTTCCAGCAAGCTTCCAGAGTTGTGGCAATGACTGTTCTTGGAGCGGTTGTGTTTTTTTACTGTTGCTGAAAGAAATGGCAAATCTATGGCGAGTTTGTTGCATTCTGATTCTTCAATTTCTAACCATGGGTCCTGGTGAACATATGAGTGAATCCATTTCATGATGTATTGTAATTGATTAGCTAAGTAATAGTGGAAAACGTTTGGGGTATTTAAACCTCCAAGTTGTTTGCTTTTCTGTAATGTTGTGAGTTTGATTCTAGGTTGTTTGTTTTTCCAGTAGAATTTTCTGATTAGTGAATCGAGTGTATTGAACCAATTGGTGTTGGTTCGACAGGGGTCATTAAGAAGAGGTAGTTGATTCTGGGTAAAATTTGACATTTTGATCATTGCAATGCGGCCTGTAAAGGAGAGTGGTACATTAATCCAGCTTTTTACCTGATCTTCAGTGGATTTGAGGATGGGGGTAAAGTTGAGGTGGCTGGATGCTGGAGCATTAAAATTTGCCTGCCTTGGAACTAATGGCATGGACCTCCACCGATTTTAGACATCAAAGTGTGTTTAGAGTCCTGGGAAGTGCTGCATTACACCAAAAACATTATTTAAAGCCTTTATGGCTCCAGATGGAGCTGTGTGAGGTCTGATTAACTGCCTCAAGTGATTTCACTTACATTTTGCTGTTAATACTTGTGTAATTTTACTCAAATAAAATGTTTAACTTTTACTTGTAACAGTATTTTTACATTATGGCACTATTTGTACCTACAGTTAGTAAAGTATCTGAATAATTGTAGAAAAGGTTTCAGTCATAGTCATCTGGACACTGTTTTCAGAATCAAGACGTTTTGGCTCCCATCCGGAAGTCATTCTCAATTGTAACTCAGAAATTTAAGCTACTCTGTGTTGCTTAGGCCCTGCCCTCAGGGAGGAGTCTTCCTGAGTGTCTGCTGTTTACCCTGCCTAGTTTCACCTGAAACTGACCTTCTATTGTTTCCATGATGGCCCAGTAATCAGTCATCATAATAATCATCATCCTATTGTTCTCTAGCTGCACCTCCCTCATCACTGTTAAGTACCTGATTAGCATATGATTGGCTTGACCATGGTGTTAATACACTGTGGTAAACGGTTGGCAAGTTGAATCTCAGACCACCATTTCTGTTTAAAGAGTTCTGTTTCTGTTTTTTTCACAAAAATGGCTTCTTTGACTCCTCTTTCAAACCAACTCTTCTCTCTACTTAGAATCTTCACCTCACTGTCTTCAAATGTGTGGTTTGTAGCTTTTAGATGCAAATGCACAGCGCTCTGCAATCCGGAGTTAGCGTGTCGTCTGTGCTGATAAAGTCTTTTGTGAAGTGGCTGTTTAGTCTCACCTATGTACTGTTCTTTGCAGTTTTCCTCACTGCATTGAATTGAATAAACTACATTGCTCTGTTTTTGTGTGGGCATGTTGTCCTTAGGATGAACGAGTTTCTGTCTTAAAGTGTTGCCTGGTTTAAAGAAAACAGGAACATCGTGCTGTCTAAAGATCCTTTGTAGTTTTTCAGACAGTCTAGATACATAAGGGATGGAGACACCGTTCCTTCTTGGTTCTGTTTCCCTTTTGTCCTGTTTTTTGGCTCTTTTAACTTTGTTGAGAGCCCAAGTAGGATAACCACAGGCTAAGAGAGCATTCTGGAAATGCCTTTCCTCCTTCTTCTTACCCTCTCAGCCGGTGGGTACTTCAGGTGAAACTAGGCAGGGTAAACAGCAGACACTCAGGAAGACTCCTCCCTGAGGGCAAGGCCTAAGCAACACAGAGCAGCTTAAATTTCTGGGTTCTCAGACCATTTTCACAATTGAGAATGACTTCCGGATGGGAGCCGAAACGTCTTGATTCTGAAAACAGTGTCCAAATGACTACAACTGAAACCTTTTCTACAATGGAACACTCCTGGACAAATGAGGGACTACACTGTCCTATCTGAATAATTCTTCCACCACTTGGGGAAAACATTAAAGTGATTACATTTCTTAAAACTGCAAACTGACTTATTTTGGCCACTTGGGGGTAGTAGGAACAAGCTGTGAATACAACATTATTCATTTGGAGTTGTGTTTGTGTCCACTTGATGAATAAAAGCCCAATATTCAGTCTCTGTAAACTCTGTTTTTGGTCTCTACCAACTCCTGAGAAAAATATTTGGCTCTTTAGCTGCTAAAGGCTCCACTATGTTCAGCCAGTTAGTCGCTAACTGTGTCTGTCTGCTGTTTGTTTTGTTAGGAACTTAATTTGTGTAAAAACGTCAATGCATACACAACACATAACCTGACAAACAACAAACAAAGAGGCAACAGCAACAGTTTAAGATGTCCACCAGTGGGGTTAAGTGTATTTAAAAATGTCCATGAATAAATAGGGTCAAGCACCCAAGCTAGCTCAGACATGAATGAGTCTGGCACAAAGCTTGACATGGCCCGCTTGAATGGAAGTGACCTGTTTCTGCAGCCTGAAGGTAAGTGGCTGTATTGGTTGTGTAGTGTGTGTGTGTTACGATTAGTCAAGCCTGGAAACAGGGAATGCCAGGGAACAGGACCCAAACGCAGACTAGCAGGCAGAGCTGGTGCAGATCACTATTTATTAACAACAAAAGGCTTAGATTGAATTGGTGGCAAAGCAACGCTCAGCAGGTAAGCAGTCCAAAACAGAAACACAAGTCGCAGGGCGAAACCCATCTGGAGGCCGGATGGGAGACCGGTGGTGAAGGCCAAAGCTCTCTGCAAGCCGGTGGCTTGGCTGGAGATCAAGGCAGGAGACAGGGCAGCAGGACTGGCAGAGGAGCCGAGGGAACCAGTGATGCCAAGGAAACAGGAAGCAGCAGCTCAGGTGGATCAAGAGATGGCTGCTGTGATCTAGCAGTGGCAGGAATGTACTGCAGGGCAGGAGTGTGCTGCAATTCAGTAGGGACAGGATGCTGCTGCAGCTCAGAAACTTCAGGAGGTTGCAGCCCAACAGGAACTGGACGTAGCTGCTGCGATCCAGCAGAGGCAGGAGTTTCATGAGTGTGCTGCAGCACAGAGCGTTCCGGGAGCAGCTGCCCCACAGAGGGTTCCGGAAGCTGCTGTAGCTCAGCAGGAGGATCGTGTGACTGCTGCAGCACAGAGATTTCAGGGGGCTGCCCCCACAACAGGGACTGGAGACGGCCAGGCTGCCGACTGGGGACCAGGCAGGACCGATGATGTCTCTGAGGAACTGGGCAGCTGAGTCTCTGGGTCACTGGGCAGCAGAGTCTCTGGGACGCTGGGCAGCAGTGGGGATGAGCAGCAGGGCAGCGGTGAGGCATGACGTTGGCGGGAGCCACGCTTCCTTCTGGGGGTTTTTCCAGAAGGTGCCTCTAAGACAGGAATGGGCTGAGGTGCAGGTTGGATGCTAGCTGGCTGGCTAGCAGGCTGGAGTGCAGGTTGATGGCTGGTTGGTGGATGACTGAGGACCTGGAGCTGAGGCTTGGGGGCACGGAGAAAGTCCATGGAGGAACTTGGGAACAGAATCTCTCAGCCAAGGCTGAGAGGACAATTTCCCATGGGCCAGGGCGCAGATTTCTTCTCTGATAGTCCCCGACCGCCTTCCTCCACATATCCACAAGGCACTCCAGGTAACTAATCAGTTCGTGTGACATTGTGTCCATTATGGTCAGATCATACTGTTACGATTAGTCAAGCTGGGAAACAGGGAATGCCAGGGAACAGGACCCAAACGCAGACTAGCAGGCAGAGCTGGTGCAGAGCTGGTGCAGATCACTATTTATTAACAACAAAAGGCTTACACTGAATTGCCGGGCAAAGAAACACTCAGCAGGTAAGCAATCCAAAACAGAAATACAAGTCCAATGGTTAGCAGGCAAAATCCAAAATCCACAAACAGGCAAGGTTGCAAACAAGGATGCTTGACAGAGGTACAACGATGATCTGACAACTGAACAAAGGAAGGACACAGACTTAAAATAGACTTAGGTTCGGGAGACAATGAGACACAGGTGAAACTTATCAAGACACAGGTGAAAACAATGAAAGCAATCAAAGACAGGAAGCAAAACTACCAGATACAAGAGGCAGGGAAAATATTACAAAAAACACCCCAGGAAATAACAGGACAAAAACCCAAAACCATGACAGTGTGTGTGGTATCCGAGGCTATTTGTAGTCTTTTCATTTTTGTCCGTCTGCTGTAGATGCTATTTAGTGGTTCTTGGTCCAGCCCAATGATTTTGCTTCTCATTCTGATGATTTTGTTGAGAGGATTGAGGAAGATGTTGCTCAAAGCACCAAACCAGGCTGTTATGTTGAAGGTGATGATGGATTCAATGAAGCACCTGTAGAAAGCTAGTAAGACTGATTGGTGGACCTGGAGTTTATGGAGTTTCCTCTGAAAGAAGAGGCATTGCTGACATTTGAAGAAGATGATTTCACTATTAAGTGAGTTTGTGGTCGTTTGTGGTGCTGAGGTATTTGTATGACTCCACTCTATGGCCTGGCCATTGACCTCCAGTGTAGGGATGTTGAATTGTCCATGACGGAAATCAATGACAAAGCTCCTTAGTCTTGGAGGCATTAAGGTCAAAGCAGTTCCCTCTACACCACTCTGAGTTGGTGGTGTCCCCAATTACTGTGTATTCGGAGTATTTGATGTACATTATATACCAACTCTGATTATTGGCAGCTCTATTTTGAGAAATGTGAAGTTAGCGACACCAGCGACCATAGTCAAATGTATTTCTGGGGCCAGAGCGGGCGACATTGAATCCTATTTAAAACTGCTGGCTAAGGATAAACGTAAATACAGTAAGATTGTTATTCACGTCGGCGGTAACGACTCCCGATTACGCCAATCGGAGGTCACTAAAGTTAATGTTGAGTCGGTGTGTACATATGCAAAGACAATGTCGAACTCCGTAGTTTTCTCTGCCCCCCGGCCAAACCTGACCAGTGATGACATGTTTAGCCGCATGTCTTCATTCTGCCGCTGGCTGTCGAGGTGGTGTCCAGCAAACGATGCTGGCTTTGTAGATAATTGGCAGACTTTTTGGGGAATACCTGGTCTGATTAGGAGAGATGGCATTCATCCCACTTTGGATGGAGCAGCTCTCATATCCAGAAATCTGGCCGAGTTTATTAGTGGACCAAAACCATGACAACTCAGAGTTGAGACCAGGAGTTGCAGTCCTACACGCTTCTCTGCACTTCCAGAGCAGTTACCCACCCAAAAATCCTCAGTGACGGCGTCTGCCCCCTGACCACTTAAATTGATAAAATCTAAAGTTAACAGAAGAGGAGTTATAAATAAAAACCTAAACAAAAACGCTGAAATATCACAACAAAATAGGAGAATGAAATGTGGACTCTTAAACATAAGATGTCATCTAAAGCTGTACTAGTGAACGATTTAATATCAGAGTATCATATTGACTTATTTTGTCTTACTGAAACCTGGCTGAGTCATGAAGAATATGTTAGCCTAAATGAATCCACTCCACCCAGTCATATTAATACTCATATTCCTCGAGGCACCGGCCGAGGAAGTGGAGTTGCAGCCATCTTCGACTCAAGCCTATTAATCAACCCTAAACTAAATTATAACTCATTTGAAAGCCTAGTTCTTAGTCTTTCACACCCAACCTGGAAAACACGACAGCCAATTCTATTTGTTATAGTGTACCACGCTCCTGGTCCTTATTCTGAGTTTTTATCTGAATTCTCAGAGTTTTTATCAAGTTTGGTCCTTAAAACAGATAAAGTGGTTATTGCTATTCTTACTCTAGAGGTCTATCTGATATTGCTGTGGCTAGATTCAAGGAAGCGATCCCATCTGCATTTAATTCAATGTTATGTCGCAATATAACAGAGGACTCCTTTGCAAATCGCAGCCCCTCCCAAATTGACCATCTAGTTGATAGTGCTGCAGGCTCACTGCGAACAACACCTGATTCTATCGCTCCTCTAAAAAAGAAGATAATAAAACAAAGAAGGTTAGCTCCATGGTATAACCCCCAAACCCACAAATTAAAGCAAACATCGTGAAAACTTGAAAGGAAATGGCGTTCCAACAACCTGGAAGAATCCCGTTTAGTCTGGCAAGATAGTCTTAAAACATATAGGAAGGCCATCCGTAATGCCAGAGCAGTTTACTACTCATCATTAATAGAGGAAAATAAGAACAACCCCAGGTTTCTTTTCAGCACTGTAGCCAGGCTGACAGAGAATCACAGCTCTATTGAACTATGTATTCCTATAGCTCTCAGTAGCAGTAGTTTTGATAGTTTTTATAAAGTTTAGTTCTTAAAACAGATAAAGTGGTTATTGTAGGTGATTTCAATATTCATGTGGACGTTGAAAATGATAGCCTTAGTACTGCGTTTATCTCATTATTAGATTCAATTGGCTTTTGTCAGAGTGTACATAAACCCACTCACTATTTTAACCACACCCTCGACCTTGTTCTGGCATATGGCATTGAAATTGAACATTTAATAGTCATTCCACAGAATCCTTTTTTATCGGACCACTATTTAATAGCTTTCGAATTCCTTTTACAGGATTACATCTTTACATCTTAGGCAAAAAATTTCTGCACTAGATGTCTACAGTAATGTTGTAGTGTTATGGATAGTGCTGTAGCTAAATTTAAGGAAGTGAATCCATCTGCATTTAATTCAATACCATTTCTCAATATAACAGAAGATTCCTATGCTAACTGTAGTCCCTCCCAAATTGATCATCTTGTTGATAGTTCTGCAGGCTCATTGCGAATGACACTCGACTCTATTGCCCCTCTAAAAAAGAAGATAATAAAACAATGAAAGTTAGCTTAAGCACGATGGAGGAAATAAAGAGATTGTTATTCTGCAACTGAACAACGCTCTGTGGATTCTGTACTGAACGTAACACATAACGTACAGTAACATCAAGCTTAGCTTGTCAACCAGGTCACTCCTGGGTTAGACATCTCAGTAGCTAAGTCATAGGCTGAGCTCTTTTAATAATGTCAATAAATCCATTAATCCAACAATTCAATACAACGAACTTGACTCAGAACTAGAGAGTGTGTGTGTGTGTGTGTGTGTGTGTGTGTGTGTGTGTGTGTGTGTTTGTGCGTGAGTGCTCATATATGAGGCTCACTTTTTTGTACTTGTTCCCATAAAAATATTTGCATGTACTATTACTGAAAATATAATGTCTCAAAATAATCACAGGCAGCTGACAAAATGTCTGTGTTTGTCAATATCAGTATAAATCATTTAGAGAAATTTGCCATTGTAATGACCCCTATTGGAACTTTATCATTTGACTTCATACCAACCATTCACTGTTGTATAAAAATGAAAGACTTCATTGTATTCTCTGCATATCTAACTACAAAGATAATAGATCCCCAGTAGGTCAAAAACTCTCACTAAGATGTCATCTGGCTTCGCAATGTCAACTCCATCTATGTGAAGAGAGATTTCATCTCCGGCATTGAAGGGGTTCCCGCTCACCAGCAGCACAGGTGTTGGAGCCTTCACCACCTTTGAAAAGTACACAACAAATACAGTATCTGACATGAATATATGACATTTACAATGTGGTGTTCAAACCCTCTCAGTGTGATTTAACTGTCTGCAGTGGCAGCTTAAATGCTGTTTCTATTGTATACTAATCTTGTGCAGGTTAATTAGGCATTAATTAGATACCAAGTTCTAAACAATGACATTATTTTGCAGTTAAGTTGTAAAATGCTGGTAAGCGTAAGGTTTGAGGGTTGTTGCAGACATGAATTGCAGAAATCTTTGTGTGCCACTGACCACTTTTCACATAACGCTATTAGATATATCTACCCTTGGTTCCCTTTTGATACAAGATATTTTGGGCACTTCAACCCACCATAAGATTTGATACATTACTTTTGTAACTTGTTTTGATTTGCTCATTGCTCAAAAACAAAACAGACCACACATTGTATATCTAAAGCCAAATGCTTGCAGATGTCTGTTCATTGGTCAAGCATTTGGAGGGTCACCAGAAATATATTAGTACCATCATGCATTTAATGGAAATCTGGAGTGTATTACGTCTTTGGTGTGGTTCATTCTGATAGGTGAGGATGCCCTATCTATCCCAGATGTGCACTAAATATCAAAAGCTCAAATCTTCATGTATAGCAGGGGGTGTATAGCAATGATTTTTATAGCAATGATAAATAAAGTTATAAATACCTTTGTGTGTCTCCTCACATTCCTGGCTGAGTGCCCTCTGGTACTGGACTGGTACTGGAGTCTCCTCGCCCAGGCTCCTCCTTCTGGCCTCTGCAACAATTTTGTCTGCTGCTTTTCCAAAGCCTTCCAGCAACCTCTTGTCCACATCAACTTTATAGATGTGATCAATTTCAGAGAAAATTTAAAAAAAGATTATTTCCATACATTACAAATTTGTCTGGAAGAGTAACCTATTAAAGGTGAAACCTTTGTACATTAACTCCATGCAGGGTTTGAACTCACAATGCTGATATGCTGGAAATCTGGAAACTCCTGAAAAATATCACTTGTGGAGTGGCTTTGAATGAAGTGGACTCTCTCAGCAAATGTCTTCATTTTCTCCTTCAGGATGTCCATGTTTGAAGATCATGTTAGTGATGATTAGTGCATGTTCTCCACTGCCACATAGTGGGCACAGAGAGTGATATTTAACTCCTGTGCGCAGTACCTGATGGTCATGAACATTCAGAGCGGTGTCAGCCAGCCTCCGGTCACAAGGCCGCGGCTGTCGCTCCCCCCGAGGCGCACGTGGAGGCAAGGGCCCGTTCGACACTGCTTGCAGCTTTAATTATTAATATTATTATTTTTATTATTATTACTGTTATCCTGCCCCTTTGAACACATCTCTCGAAACTTTGCGCCCAGACTTGAACTGGTAAATACTTCAATTTGAGTTCACTTTTGGCTAGAGATAGTGGAAAACTTACAAAACTTGGCACACGCGTTGGTTCGATAGTGCCCCCTACAGAATTTCAACCCCGCCCCCGCGGTACGTTTCATCTAGATGTACGAAATTTGAGAGGCAGATGTATCATCTCTAGACTTAAAAAAGCCTCTTGGAGCCATACCCTAAACCCAACAGGAAGTCAGCCATTTTGAATTTAACGTGCCATTTTTTCCATTTACATGCTCTGTAATTTAATAAACTTCTCCCGTTCTGATGCTAAATTGTGAAGCTTTCCATGTTTTCTGGGATCCAAAATTAGTAATAGTGCTACCTGGTTCCAAAATTAGTAACAGTACCACCTTGTTCCAGAATTAGTATCAGTGCTATCTCGTTCTGAAATTAGTAACTGTGCTACCTCAGCTCCACATCGTCAGATATTTTTTTAAATTGTACATGTTTGATAAGAGTCCCAGCCTGAAGATATCTACATGACAATATTCAGATATAGTCATAGTGCCACCTACTGGCAACAGGAAGTTACAGGCCCTATACGCTTAAAAATTACTCATAGAAGGTTAACCTGATCTACCTCAAACTTGATGATGCTTAATAATGAAGCTTGTGAGTTTTCATCAAAAGCCATCAAAATTCCAGTATTGAGTTATAGTCATAGCTCCACCTACTGGCAACAGGAAGCACTACTGGCAACATGAAACAAGCCATGTGTGACAAACATCATCTCATCATGGAATTTACATTGTATGGTCTATACTTGATATACAGCAACATCTGTTGATGTGTCGAACTTTGTCGCCATGGCAGAAGCTTGACGCCATGCTAAACAGGAAGTGGGAATAACTAAGCAATGATTCAACTGATTAGCCTCAAACTGCATGTGGTTATTGAAGGACACTCTCAGTAACACTTATGTGAGTCATAGTCATAGCGCCAATTACTGGCAACAGGAAGCAAGCCACATGAAACAAACATCATCTGATCTACATGAAATTTAACTTGTGTGGTCTACATTTGATCTATGGCAACATCATGTATGATTAGTGCTGTTCTCCACCGCCACATAGTGGACGCAGGA
>CM050852.1:24975000-25052500 GCA_027580175.1 Siniperca scherzeri | reverse complement strand
GCTAGCAAATGCAAAAAGTTAGAACAAACAGTGGGTTTTATGGTTCTACAGTCAGTGTGGACCTAAAATAAGACCCACACCTGGCCTTTCCCCTTTTTTAGAACCTGGCCTGACTGAGCCTGACTGGCATTGCAAAAATTTGAGACCCAAACTGACCCAAGGCCCCAACCTATATTTTTGCTTTAATTCATCTATTGCGAATCTTTAGCGCGGTTAATACAACGCTGTGGCTACACTCTGTTTCTTTTGCACTTTCCACTGGGCATTGCTTATCTACTGTACTTGCAACACATTACACATGGATGCAGGAGATTGGCAGAGGGAGAAAGCCAGAGAGTTATGGTTTTGTTATTTGGTAGCACCAGTTAGGTTTAGTTGAATAGGGTTCAGTCAGGTCAGGTCTTAAATACGTGGATACAGGGTGTGTCCCTACATAAGCAGGATGCCTTTGTCCAAGATCACTTCCTTCAGTCAGTTGTACAGTAAATGAAAAATGGTGAAAAGCAATCTCCCTTCCCTGTTCCTTAATCTCTGAAGCGGCTGATGAGCTGTTCTCATATCCAGCAATCAAGTAGTTTGTGATGAAAAGCTTGACTTTTATTTTCTCAAGGTTGTGTATCTGAAAGGGGGCTCCTATGGGTCTTAATGGCAAGTATGTAGTACAGAATCAGGAGTCAAGCCTGTTTCATCACCTTAAAATTACTGCTGCCAGCAGATATGCACGATCAACTGATAGACGACAGGATTTAATTAGCTGCTGTGGTTGGCTCACCTTCATAGAGGCAGCACTGTTTGGCTCAAGATCTGGGAAATAGCTTTTGGAGTTTGAAATAAAGGGGTTTGTGGTGGTTTGAAGGTCATGGTGATCCTGGTGTTTCCACTGTATCATGTCTAACATTGAAGAGTTTTCCCCTCTCTGTACCGCACGCCCAGATCGAAATGTGGAATGGAAATTCCACTGTACCAATTGACTGTTGCCCATGGATGTTTTCACAGAAATCAATGAGTCATTCAGTGTACTCTCAGGGCAGTTAAAGAGACGAGAGTGCTGCTGCATTTCCCTGATGACTGCTGAACACTTCAGGTTCTTCATGTAACCTGATAAGGGCAGTGATGGTGAGCTCCACAAGGAGAAAATTGGGTGTGTTTGGTGGGATGGGCAAAAATGTCTTGCTGTCCTGGTGTATTGGGTCCTTGATCAGGCGACAGCACCCACAGCAGCAGTGAGCTGTCGGTCCATATTGACGAGTCAGAGGGGAAACGGTGACAAGGAAGATTTATTCAGTCCATAGTGGCCAAGCATAACCGCGTTGTGCTTAAATATCGATACCACCCTCGGTGTTGCTCTAGTATAGCAGCTCCACTGTGTCTGAAAAGGCTGACATGCATAGTTGTAGCATGCACTTTACTTTTTGAGTAATTAAGGTGATGTTTAGGATGAACTCAGTGTAGACTTATACCTAGAATATTTGGCATTCTGTTGATCATCTAATTGATTTTTTCATTAGATTTTTTTTTTTTTGATTTATCATCATTTCAGCTCTATACTATGAAACAATGTAAATTTCTCAACCATCAGAGATTTTGCCACATTGTGGTTGCTCTTCCTTTAATATCTCTACATAAATTATTCTATTGTGGGAAATGTTGCAAATCAATAAGCCTCATGCACTATTTATGTAATTTAAGTACAGATTAACAGTAAAAGTTGTCAGGTCATTGACAATCTAAATGAACCATTTGCTTTAATACAGCTTTGTTTTGATTTTGGAGGGGGGGGTAGTAGAATAGTTGTAGAATTGTAGTGTTAATATTAATAAATTAGTAATAATAGGAATGACAGCTATAGGAAGAATAATGTCAGCATCAGTAACAGAGCCAATAACAACAACTGTAGTAGCAGTTGTCGAGCAGGAACACAGGGGCAGCAGGTGTTCCACAACCACAGATCCAGTCTCTGCAGCCCTGGAGGCAGAAATACCTGCTGAAAGCGACAGAAGGAGAGAGGAGAGAAACAAGAAATCACAAAACTACGGGAGAGAGAAGATGTTGAGTTAGTAACATGCAGTAATGGGATAAAAAATGCATACAGATGGAGAGGGAGAGAAGGAGAGAGGAAAGAGGCGCATCATGGGAAGTCTCCCGGCAGTCTAGGCCTATAGCAGCATAACTAAGGGATGGTTCAGGACTCACCCAAGCCAGCCCTAACTATAAGCTTTATCAAAGAGAAAAGTCTTTAGCCTACTCTTAAATGTGGAGATGATGTCTGCCTCCCGAACCCAAACTGGGACCTGATTCCACAGGAGAGGAGCTTGATAACTGAAGGCTCTGGCTCCCATTCTACTTTTGGAGACTCTAGGAAACACAAGTAACCCTGCATCCTGGGAGCGCAGTGTTCTAGTCGGATAATATGGTATTATGAGCTCTTTAAGATATGATGGTGTCAGACCATAAAGAGCTTTGTAGGTGAGGAGAAGGATTTTAAATTCTATTCTAAATTTTACAGGGAGCCGCATTATTCTGGATAAACTGGAGAGTCTTAAGGGACTTATTCGGGCAGCCGGATAATAAGGAATTGCAGTAGTCCAGCCTAGAAGTAACAAATGCAAGCACAAATTTTTCGGCATCATTTTGAGACAAGATGTGCCTGATTTTTGCAATATTACGTAGGTGAAAAAAAGGCAGTCCTTGAAGTTTGTTTCATGTGGGAGTTAAAGGATAAATCCTGATCAAAGATAACTCTGAGGTTCCTTACGGTGCTGCTGGAGGCCAGGGCAATGCCATCTAGAGTAACTATATCTTTAGATAATTTGTCTCGGAGATGTTTGGGACCAAGTACAATAACTTCAGTTTTGTAAGAGTTTAACATCAGATAGTTGCAGGTCATCCAGGTCTTTATGTCCTTAAGGCATGCCTGAAGTTTAGTTAACTGGTTAGTTTCATCTGGCTTGATCGATAGATATAATTGGGTATCTTCTGCATAGCAATGAAAGTTTATGGAGTGCTTCTAACACTTCTTTGTTTTATTATCTTCATTTTTAGAGGAGCGATAGAATCGAGTGTCGTTCGCAGTGAGCCTGCAGCACTATCAACTAGATGGTCAATTTGGGGGCTGAAATTAATATAGGAGTCCTCTGTTATATTGCGACATAACATTGAATTAAATGCAGATGGTATCGCTTCCTTGAATCTAGCCACAGCAATATCAGATAGACATCTAGAGTAAGAATTTTTGCCTAATGGTGTGTAGTCCATTAATAGCAGTTCAAAAGTTATTAAATAATGGTCCGATAAAGAAGGATTCTGTGGAAAGACTATTAAATGTTCAATTTCAATGCCATATACCAGAACAAGGTCCAGGGTGTGGTTAAAACAGTGAGTGGCTTCATGTACACTCTGACAAAAGCCAATTGAATCTAATAATGAGATAAACGCAGTACTAAGGCTATCATTTTCAATGTCCACAGGAATATTGAAATCACCTACAACAACCACTTTATCTGTTTTAAGGACTAAACTTGATAAAAACTCAGAATAAGGACCAGGAGCACACTATAACAAATAGAATTGAAAGAAGTATCATTTTGATATTAGTACGAGAGTCCGACTGACCTTTTTAATTTTTTAGACGATACTGATTTTAGAGGGAAAAAATTCACTGATTGCCGATATGGCGGCAGATATAGTGATTTTTTTGAGTTTGAATGAAAATCTTCTATGTGGATTGTGCACCGATTTTGCACTGATATGACTATGTAAAGGTACTCAGAAGGCTGCTTTCTTACTGACAAACAAAAACTATAGCTGGCTAACATAGCAAACCGATGTGAGTGACAGCATGAGTTAATTAGTTATATTGAAAAGGGGAAATTATGTTTATTAACTTTCCAGTATGTATTTCATAAACTAGTTAGCAACTTACCGTGAAGACACCGCTTGATTCTGTCCGCACCACCATCTGTTCAGCTGTGATGCACTCTGCTACATGTGCGGCAGACAGTGCTGACTGAAAGTATTGTAAACAATGGAGTTGTCTGCTGCACAAACTACGTGATGACTCCATTTCTAAATCACCCCAAACATGGTTTTCTGCAATATATGTTCTGTAAAAAAAGTTTTCATATCTGTGCATATTGGAAAACATATACACCAATACCAGTATATCTGTGATAGGCCCATATCAGGCTCATAACGGCCGATAAAATCGCCTGACCGATAAATAGGTATATTTTCTCTGGTATATTTTCTGCACTGGTAGTGAGAAAATTCAAACTCAAACTCCCCTACGTGAGTGCATGATTCTCAGATATCTTGTAAAAACATGGCATTGATGCACCTCTAGTTTTAACTCCTATTACCTGATTCCAGTGTACTGATTCAATCAGGTAATTACGTTCATGAAATTGGAGTTTAGGCTCACACCCTTGGCCCCCAATGAATGTTTGTGATTGTGAAATTTATATATTTTTATTTAAATATACGAAAATTAGAAAAACAAGGTGCTAGCTGCTCTGCTCTGAGTACATGTTTCCTGACAGTGAGGTACAGCTGTTGAATTTGCTGCTCTTTACAGGAGATGTTGTGAGTTTGCACAATGGAACCTCTGTTTGAGTGTTACATGTTTTTTTTGTTTTTTTTTAGCAAACCTCTCCCTCCCCCTGTCTTCTACCCAGCTCTCCCTTCTCTTTGTTTGCTGTACAGATTGTACACAGAAATAGGAAGCAAAGGATGCCCTGGGCTTCTGGTGTGGCCTTTGACAAGAGAGGGAGTCCTTTTGTCTCGGCATTAGCCATGGCTGATGGCCTTACAGCTGTTGTTACACACACATACACAAACTGTTTGGCAACAGCTCATAAACCTCTGTGAGAGTGTGTGTGAGTGTGTGTGTGTGTGTGTGTGTGTGTGTGTGTGTGAGAGAGAGAAGGGGGGTGGGGGAGAGGGAAGCACAATGCAGAGAGAGCTTTTTGTCTGCAGAGGACCTGGCTTCCTTCTTATCCCAACATCCAAGTGCGTCACATGCAGCCTGATGTCAGAAATAGCACAACAACCCACCCCCCTCCTGAGACAGTTTGCACCAGCTTCCATGTACAGTAATTAAACTGGGTGTGTATGGGAGTTTGGGATTTTTTTACTCCTTACCTTTCAATAAGGTGAGGTATCAGCAGCAGTCATACAGATTCAGCAAGCAGAATTATTCAAGAATGAATAATAAACGAATATATCAGTTATTGACCATGGGCTCAATCTATGGATAATAAAATGTTACCTTTTGGTTCTTGTAGCTTGCTGGGGGTTAAGAGCCTTGCTCGAGGGCACCTTAGTGGTGGTAATGAGGGAGGGGCAAACACTGCTCTTTCACTTTCCCATTCAGATGTATTCTGCCAACTAGTGACCTGCTAACCTTATGACAGTGTTTGTCATTATTTTTTAATTTTACGTTCCAAACAAGTTAAGAAGTGTTAGGTTTTGAGAGAGAGAGAGGTTTTGAGGGAGAGAGAGAGAGGTTTTGAGGGAGAGAGAGAGAGAGAGAGGTTTTGAGGGAGAGAGAGAGAGAGAGGTTTTGAGGGAGAGAGAGAGAGAGAGGCTACAGTGCTGAAAAGAAACCTGGGACTGTTCTTATTTTCCTCTATTAATGATGAGTAGTAGGCTGCTCTGGCATTATGGAGGGCTTTCCTATATGTTTTAAGACTATCTTGCCAGACTAAATGAGATTCTTCCAAATTTGTGGAACCCCATTTCCTTTCAAGTTTTCACAATGTTTGCTTTAATTTGCGGGTTTGGGGGCTTATATCATATCACTTTCAACAAGATGATCAATTTGGGAGGGGCTGAAATTAGCATAGGAGTCCTCTGTTATATTGAGACATGGTATTGAATTAAATGCAGATGGAATCACTTCCTTAAATTTAGCTACCGCACTATCAGATGGACTTCTAGTGTAGGAGTTTTTGCCTAATGGCGTGTAGTCCAGTAATAGGAGTTATTAAATAATAGTCCGATTAAAAAATGATTCTGTGGAAAGACTATTAAATGTTCAATTTCAATGCCATGTGCCAGAACAAGGTTGAAGGTGTGGTTAAAACAGTGAGTGGGGTTTATGTACACTCTGACAGAAGCCAGTTAAATCTAATAATGAGATAAACGCAGTACTAAGGCTATCATTATCAACATCCACATGAATATTGAAATCACCTACAATAATTATCTGTTCATCTGTTTTAAGGACTAAACTTGATAAAAAATTGAAAATTCAGAATAAGGACCAGGAGCGCAGTATACTGTAACAATAGAATTGGCTATAGTGTTTACCAGGTTGGGTATGAAAGACTAAGAACAAGGCTTTCAAAAGAATTATAATTTAATTTAGGTTTAGGGCTGATTAATAGGCTTGAGTCGAAGATGGCTGCAACTCCACCTCCTTGGCCGGTGCCTCGAGGAATGTGAGTATTAATATGACTGTTAAGGAAACGAGATTTCACCAATCATCTACCAGTCTGCCGCCAGGCCCAACAGCAGAGAGCCCAAAAATTATCCCTTTATTCATTTAGGCTAACATATTCTAAATGACCCAGCCAGGTTTCAGTAAGAAAAAATAAGTCAATATGATAATCTGATATTAAATCGTTCACTAGTACAGCTTTAGATGACAGAGATCTGATGTTTAAGAGTCCACATTTAATTTTCCTATTTTGTGGTACTATTTCAGCGGTGGTAATTTAGTTTAGGTTTTTATGTATAGCTTCTCTTCTGTTAACTTTTGATTTTTTAAATTTAAGTGGTCGGGAGGCAGACACCTTCACTAAGGAGTTTTGGGTGGGTAACTGCTCTGGAAGCACAGAGAAGCGTGTAGGACTGCAACTCTGCCTCTTGGTCTCAACTCTGGGTTGTCATGGTTTAGGTCCACTAATAAACTTGGTCAGATTTCTAGACATGAGAGCAGCTCCATCCGAAGTGGAATAATTGCCATCTCTCCTAATCAGACCAGGTCTTCACCGGAAAATCTGCCAGTTATCTACAAATCCCACATCATTTGCTGGGCACCAACTCAACAGCCAGCGGCGGAATGAAGACATGCAGCTAAACATGTCATCACTGGTCAGGTTTGGCAGGGGCCCAGAGAAAACTACGGAGTCTGACATTGTCTTTGCACATGTACACACCGACTCACCATTCATTTTAGTGACATCCGATTGGTGTAATCGGGAGTCGTTACCACCGACATGAATAATAATCCTACCGTATTCACACTTATCTTTCAGTTTTTTAATAGGATTCAACGTCGCCCGCTCTGGCCCCAGGAATACATTTGACTATTGTGGCTGGTGTCGCTAACTTCATCGCCCATTTACAGCCCATCCTCACATACTCACCAGGTCTTTCTTTACTTTCCCTCCCTCTTTGTTATAAGAGTAGTGTGGCTCCTTTAAGGAACAGGGAAGTGCATAATGAGTTTGTGGGTGAGCGAGAGAGAGAGTGGCAGTGACTGCACACAGAGCAGACAGGTGTGTTGGCGATCAGAGCAGACGAAAAGGTTAGCATTGAAGTTGTCTAGTGGCAGTAAATGTATAGTGTAGGTTACAGTTTGCCCATGAATAAACGCTTCAGCTCCTCAATATTCAAGACGTTCCTGTGTCTTGCTTTCCAGCTGCTGGATACAAGTGAAGGTGGTTAGCCCCGAGGTTAGCTTCAACTTCAGCCTTGGAGTAAAACAAAGTCTTCCGTGTGCTTCTCTACCACGGTCTGAAAGCTGCAGCAGAAATGGTTAACACTATGCTTAAGTTAGCTCATTAAGCAGATCATATGATTAAAAAAATATTTTAAATACTAGTCATAGTGATGAACTACTCTTATTAGCTTTTTACTCGCAAAGCTTTTATTGCACTTTCTGTAACAAGTGGTCTTAGTGGTCGATGGCTGTCAGCCATCGGCGATGAACGATGGCATCGTTATTCGGCCCAGCCCTAGTTTAAGTCATAATTTTGCCAATTTAAACAGTATTTTATTTAGGCAAAGTTCTTGTACGGCTGCTTGTGTTTAGACAACACTTAACATTTTAGAACGTTGGTTTCTTTTTTACGATGAAATAAGGTTTTGCTAAAAATATGTTTAAGTTGCTCATAGTTAGGTATTGAAAAAAAATGTTTGTGAATGAGTACCAAAACTCAATGTTTTAAAGGGGGGCACCCACTTGTGTAGTTGCGATCAATTAGTTATGGCTATCAGAATTGTCAATGATAACCATAAATAACCTTAATTAATAAAGTCCTCGGGGGCACCACTCTTCTTAAAGAAGAGAAATGATAGCCAATTAATTAATTGAGTCTCATAAAATACACTACACTATCAATTTGGAACTCAGATTAATAATTAAATTAATAACTATAACCAGAATTACCACCAATAGTTAGTAGGTTGAAGGATTTCAAAATCAGAATCAGAAATACTTTATTGATCCACGTAGGGAAACTCTTTGTTACAGTAGCTCGCCTTTACGTCAGTGCACATCGTGCAGACAGCATTTGGAGTTCAACATAGAAGAGGTTGGCAAATTACTCACTCTTGTTCAAGATTAAAGAAAAAGATAAAGCAAAAACACAATGTGAAGTCTAACTCTAAATACTAAACTACAGAACACAGGGTGTGTGTGTGTGTGTGTGTGTGTGTGTGTGTGTGTGTGTGTGTGTGTGTGTGTGTGTGTGTGTGTGTGTGTGTGTGTGTGTGTGTGTGAGTGAGGAAACATTCCAAAAGGAATGTGTGTATGTTTCTTTGTTCTGCCTCCGTATGTCCCATGTGCACGAACATGAACCCACGTGGTCAGAAACAAAGAAACAGGAGCTTTAAAGTTACTCTCTGCTGTGTGTGGTTGTCTTAAAGGGCCAAACTAGAGGTGTATGTGTGTGGTCTGTTTAGGATAACGGTGCCAAGTTAAAAGGAATAAGTTAGCATGCAAAGACTCTGTGTGGAGCATAACATAAACTAACATCAACGTGGCTACCAAATTAACCTAACAGATAAACACGTCACAACAACAAAACCTCAGAGAAACACATTAGCACATGTACATCATAAACTAAACAGTCCTGTGCTCAGCCAAGTACACTGTTACTCTATGCTATGCCCATTTGTTATGTTACCCGTCCGTGGGAGGGAAAGAGAGGTGGCCTTGGTGCTGCTGTTAGCTGGTGGTCAGTCTGTTGTAGACGAGCCAAGCTTGAAAGAATTGTCGTTCCGCTGTGGAAGCGTCTTTTGCTGTGCGGTGTCCGTTTGTAGAGATCGGAGGAATCGCTCCATCTGTGGTTGTCCTTACAGAGTTAACCGCTCAGCGTAACTTCCTTTGTGCTCCTGTTAGCATGTGAAGTTAGCTGGCAGGCTTTGTGTGTGGCAGCCGTTTGCGCTAAACTTTGTTGCAGAGATCCAATAGACCTTCGCAGCACTTTGGTAGATCAAGAGACTTTGGTTCTGCTGCATGTTTCTACTCCGAGCAGATTACACAGCGAAGCCAGGAGGAGAGAGTTGAGGTGGGTGTCTGCTAGTGAGCATGCCGCACTGAGAGGGGGACAGCCACGGCCGTCCGCTGCAGTGAAGGATTCCAGGAGAAAGGAGAGAGAAAGAACAAATGATCGCTGACCTTTTTATTGACCTGGTGACATCCAGGTCACAGGTCAGACTGGCCAATGCTGTGTTCAATGGCTGTCAGGATTGTGGGACAAAAGAGAATGCAGTCTCCTAACAAAACTTGTTAACAAATCACCCAAATGAATTAATTAATCTGTGGAGTCCCAACACCCTCAAATAACACTAAATAATCAAAATGCACAGTAAAAGACAGTATACATTTTTAGGAGCATTCTTCCCTTTGTTCAAGTTAGCTTTGTCTCAGGAAATGAGTGCTGTCTCTTGTTCCCTTCAATAACCTGCTAAGAAGAAAGTCAATGTTCCCAGCTCTTAAATATTCACCTTGAACTGAGGACACTGTGACAATGAGAGCTTTTTTCTGTGTACAGTTAACATACCACATGTCTGCAGAGCTGACATGTGCATGTTGTTCAGAACGAAACTGTTTAATGAATGAGTCAAAAATGTTTGGAGGTCATTTTGACGTGATAGCAGTAGCCTCTCCCTCTGCTTATTGAAGCAGCTTGTTTCATGAGGAGGGAACTAAAATCAACGTCCTGTGAGCTTGTGGTTAGCATCACGGAAAATCGGCAGACATCCTTTATATACATTTGTACAAGCTGCCACATGTGTGCTTGTGTGGACACATGCAAGCCGTATGGCAGAATGTGCCCACAATCTGGCCAGTTCGCATTCAGTTGCAAAATAAGTTGGTCTTGGTGGCCCACTTCTTTAAACACATGTATACAAAGCACATGTAATGGAAAGTTAGAAGTTAACAGGGCTATTCATTTAGCTGAGAATTGTGTATTGTTGGCAAGTGCCTGTTGGTGACACAATATTCTGCTTTTAGTCATGAATGTGTATTCAACAAATTGCAAAAAACTAATTCAATGAAATGTATTTATATAGCGCCAATTCATAACAGAAGTTATCTCATTGCACTTTTAAGAACTAAGAACATTAGGAACAGTGAGGTGAGGCACAGTGCACACTAATCCGGATTTTTAAAACATGAAATTTTGCGCTATATATATATATATATTGGTGCCTTTGCTCTTCCAGCGCAAAATTTCATGTTTTGAAAATTAACAAATAAAAGCTAAAAAACATTAGCCTTCAATTTAATATCCTTATCTTATTCAGTTCCTTTTAAGATATATATAAGATTTGAATATTTTTGACTTTGACTTTGGAGACCCCTAGTGGTAGTATCAAAAAAGACAGAGGCAAATGGATTTAAATAAATACTAATTATTAAAAGCGACTATAATCGATATTTTTATAATAACAGTGTATCAAATGACAATGTGAAAATCTGACTCTACAGCTTTCCTTGTTTTATGGACCTTTACAGCAAGTTGTTCAGCTCATTGTTTAGCTGTCCGGCCTCAACTTTACTGTTGTGGTTCACTCTCACCGCTCTCATAGCATCATTTTCGGCCGCAGCAGGCAGCTAGTTTCTGCAAAAATGCTCTAAAAACCCACTTTACACTACCTGCTTAGCACCAACAACAGCAGACAGACACAGTTGGAGACTAGCTGGTGAACATAGTGGAGCATTTAGCAGCTAAAGAGCCAGATATTGTTCTCAGGAGACCAAAAATGGAGCTAAAAGAGAATAAATACTGGACTTATATTAATCAATATACTTTGTGTTTTATTTGTTTTTATGTTATGTTTCATTTGTTCTTTGCTTGCTATGTGAAGCACTTTGTAACTTTGTTTTGATAAGTCGCCATATCAACTAAGAAGGTGATGATATGTCAATGTTATGTTCACAACTTGTTTCTGCTGCCGCCAATCGGCTGAAAAAAATCTGTTTCAGCTTTATAGGTAAGTTTGGTACTTGTTAACCTAGGTGTTATTCTCATACTTTAGCCCATTATGACTATCGTTCATGATAACATTTTACTCACCACCTCTGTCGTAGAGTTTTGGGATCTGTGGATTTCGGCATTGTCAATTCGGGCAAGGACCACAATTCTCCTAGTTCAACAGAAATAATTTCAAACACTTGTCATTGAGCCCGGTCGCAAGTGCACACATAAAGTAGTCCCCTGGAAATCCCTGTAGCTGTTCAGTGAATTATATAATGTAACAGCAGATTCACTTCCTGGTCAACTTGCCAGCTACCTGCAGTTGTGGCTCTGCTATGCTCTGCAGTTTGCTAAAGGAACTACAGGAATTTCCGGGTGACCACTTTATGTGTCTATTTTGGTCTGACACAAAGACAAGTGTTTAAGACAATTTCAGTTAATTTTAAAAGTTCTAGCTCTAGCTATCATGGCAATGCTAATATTAGCTACTCGATATACTGAAGTGCAGACAGTTTGTGGTGCTGAGTTGTAATGTCAAGTAACAGAGCATTCATTTTACATGACTGACAAAGAGAAAACTCGCTGCCTCAAGATCAAGCACGTTACGTTGTTCTTCACGGGTTAGGTTTAGCTCGGCCTCTGGCAAAGGTTTCATTTCAGCTTTGGGACATACTGCTACCATCACCTGACCAGCGACACTGATAGCGCAGAGGTAGTGTGTATTGTGCAGAGGTGCAAACAGTGCTAGTGGTTTGTAAGACCACTCTCTTATTTTAACCATCAACACTCAAATGTAATCAGAGCATGTATGAAAACATGAACAGAAGCATAAAATTAAGTAACACAGACCCAACAGTCCTAAACCTGGTGGCACGGTGGTGCAGTGGTTACCACTAAAGGCCTGCCGCCCGGCTTGGGCCCTTCTGTGTTCTTTCTGTGCCTGTGTGGGTTTTCTCCAGGTACTTCCTCCTATAGTCCAACGACATGCAGGTTAGGTGAGGGAAAGTTTGATACAATATCATGATATTACTATTTACCTTGATACTTTTGTCCACAATAATCGTAGCCTGAAAATGTTATACCGTCACATCCCTACAGTCATTACAGGGCAAGTCTCTACTTCAGCTTCGCCAGCTTAAGCCAGATAGAGTAGATAAATACTGAAACCAGTAAAGGGCCCATCCCTGCTTCCAATGCCTAACACATACTCCCTTCCACCCCAAACTAAAGCTTATCAATGTTCCCAAAACTGCCTCCTCTCTATCCGAGTCCACTCACAGATGGCGTTACCTTGCTGAGCAACAAAGCTTGTCACTGTTTGCAGGTGCCTCACTCGTCACCTCTTTCACGCTCATGCCAGAGTCAAATAGTAATTCGACACAATTTCAAAACAAAAATCTCTGCTGTGTGAGGCCAGACCATTTTTGTTCCATCAACAGGCCTCGGTGGGCAGCAGGGAATCCAACCCTGGGAGAGTTTGAGTGCAGTAGAAGAATAATGAACTAAGTGGTGGGAGGTTTTTCCAAACAATGGTGAGATGTCTGATCGTTCACTGATAGTCATGCAGAGAGGGTGGGGGACTGTCAGCCTGAAATAGGTATCTGAGAATCCATCAGCCTGGCTCAAAAGATGCTTAGCACTGCGATCTAAACTAATTCATATATTGGACACAGTGTACCAATGGACAGTGCTACTGAGATGTTATTAACAAATGCTTACAAGGCTTAAGTCTAACAAGGCATGGTAACAGCCCATAGAGGCTGCAACTCTCATTACACTCCCAACAGTCAAAACCCCCAAAATATTCAATGTAGAAATCCTCACATTGCAAAAGCTGCAACCAAAGAATCTTTGGTATTTTTGCTTAATAAATTACTTAAACATTAATAATAATCTGATCTTTTGTCAGTAGCAAAATAAAGAGGCGTCTCCCAACTCCTTGCTTTTAAATGATGGCATGAAGTAACTTTACCTTCAGCATGTGGTTTTTAATTCAGAAGTGCTCAACTCTTACGCAACTCAACACAATCCTGTTTTCAGTAAAACTAAGTGCCTGTAGTGATGTCTGTGTTTCCGTGATGTAGTGTGTAGTTCAGAGGGAAACTGGCAGTTCCAGCCTCACTGACACACAGGAGCCTTATTTGTTTTTTGATTAGGTGTGTTGCGTCAGTCCTGATAATTTATAGGGGAAGAATTATTCATTAGTGTGTAGTCAGCAGATCATGCCAGTGTTTCCTGGAAATTAAACTCTGTCCTTCCTGGTTATCTTGTTGTCAAGTCACACAGATGTGTAGTAGGTCTTGAAAGGTTTCTTGAAACCACACTTGACTTTTAGACTCATGTATGTTCAAAGGTTTGTGAAATCTAATTGCATCATTAGGTTTGCTTTTGTAACGATGCCCTTCATGGCGAGTCATGGTACAGTTTGCACTGCCGTGCTAAGCTCTCAATGCTTTGTCATTGTTGTGCAAAGCCAGCCTTTGTGTTGCTTCAGCCATGTAGATAATGTTCACTAACTCATTCTGTGTTGTCTGCACTGTTCTCTGTGCCGTGCATTCAGCAGTGAGAGCTCTCAGCCACACCAGATACAGTTCTGGAGTTGAAGTTAGAATGTCTGGTTGATACCTGCTGGGTGGCATATAGAGCTGGTGTTGCACAAGAAGAATACCAAACTGTGGAAGAATGTTAAGGCTGACTTTAAAAGGTTAAACCTGTTTGTAACATAGAGCTGTTGGGATTCAGGTAGGGCAGGTTTGGTTATTACCAGAAAAACAAGATATTTATGAATATTAATAAAATTATTAATATCAAAATTATTAACATGGATTAATAATTACGGGGCACCGCCCTGGGACTCCCTGAGTCTCAAAGGTGGCTGTCCACCTAAAAATGCTGATATTTAAAGTACTATCTTACCTTAATAAGGGTGGACAGTGAAGGGTGAATCGGAGCACTGACCATCACAGCCAGCTGTTATTACAACACATACACAAAATAACCACAGGCAAACATGGCTGCATACAACAATCAGCAAGCAAGTAAGGTATGCATGTGTGTGTTTATGTGTAGAGGGGTGTGTGTATGTGTGAATGGGGTGAACAGGGCGGATGTGACCACATGGGTGGTCGTCACGCACAGATCCAAAATGGCGGGCAGACCCACAAAACTCAAACAAAGGGTGAGAGAGGACACGCTCTACTTGTCCTCAAGATGGTGTGGAGCGTAGCTAGTTATGCTACCACGCTCTCCGGGTCGTTTGAGATGTGTATGAGTGTGTGTATATGTATGTGTAAAGGTGTGTGGGTTAGTGGAGAGGAAAGAGAAAGAAAAGCACACAGAGTAAGGGACAAGAAATCTCAAATGCCGTGGCAGAGCAAAATAGATGTTCCTTTATCACACAGGAACCTGGCAGCAAACTTTCATTCAACAGCCGTGTTACTGGACTTTGGTCTGATAAAGCACAGTTATTAGCTTCCAAAGTGGCTAAAACTAGCACAGTTAAACGGTCCAACAGCGTGGTACTGACACAAAATGGAACGTGCTAAGCACAAAGAAAAACACACAGCAAAACAGGACGCGGCGGTCCGCTACTTTCCAAAATAAGCACAGCACAATTCACAACAATGAAGCTTAGATGAAATAACACAGTTATAAAATCTATCTCTGCCCAGACACAAGCCTCTTACTTGAGATTGCTCTTTATTATTGTAATAATCTTCTTCTTTTCCTTTCGGCTGTTCCCTTTCAGGGGTCGCCACAGCGAATCATGTGCCTCCATCTAACCCTGTCCTCTGCATCCTCTTCACTCACACCAATTAACTTCATGTCCTCTCTCACTACATCCATAAATCTTCTCTTTGGTATTCCTATAGACCTCCTGCCTGGCAGCTCCAACCTCAGCATCCTTCTACCAACATATTCACAGTCTCTCCTCTGAACATGTCCAAACCACCTCAATCTGGCCTCTCTGACTTTATCTCCGAAACATCTAACATGAGCTGTCCCTCTGATGTACTCATTCCTGATCCTGTCCGTCCTCGTCACTCCCAAAGAGAACCTCAACATCTTAAGCTCTGCTACCTCCAGCTCTGCCTCTTGTCTTTTCTTCAGTGCCACTGTCTCTAAGGTGTACAACATCGCTGGTCTCACCACCGTCTTGAACACCTTTCCTTTCATTCTTGCTGATACTCTTTTATCACACAACACACCTGACACTTTTCTCCACCCGTTCCAACCTGCTTGCACTCGCCTCTTCACCTCTTTTCCACAGTCTCCATTGCTCTGAACCGTTGACCCTAAGTACTTAAAGTCCTGCACCTTCTTCACCTCTGCTCCCTGTAACCTCACCATTCCACCTGGGTCCCTCTCATTGACACACATGTATTCTGTCTTACTGCGGATAAGCTTCATTCCTCTGTTTTCCAGAGCAGACCTCCATCTCTCTAGATTTTCCTCCACCTGCTCCCTGCTCTCACTACAAATCACAATGTCATCCATAAACATCATAGTCCATGGAGATTCCTGTCTAACCTCATCTGTCAGCCTGTCCATCACCAGAGCAAACAAGAAGGGGCTCAGAGCCGATCCTTGATGCAGACCCACCTCCACCTTGAACTCCTCTGTCACACCTACAGCACACCTCACCACGGTCTTACAGCTCTCATACATGTCCTGCACCACTCTAACATACTTCTCTGCCACTCCAGACTTCCTCATACAATACTACAGCTTTTCTCTCGGCACCCTGTCGTACGCTTTCTCTAAATCTACGAAGACACAATGCAACTCCCTATGACCTTCTCTGTACTTCTTCATCAGCATCCTCAAAGCAAATACTGCATCTATTGTACTCTTTCTAGGCATGAAACAATATTGATGCACACAAATGCTCACCTCTGCCCTTAGCCTAGCTTCCACTACTCTTTCCCACAACTTCATTGTATGGCTCATCAGCTTTATTCCTCTGTATTTGCCACAGCTCTGCACATCTCCCTTGTTCTTAAAAATTGGCACCAGTACACTTCATTCCTCGGGCATCCTCTCACTCTCCAAGATCTTGTTAAACAAACTAGTCAGAAACTCTACTGCCACCTCTCCTAGACACTTCCATACCTCCACAGGTATGTCATCAGGACCAACTGCCTTTCCACTCTTCATCCTCTTCAACGTCCTCCTCACTTCACTCTTGCTAATCTTTGCTACTTCTTGCTCCACACCAGTCACCTCTTCTACTCTTTGTTCCCTTTCATTTTCCTCATTCATCAACTCTTCAAAGTACTCCTTCCATCTTCCCCTCACACTCCTGGCACCTGTCAATACATTTCCATCCTTATCTTTAATCACCCTAACCTGCTGCACATCTTTCCCATCTCTATCTCTTTGTCTGGCCAACCTGTACAAATCCACCTCTCCCTCTTTAGTGTCCAACCTAGCATACAAGTCCTCATATGCTCTTTGTTTGGTCTTTGCCACCTTCTTCTTAGCTAACCTCTTTCTCTGTATACACTCCTGAACTTCCTCGTTCCACCACCAAGTCTCCTTGTCCACTTTCCTCTTTCCAGATGACACACCAAGTACCCTCCTACCTGTCTCCCTGATCACATTAGCTGTAGTGGTCCAGTCATCTGGGAGTACTACCTGACCACCCAGAGTCTGTCTCAGCTCCTCCCTGAAAACTACACGACATTCTTCCTTTTTCAACTTCCACCACTTCGTCCTCTGCACTGCCTTTGTCCTCTTCATCTTCCTCACCACCAGAGTCATTTTACACACTACCATCCTGTGTTGTCTGGCTACACTCTCCCCTACCACTACTTTACAGTCACTGGTCTCTTTCAGATTACGTCTACACAAGATGTAGTCCACCTCAGTGCTTCTACCTCCGCTCTTATATGTCACCCTATGTTCCTGCCTCTTCTGGAAGAACGTGTTCGCTACAGCCATTTCCATCCTCTTTGCAAAGTCTACCACCATCTGTCTTTCTGCGTTGCTGTCCTGAAGACCAAACCTGCCCATCACATTCTCATCACCTCTGTTCCCTTCACCTACATGCCCATTGAAATCTGCACCAATCACCACTCTCTCACCTCTGGGGATGCTCTGCATCACTTCATCTAACTCACTCCAGAATTTCTCCTTCTCTTCTAACTCACATCCTACCTGTGGGGCATAACCACTCACAACATTGAACATCACCCCTTCAATTTCCAGCTTCAGACTCATCAACCTGTCTGATACTCTTTTCACCTCTAGAACCTTCCTCACAAACTCCTCTTTCAGGATAACTCCTACTCCTACTTCCTATCTGACCCATGGTAGAACAACTTGAACCCTGCTCCTAAGCTTCTAGCCTTGCTACCTTTCCACCTGGTCTCCTGGACACACACTATGTCCACCTTCCTTCTCTGCATCATGTCAATCAACTCTCTAGCCTTCCCTGTCATAGTCCCAACATTCAAAGTCCCAACTGTCAGTCCTACATTCTTAGCTTTCCTCTTCTCTCTCTGCCTACGAACACACCTTCCTCCTCTCCTTCTTCGTCTTTGACCAACAGTAGTCCAATTTCCACTGGTACCCTGTAGCTCAACAGCACCGGTGGAGGTCGTTGTTAACCCGGGCCCCGACCGATCCGGTATGGAAGTCATTTTCACGATTCGCATTTTTAATTTGGCATGTGTTTTACGTCGGATGCCCTTCCTGACACAACCCTCTGCATTTATCCAGACTTGGGACTGGCACAAGAAGACACTGGCTTGCATTCTTTATTATAATAATAATAATAATAATAATAATAATAATAAAACTTTATTTATAGAGCACTTATCAAAACAAAGTACAAAGTCCTTGACAGAGAGAGAGAAACAGTTTCTGCATCACTAAAATTTAAAATAGATCGGACTTTTGCAATATTTCTGAGGTGATAAAAACATGATTGGACAAGCTTAGTGATATGCTGCTCAAAACATAAATTGCTATCAAACAGGACACCAAGATTTCTTGCAAAAGGCTTGATATGTTGTGACAGTTAGCCAGTAGATGGCAGTATTTGTTTTGTGATATGGTGGGGCCCAATAACAAGGATTTCAGTTTTATTTGAGTTGAGCTGAAGAAAATTTTTTGACATCCAATTTTTTATGTCCTGCAGAGAACTCAGCGTACTAAGGTCAGTGGGCTTGACAGGGAGGTACAACAGAGTGTCATCTGCATAACAATGAAATGAAATACCATGTCTGCGGATGACATCACCCAAGGGGAGCATATATAAGGAGAACAGTATTTGTCCCAAGGCAGGGTTGGTAGTAATAGGAATCTGGGGTTGTGCTGATTGGCAGAAATAAGTGCAAAGAAATGGCATGTTCTTGCATCCTTCACCATCCTATTATAAAGGAGTAATAACTCTTTCATAGCCACAAAGTGGACCTGGAGATCTGATTTCTTCCATCTGCGTTCTGCTCTTCTGCATTTCCTTTTACAGCTTTGAATACTGTCATTTAACCATGGCTGTTTTCTATCTTTTTTTCAGGTCTATTTTTCAGAGGAGCTATGAGATCTAAGGTTACAGAACACAGGTAGTTAAAGAATCAACCAAATTGTTGGTGTTGGAGGAATCAGGAAACACTTTGAGGCACTATGCTCATTAAGGGCATGTGTGTACTCAGATCGGGATAAGACCATACTAGCAGCCTGTAATTCACAGTTAAAAACAATGTACACAGATAACACAGACTAAAGACTAGGTCTAAAGTGTGGCCACGGGAATGAGATTGGCCAGACACATGTTGTTGAAAGTTAAGAGTTAGTGATATTTAAAAAAATCAGCAGCAAGGGCATTAGAGGAGCCATCAACATGAATATTAAAATCACCACAAAGGACAATTCTATCATAATTTAAAACAATCCTGGATATAAATTCAGGGAGCTCCAACAAGAAGGAGCCAGCTGGTTTAGGGGCGTGATAAATAATAGCAAATATGACCGGGAGTGGGCCACCAAGTTTAAACATGAGCACTTCAAAGGAGGAAAAAACATTGCAAGCTATGAGGTTACATTTTAAATGCTTCCTGTAGACATTAACAAGGCCACCACCACAGTCCCTAGGGCGGCTAAAGCAGTCATAATCTGGCTTGGCTCATTTTAGCAAGCTCACTGTGATCACCAGGACGTAACCAGGATTCTGTTAAAAACATGAAATCTACATCAGTAGAAGAGATAAAATCATTTAAAATAAACGTTTTGTTAGAGAGGGATCTTCTATTGAGAAGAGCCATCTTAAAAAGTCTGTGCTGGGTTAGAGCTGAAGTTGAGACTGGAGGTCGGGTTCTGGCCTGGATCTTTATTAAATTATTATTATTATTATTATTGCTGTGTTGGCTGTGTCTGTTTCGTATTAAGGACCTATGCATAATTACCACAGGAGTTTTAAAAGTAGCGCTAGCGGGATCTGGGCTCCAAATAGCAGCACTATGTTCAGTCCACAAGGGGGAGTTAGTGACAGCAGAGGGTGCGTCGCTGTTTATGGTGGGCAGAGAAGAGAAAGAAGAAGAGCGAGGGGATACAGGGGATGTAAATAGTTAATTACGTGAGGAGGACAGTACAGCATGCTGCAGGTTAGCCGCCAGCATGCGACGAACTGACTTGTTCGGGTGAAGACCGTCTCGTGCAAACAATGAAGAATGATCCCAGAATAAGTTAAAATTGTGAATAAAACCAATGGGTACCGATCATGGGTACTGCAGACAGACTGGAGTCAGGTATGAAAGCTGAGGATCCTGCTAAAATGGCCAATTCCATGACCCAGTGTAGGACCTGAAATAAAAGCATGTTTTCCACTGCTGTTGATCAGGTCAAAGCGGTGGATGAAGTCTGTTTCCATCAGCTCAGATTGCAGACGGGCGGTGTCATTGGTACGGACATGGACTATGATTTATGTGATAGTCGTCGGGAGTGCATCGAGAAGTCCGGGGAGCTTTTCGAGGATGTCAGGAGTTGTAGCTCCGGGAAAGCAGTGTGTGACCGCATTAATGAAGCAGATATTCCTTACTATGGAATCTCCACCTATCTGCGTAGTTGGGGGGATGACAGGAGGCAGAGTCAATGATCGTGGAGATCGCCGAGTTCCATCAGCTGTCCCTGGGATAGTCGTGGCCAAGGACTGCTGTGGCGTGGGGGCGGCGTCCTTCTTAGCAGAGGGGTTCTCTGCTGTCTCTGGACGAGTGAGATCTCCAGAGCTTCTCCTGATCATGGCCTCTTTCAGTAACTTGCGGCGGGAGGAAGACTTGACCACTGGAATGGGGGAGTGCCCCTCCAGTGGAGGAAAGTCCTGTATATCCAGGATGTCAAACCTTTTGACCAGTGGGAGGTCCCGATGTGAAGGAGGGGAAGTGGGCGCTTTGCACCATGTCTGTCCTTGCAGGCTACAGTCCAGTGCTCCGGTTGAACTCACCAGAGCCTTCTCACCACCCCCGCCGACGAGTGACCATGCATCCACTGGGGCTCGGCAAGGAGTAGAAATGGCCATTGCCTTGGGCTTTGCACCCATGAGGAGCCACAGATCTTCAGGCTTAGCTGAAATGGCATCATGCTCCGGGGCGGCAGTGATGATGGAGTCGAGCCACGGATGAGTGGGATCATTGTCCAGTACTGGAGTGGAGCAGTCAGATGAGATGGATGGTCGCATTCCGGTTGCCGCAGCCAGCGGAGCTGAGAACTGTGAGGTGTTTTGCCTGGGCTGAGGAGACAGTGGAGAACTCTAGGATGAGCTTGTCTTTTTCTCTGAGCTCGGCTTCCAGACAAGCAAAACTTTTCTTCAGCTTTGAGACGGTAAAGTGACAAGATCCACACTCAGCCATCACGCTTGCAATTAGTCCGTAAAAGTGCTAAAGGCTTAAAACCCACAATAAAATTCATAAAAGTGCTAAAAGCTTAAAATTGTTAATTAAAGCGACTGGCTAGCCTAGCCGCCAGGCTAAAAACAAGCCTAGCTGAGCAGTGGAGGTAGTCCGGTAAACCACGTCAAGTTGACAGCCAGCTTAAAACCACTTAAGATCCATACATCTGATGACTAAAAACCTTTACCATGTTACAACATATAGGTAAAACGATAGCCAGGACAATAGTGTAGCGTAGAAACTTGGCTTAAAAACTTGATAAAATGTCAATTTATGATGGTTTAAGACGAAGCCTCTGGTGGGCACACAAAACGCTGATGCATGTGAAGAGTACAGAGCACCCCATCAAGCAATTTAATGTGTCAGTCTGTCTGGTTGTCTGGTGAAATCCTCTCAAGGCTCGGATACTGATGGAGCCGGGTCCATGCTGTCGGCGGTTCTAACGGCGGAACTGTTCCTTCGAATGGCAGCGGAGGAAAGCAGTAGTCGACTTTCGGTGGGGAGAGAGAGGGGCTCACCGGCGGTCTTTCTCTCCATGAAGAAGCAGTAAAACCTGACTATTCCTTTTGCAGGTACGGGATTATTATGGGGAATAACGATCAGGATCCAAAAGTGTGTTCAGCAAACACAAAGCAGTCTGTTACTCGTCCTGCGAGTTAAGACTTTCGTGAAACTAAACTTCACGTGATGTGCCTTCCTTTAGTAACGGGGTTACAGTGGAAAAGACATCGAGCAGTGTGTGGCGCTAGGCTTTATAGAAGTGATGACATCATAGCTGTGTGCCAGGATTTCATGTGCTGTAGTGGGCATCTCATCCAATATCCAGAATCCAGTGTTTAGATTCAACTGAGATTTCACGTTGGCTTCCACCGGGATCTCGCATCAATCTTACACCTAAGTATGAATTAACAGTTGGTGACGCTGTTCTACTGTTTGGCCTTTGTTTCCCATTCAGGCCTCGGGTCAAGGCTTTGCCCTTCCCAACTAGGCCGCTATCTTTGTTGTCCACACGTGGTGTGGTGAGGACCAACATAGCAAGCAAGTGAACTCAAGAAAAATTGTCCTAATATGCGGTGTCTGATTTTAGTAGCTTTCCTGCTTTTCTTCCAGCAACTGTTTCAGTCTTACCCAGCGATTTTGTGGCTCCCACCTGCTTCCCAATAAGATGGTGTATTGAATGGTGTGCTGTAGTGTGCTGTGGCAGGAAGATTTGGACATTCTCTCTTGATCCCCAACATAAACAAAAGGTTGTAAATCAAATGCAGATTTCAACCAACATCAGGACTTCAGAATGGTTTCTGCCTCAAATGTAGAAGGAGAAGCAGAAGCTTTGTAAATCAGAGGGTTCCATGAGCTGGGTTTTCTCAGTTAAAAAATGGTACCTACCTAAGCCTTGATGTGTAGGTGTCTTTTAATTAAAAACACTTTTTTCAAGTCATTTGGAAATGGCTGCAGATGACATGACGTACACCACACTGTTTTTAGAACTTATCATTAATAGTTTACAAAAACAAAGATACAACAAAGAAATCTTGGAATGGGTTTTCCAACTCAGTTTTTGATTTTATACTGCTGGGTTTAGTCTGATTTATAATTTTTCTAAGAAACGCCACCCACTGTGTTTCTGTTGCAATCCAATGGACAACATTTGATGGATTTTTGTTGCTTATAGAATGTGTACTGATCATGAACATGATGCTGAGAAGCCAGTGTTTCCACATTCCTCAACAATGTTAGGGTTGTAAAAATAAATCAGTCAAAGCAAACACGCCTCATAAATGTGTTACAGCATTCCTTCAATCATCTTAAGAAGAAAAACAGAACCTACCACAACAGTTGCTCATAATACTCTGAGTGAGGAACATTGTTGGTCTCCATTAGATATGACATGAAGAGACAGAGGCAGGCTGGAGTTGGCATCCGATCTGATCCCCATCTGACCACTTCTACAAATCAACCAAATGTATGCTCCCTGGCTGACAGTGTTCCTAATGCCACACAAGGGCAGCAGACCTTGATTTCAGTGTTGCATAATGACATCAGCACCATGACCTGACATCACTGTTAGCTAAGAATGTAATGTCCCATTGCCCAGCTGTTTCAATAATTTGTGCCAGAAGCAGATTTAATTATCGTAAAAACAGTTTCTCCAGCTGCTCCCAGGTCTTTGAACGACTTCCTCCTTTGAATTGTACTGTAATGTGTATTGAATTTTCTTTTCCTTAAAATGGATTTTATAAAATTGGTATTGAAAAAAGTATCGTTCAGGAACCGGTATCGAAGTTAAGGTACCAATATCAAATTTTTTTTAATGAAATTAAATTTATGTTTGTACAGCTGGTACTCTGCATCATTCAGTTTGCCTAATGAAATGCTTGATTCTCAGATCAGTTTTTAAAAAACATTCTACTTTTCATTAGCTGGGTGTATTACTAAAATCATTGGGAGATTGGGGTAGGTTAGTTAGGGAGTAACACTCAGTGATTGGCCAGGTGTATGGAGGTCTGAAAAGACGCACGATTTGAATTCTATGTGTCTCATGCGTCTGTTGCATGCCTTAAGATTTTCTCTTAACCATTATATCTGTATATAATCTTGGACTCATCACCGGCTCTCCCTCTCTTTTCTTCCTCACCTTGATGAGCCTATTACCGAAAAATAAATATGCCAGGGAAGTGTAAATTTAATCCAGTATGGCTGGAAATTAATCTTTATAGCGATTGGCTTTTGACTGCTCTGTTTTATACTGACTGCTGACTCCTCACTCCTCCTAACCGGCTGGTAGATCAACAACTGCTAGGCTAAAAACAAGGCTTACCTAGTCTGTTGCAGGCCACATTTTGTCCTTTGTCGTGGCTCAAAAACTGACATCCATAGAAACGTTTGTTCTCAACAACTCTCGAACAGGAGCATCTGCAGATTAATTCAGTACCCGATACGTTATGATCCACTAAAGTTAGACATGATACGAGACGAATAAATCCCTGTTTTCTGTATGTTGGCGCTATGCATCTGCCCGGCCGTCATATTGTAGAGGTCGCTATGCGACTGCACGGTCGCCATATTGTAGAGGCCAAGATCCGCTAGTAAACAAATACAATGTGCGTCCTCGATCGGTTTTCGCGATCGCCGACTAGAAAGCATTAATTCCGATCTCCCGATCACATATTTTTACTGAATATCGGCCGATAACGATCGTTGTCTGATCGATCTAGGCATCCCTACTTCGGGCAAAATATTATTTACTCAAATGTAGATTTTCAAGATCTCCTGTTTTTGAAGCATTTGAAAAGGAATTGGCCAGCTTTTTAAAAATCCTTGAGACATATGAAAAGCCCCATGTGCGCCTATTCTCAAAAATTGGGAGGTGCACGACTACTCGCTTAATGCAAGAGGTTTGATGGCATCATTTTTGGTGCGTCTTACTAGTCAGTGGTCTGCAGTGTTTTAACTCCACCTTTTAGTATCAGCTCAGCTCTCTTGGAACTTCGACCGAAGTAATACCAAAAAAATTACCAGGTACTATCCACAACTTTTGCCAATGGAAAACCAAAAAAGAATGGTTCCAGTTGAGTCGAGCCATGATTCAACCCCATACTGATGTGTGTTTGCAGCTGCTAAAAGGTATGCAAGGTTTCAGTGTTCTGGTAACTCAGCATTGACAAGGAAAATAATGTTCACAGCACGGCTTGCATAGTTTGCTTCCACTGGGTTTTTCAAGCATCTTGCTTTTGGCATATTTCAGTCAGTACCCCAAAAGAATTGACGTTTGATGCTCAGCCCTAACCTGCACTACCAGTGTCACCAGAAGTTGGGTATTCTCTGACAAAGTGTAGAGAGAGCCAAGTCCTGTCCCACGTCCACACGAGCGTCTGATGGTATTTTTGAGTGTTTCTTTGTTTCTTTTTGTAATCGTTATGCCTTTGTTTGATTTTTAAGGTACCTGGTATATTTATTCATCATTTTACAATGCAGGGTTGTATAACGAGAATAAGTTGCAGTTCCCTTTATGCTACTCACAAAAACAGACAAACGTTATATACAAAAATGATATACATTAGATGGGTGAATAAATAATAAGTCATAGAAAAAAAACTATTTTACATGGTGGAGTGCTGAAGATGAATTAAGGAGTCTCAGTCTGTGGGAAGAAGCTGCTCTGAAGTCTGGTGAAATTAGCAAGTTTAATTGTTGCCCCTTCAGCTGAACAGAATACCCTAACATTTTTTGGCTTTTAAAGAAGATTGATGAATAAAAACCCTTAATGAGGAAATAGGTCCTTGTAAGTGTAAAAATACATTTGGTGGAGTAGCTAACCCCAACGTGGAGGGGGATTTTGGCTTTCGGCAGCCTGTCTAGCTGCCATGGCCAGATCGCTGAGTCATTGAGGGGACACAGGCAGGGAATTCATGTTGACAGATGACCCAGCTGAAGTGATGCTGAGTGATGCTCAAGCTTCCCTCTCTCCCACAGCTCAGCTCTGTACAGAGGCCCGACACTCTTGGATAATTTATAACACCTATTTATACACCGATTGACAGAGCTTCTCTGCTGAGAGATGTTAATTCACAATAATGGTTCCTCTCATTCATCATTTCTACACAATCCATGTCATTGCACATAAATATATGAAATTGCTGCTAATAAGTTAGCATTTTCAAAGCCAAATGTAGAATTTGATTTCATGGCATAATGTGCCAAAAACATTGTTTTAAATGAGATTATCTAACTTGACCCTTAACATGTCCAGTCGATTATGACAGCATTATTCTAAAAATACAACAGGTATAGACTGTGTGTACTTCTATCTGTTTGCCGTGGAAATGTATTGAACATTAGTAGCATGTCGATGGCGAGTGAACGGAACACAAGTTGATGCTTACTGTCACTCTGAACCAGAAGCCTTTTGTGACATTAGAGGCAGGGTCCAAGAATGGTGATATCTGCCAATTTTTTATCACTGATATTCCTAGGGTTTTTGGTTACCCATCAACCAAAATATTCAATTGTACACAAAAAAATGTATAGAAACTTTTCTATGAGCTTCCATTTAACAAAATGTGGCCAAAATTGCCAATCTAACAGACATAAAGATGAAGTTTCTGTAAATGCTTTCATGCTCCCCAAAATATCTTACCGGTCCATTTTAGTCATTACACAACCAGGGCGAGGTAACGAACTGCAGTACTTTTAGAGAAGATAGCATCAAATGTCTGGTCAGATTCATAATATTTTTTACTCTTTGGTCAGATAGTTCCTGATTTAAATCATATTTTACAGCTGCTTGTGTTTAGACATGGCTTATTTTATTAAGTGAAATTAAATGTTTTGTAGAAAAACATGTTAATGTTTCTCAAAGTATCCAAAAGAGTATTGTTTTGGTATCTGTACAAAAATTAAAAACTACAAATGATACACAGCCTTATATGCGAGCTTTCCCTATAGTGACAATTTTGGGCCAAATGACCAACTTTGTAGAAAGTATGGCTATGTTTCTATTAAAGGTTCCCTATGGAGTTTTTGACCTCTAGTAGCACTATGAGGCTGTTTTTTGATGAGTAGGTCCCTGTTGTGTTTATCTGTGTTGAACATTACATAGAGCAGTCTTTATTCTGTTAGAAGGTCAGATTTGAACCTTGAAAACACAAAATTTCCCCTTAGTATGTACAGTGAAACTAATACACTAAACCAGTCCTAATCTCACTTGCAGTCAAAATGAATGAAGTACTGACATAAAAAAGCCCAACCTTTCTTTGGAAACACAAAATAATGTTCTGGCTCCAAGGCTACCATGAGAAGCAATGCCAAAATCCAGGATTCAAAATGTCTGTTCAGCAGGCTATGGGTGACAACACCAATGTTTCTCCACACTCTATTTTCCTCATATAAACATGATTTCATTTTTTGTGCTTTTTAGGAGCCATTTGAGGATGGGTTTGCAAACGGTGATGAGCTGACCCCGGCTGAGGAGGCTGCTGCTAAAGAAGCAGCAGAGTCCAAAGGAGTGGTCAAATTTGGCTGGATTAAGGGGGTGCTGGTGAGTCACTTTCAAAATGCAATGATTAGATTTTTTTTAAACCCTGCTTTATTTTGTAGTCATTAAATTTTCTCTTGTCTTTACTTGTTTTTCAAGAGAATTCTTGTTCTTAGTCAAGTCACCCACAAGCACTGTTAAAATCACAATGTAAAGTCAGGGAATATGTATGTAATATGTATGTATGTAACCCACTTAATAGCCAGTGTATAGCTAAACTGAGAGTTAGAAAATATAAGCAAATTTTCAAGCTTTACTATAATTAGGACCATATTCTAGCTTGTGTTCATATGTCCAAGTGGTCAGTTAAACTCAATCAAGTGTATCACAGGTGATAAGTGTGCCAATATATAATTTGAACTGTAATTGCAAGTAGATGACACTCTCTTATGGATTTTGGACCATGAGTGTGAATCATCGGTGGTGCAGATAGTGGTTGGTTGGTGGTGGTTAAACCAGTGACGACGAAATCACTCACAATAACTGAGAGATGTGGTTCATGCTGAGCTCTATTTGACACATGTTTAGTTTTATTGAAAGTATAGTCAGCAGAGGATGAATTTTCCATGTTAAAACATGTCTGGATATTATCATCCTTCTTTTATTTTGACATGAGATGTCCTTACTTCCTCCCTAATATAAACATTGCACTAATTCTTATGTTTCTTAGTTTCTAATGGCTTTTATCAAGTGGTGTAGGATATTTTCTTAATATAATCTTCTTAAAGTGTGATACTCAGGTGATCCCTGCAGGGAGAGGGGGTCTTAGATCAGGGTCAGCTGAATACCTTTGCTCCTTTAGCTACATATGTATATGTGTGTATATATACATACATACATACATACATGTCCATATATATGTACAAATATGAAGAAGAAAATGAAGACTTAAAAAAGTGTATGTATGTATACATGTATATACATATATATATGTGTGTGTGTATATATGTATTTATGTGTGTATATGTGTGTGTATATATGTATATATGCAGCTTTAATTTGGTTCTCAATACTTTTCTCAATATTCCCCTAAAAATGTATCTTAAAATCTTGCTGTGTGTTACAGTGAAGCATTAAAAGTTCACCCAAATATTATTAATATCAAATAAATAAAAGTCCCCAGCAGTATCCATCACTAGAAAATTGAAAACCTAATTTTCTGGTTGAATTGAACCTGTCCCCGTCATGCACCCAAAGTAACAGTCCTTCCTCTCTGCAGGTCCGCTGCATGTTGAACATTTGGGGTGTGATGCTCTTCATCCGCATGTCATGGATCGTGGGTCAGGCTGGAATTGGTAAGCAGACATCACCTATGAAGAGCTGACAATTTTAAAAACAATTACCTGTTTAGAATCATCTCTCAGTATATTTATAGTATCCTGCCTTTAAAAGGAAATTGTGAGTTTGTGTTTAAGACATGGGAAGTTGTGTGTGCAATCTACTCGTGTTTAAAGAATTTTTGAAAAGGAACAAGGAGTCTTACACCATCTTCTTTTTCTTGTGAAGCAACAGTGTTCTCACGCCATGGAACATTTTAGTTTTCTACATTGAAATGCCATGCTGAGGAACAGTGCTGTGTAGAGTAACCAATCTTACATTGGATTTGTCGTGATTTTTGGCAACATTAATGTATTGTACATCTGTTGTTTCACCCTTACAATTTTCTCTTGTCTTATCAGCTGTCATCACATCACACCATTAAAGCCCTAATCTGTGATCAGTGTACAGTGTCCTGCTGCCCCTTACAGACACCTTGTGTTTCACAATTTAGACCACTTATTATAAATAATTTTTACTTGCATTATTACTTTTACAAAGTATACCATAAGTTTTTGAGATTGATTTCTATCTTCCAGGCAGCTGTTTAAGAGATTTAAATTATTTATATTATTATTTAAATTATACTGACTCATCCAGCCATTGTGTTGCGGTGGAAGCAGAAATCTCAGAGACAGATATCTCTAAACCTGGACACATAAAACCCAAACTCTCAGCATGGAGAGATATCACTGGAGAGAAGTGAGAAAATATTTGTTTTGTTATTTGGGTCAACTGACCCTTTAATGCCCCTTTTTTCCTTTTGTTACTCATTTTGATACTCACCCTTTGACTATTGTTAGATAATCCAGGCTTCAGAGAAACAACGCAGTCAGCCGGTCAGGAGCCTGTTTGATACACAGTCAATGTTTGACCTTGATGTGACAAAGACTGTACATAACTAACAAATTCAAATATCACTGTGTTTTGGTGCTCACTGGGTGGTCATTTCAGACCCTGTGGTCAGCACTCTGTGTCATTTACTTTCTACGTCACACACAACACCTCACCCCACTGTCCATGACCCCAGCACTTGTTGATAACTCTCCACTTTCATGTGAAATATCACCACAAAGTGACACCTGAGGCAGACTTTGCTGCAGTAGCTCGTCTTCTGTGCTGTTACTTTTCACAGAACTCTCAGAGTGATTCGAAGGCCTGCTAGAAAACTGTTAACACTGTTTCACATTCTTTTTATTCAAGAGATTTGTAAAGTGTTTGTTTCTGCAGCTCTCTCCTGTTTGATTGTTACCATGGCTACCATAGTGACAACCATCACCGGCCTCTCCACCTCTGCCATTGCCACCAACGGATTTGTACGAGGAGGTATACATCACTTTCTTTACTAGAATGATAGGCTATCTATAGTCACAAGAGAATATGTCACAAAAAAACACCAGTCACCAGTGATTGACTTTAATCCTCATATGGAGCAGCAGAGTTCTCATGTAACATTTGGCCTCTTCCTGCTGTTATGTGTAAAATGAAATAATCCACATGTGTGATTTTAACCAGCATGACCAGCTATCAGTCATTCATCACAGTGTAGAATTATATGTACACCTTTAGTTGGAAATGAAAGAAGGGTTAAACACACATCTCTCAAAGTTGTCTCAGTGAGAGAAGAAATTCATTAAGTTTCCAGACTGGAAGTGAATGGATCAGGCAAAATAGGCTTGTAATTAGTTCAATATTTCATATTAAGATGTAAAATAAATCAAATTCGCTATTTTAAACTATTTAAACTTTTTGACTGATGAAGGCACACCATGTGTTAAAAAGTTATGATCAACTAAGCATGACAGTTCATTGTTGACCCTGGAAACAAAACAAACCTAACTCAAGGTCCACTTATTAGCTTTATCTGGAGCTATCTCTGCTTTGAAATGTCAAAGCAAAGTCATTGAGGGTAATTAATGCAGACAATGACATTAGCTGCACACAGCAAAGCTAAACAATACTGTGTGTGCATCAAGGAAATTATTTTGTCATAAATGTTGGCTTCCACTAGTAAGGAATAAGTCTTTAATCATTGTAAATCAATAAGATGGTGTAGTCCCTCATTCGTCCAGGAATGTTCCATCGTAGAAAAGGTTTCAGTCGTAGTCATCTGGACACTGTTTTCAGAATCAAGATGTTATTTCTGAGTTCCCAGACCATTTCCACAATTGAGAATGACTTCCGGATGGGAGCCGAAACGTCTTGATTCTGAAAACAGTGTCCAGATGACTACGACTGAAACCTTTTCTACGATTGTAAATCAATGTTTAATTTTTAAACCTGTTGCACAAACATTTAAACCTTTATTGAATATAAACAACCAACTGACCAACTGCGTTTTACTTGTTGCAGGTTGCACCAACATTCTAGGACTCATAGTTAAACCCTAATCAAGGATAAAGTCTAAACTGTCATTTACACCCTGTCTCCACGGGACACATTCTAGCTGCGTGTCCTGGCAGTGTGATATGTGATCCTGTGGAGCATGGGCTGCTCTGGAGACCTCTCCCGACTGTTGGTTTTGTGTGGCTTTGGTGTTAACAGGTCACACTCTGAGAGGATAGTGCATAATTGACCACTGATAATTGTGCTAATGGAAGCCTCTGATGGCCCCATTTGGCCCAAACAATTGATAATTCTGAGTAGGGTATGTAAGTAGAATCAGGCTCTAACTCTGGTTATTATACTGATGACAACTCACTGGGCCTTGAGCTCACCTCGGGGGGGGGACTGACTACTTGGACCATATTTATGCTTCGCAGGTACAGGCTGCTGACAAATATACCCCAGTGCAAAACATTGCAATATCATCCTACTGTATGTATAAACATAGGAGAATACGTAGGAGAATAGTAAATCCATACTATCAATTCAATTAAAATGTGTTCCAAGTTTTCACAACAGTTAACTTTTACTAATGTCATTACCTTTCATTTCCAGGTGGAGCATATTACTTGATTTCGAGGAGTCTGGGCCCAGAGTTTGGAGGCTCTATTGGTCTGATCTTTGCCTTCGCCAATGCAGTGGCTGTAGCCATGTATGTGGTGGGCTTTGCTGAAACTGTTGTGGAACTTCTTGCCGTAAGTCTCTCTATGTCTTATGGTGCTTTTAGGCAGTGAGTAATTACTGTTGCGTCTCTTGTCTTGTTAGTGCAATTCCACAACTTCGGCTCTCCTGGCTACATCTGAATATACCTGACCTTTCCATAGCCCTACAGACAGCTTACTGCTATGGACCAAGAGAGAGAATGGTTAGCACGTTTAGCCAAGTTAACTAATACCAACATTGTTTATTGGCCCTCCACCCATCCATTAGCTATACTCGCTTATCCTTTAGAGGGTCGCAGGGGGCTGGAGCCGATTCCTGACACTCTGCAAGAGGCAGGGTACATCCTGGGCAGGCCGCCAGTCAGTCACAGGGCTGACACATAGAGGCAGACAACCATTCACACTCAGACCTACAGGCAATTTAGAGTTGCCAGTTAACCTAACCTGCATGTTTTTGGACTGTGGGAGGAAACCAGAGCACCCGGAAGACACCCACGCAGGCACGGGGAGAACACGCAAACTGCACACAAACCCAGGCCCTTCTTGTTACACGTTGACAGTGCTAACCACTGCTCCACTGTGCTGACCATACTGGATAATTCAATTTGGAAGCTAATGTCAATCCAAACGTGTTTTTTAAATTGGTGAAGTGGTGTCATTTAGTTAGGTGCTCGAGCACTTGTTAAGTAGGTACTACATCATTTTCCTATGTTTGGTTAATGCGTTTGCATTGTCACACGTGGAGCTTCATTAGTGAGCCGAAAAACTAAATAGTCAATTAAAGTTCACAATTTCTCAAGTTTGTCTTAAAACAATAGTAAGGTGCCCATATGAACATTGAAACAGGTTTTTCTTATTGTAATCATTCCTCCTGTTCATACTGGCCACTAAACCTCAGAATACTGCGGCACATGTACTGACAAGAACTAGGAAAAGAGATCATATTTCTCCAATATTAGCTTCTCTGCACTGGCTCCCTGTAAAATCCAGAATAGAATTTATAATCCTTCTCCTCACCTACAAAGCTCTTAATGGTCAGGCACCATCGTATCTTAAAGATCTCATAATACCTTATTATTTGACTAGAACACTGTGCTCCCAGAATGCAGGGTTACTTGTGGCTCCTAGAGTCTCCAAAAGTAGAATGGGAGCCAGAGCCTTCAGTTATCAAGCCTGTGGAATCACATCCCAGCCTGGGTTCGGGAAGCAGACACCATCTCCACATTTAAGAGTAGGCTTAAGACCTTCCTCTTCGATAAAGCTTATAGTTAGGGTTGGCTTAGGTGAGCCCTGAACCATCCCTTAGTTATGCTGCTATAGGCTTAGACTGCTGGGAGACTTCCCATGTATTCCTGCTCGACAACTGCTACTACAGTTGTTGTTATTGGCTATGTTACTAATACTGACATAATTTTTCCTATAGCTGTCATTCCTATTATTATTAATTTATTAATATTAACACTACAATTACAATTCTACTATTTAAAAAAATTCTAGGTGGTATTTGCATTGTGCCTCCTCTGCCCCCAAACCTCTCTCTCTCTCTCTCTCTCTCTCTCTCTCTCTCTCTCTCTCTCTCTCAAAATCTAAGACGGCAGCGGCAGATGGCCACCCACCATTGAGTCTGGTTCTGTCCAAGGTTTCTGCCTTTTAAAGGAAGTTTTTTCTTGCCATTGTCGCCAAATGCTTGCTCATGGTGAGATTTGTTGGGTCTCTGTAAATAATATTATAAAGAGTACGGTCTAGACCTGCTCTATAGGAAAAGTGCAATGAGATAACTTCTGTTATGAATTGGTGCTATATAAATAAAATTGAATTGAAAAATTAAACGATACCTTCTTAATGCACTTCCAACATAACAAATGGATAATATTGTTGGTGCAAAAGTCCAACAGTTCAATTTCCGTTTAATCTTCTGTTCAGGTGATGAGCCAGGTTTCTGGTTTTGGGACCATCATCACTGCTGGAATTTTCTCTGCCACTCTGTCCTTAGCTCTGGCCTCTTTAAGACCTTTTCACACCGGGGACGAAACAAAACGAAAATGCGGAATATTCGTTGACGATTTTTTGAGTTCAAACCTTTCACACCAAGTCTTCCGTAATCTTTATTTTGTTTGTCAAACAGGGCACTATGTTGTGACACCAAACGGATAAATCAATCAATATCCATCTTGTTGTGTGTGTGAACGGAATTATGACATTGTTGTCAGAGAAAATCTATTGATCGCGTGAGCATAAGTAATTATTTTATTGGTTGGCTTATTTTTATCTGCATCCAAAATTTGCAGAAATCAAAAGAGCTACGGGTTAAAAAAAAAACCTGCATGGCGAAATCTGCAAGTTTTGGACTTGGTGTGGATAGGCTCATAGAGATAAGATTGGCTGGAATTTTTAAGTTGACGTGCAATTTATTCGCATTTGGTCTGAAAGGGCATTTAGTCAGTAGGGTTGGGTATCGTTTGAATTTTAGCAATTATGATTCTGATTCCACTTATCGATTCCCAGTTTCGATTCCAAAAAAAAAAGGTCAAATGTTTAGATGCTTGTTATGTTACATTTTGTGTAGCGCTTTCTGTACCTTTGCATATGGGTAGCGTCCTGTGTTTGTAAACTTAATTCCCTAGTTTGATTTAGTTTAGTTCATAATATCAATGATCAATAACTATTTACTCCTTTATTTTTGTGACTTCACTGTAGTTATGTTTAACATAAATCACAAAACAACCACAAATTAACTCAAAATGTATTAACTAAAGAGGAAAATGATATCAAGAAAAATAAAAGGTTCACACTAAAATAAATAACAGTAACCCAAGAAACTAGCAGTCTACTTACTCACAAAAATAAACATACTTGTATTCCCACAAATAAATCTTATGTCCCTTTTAACCTTCTTGTGTTACTATATTTTACCTTTGAATGTATCCTACTTGTACTGTTTAACCATAAATACCCTAAAGAAACCCTAGTCGGCCTCATTTTATCTTCAGATAAACTTTTGAATGTATGTTTGTAAAAAACGAGGATATAGATTTTTCCTCCACCACTTCCATTGGAAGTGCATTAGGAAGGGATCTCTTAAAGGCTAGTATGAACAGGAGGAATAATTACAGCAAGCAAAGTCTGTTTCAATGTTCATATGGGCATCTGACTGTTGTTTTAAAACAGAGTCCAAGAAATGTGAACCTAACCTTTAAGGTGGCATCAGCAAATAGCCATGCACATACGCAAAAGCACCAGCTGCTGTGTTTACAATGGAAATTGTGGAGGTGGCGGCGAGCTATTCTCCTCAAGATGGCACCCACTATGGCTGCCTCTGTGTTTTGATGCCCGGAGCTCTTTCACCTGAGAATAGCTCATAAACATCACGAGAGTCATCAGTGGAATTACTGGACATTCTGGTCAAAGATGCTCTCACTTTTGCTCATGCAGTGAAATGCTGGAGGAGAGGGAATCGTGCCGATGCACTTGTGCGTCTCCGCCAGTGTGGACTTTGCACACCATTACTGGGAATTTTTCTCTCCAATGTGCGCTCACTGTGCTACTGGTGAGGAAAAACAGACACTTTCATTCATCTTCTGTTTTATGCTTCACGGAGACGTGATTGTGTGGCTCTGCGCTGCAGCTGGCAGGCTTCCAACTCTTCAGAGCAGATCGCGACGCAGAACTTTCCGGCAAAACAAAAGGTGGAGGTATCTGTTTTTACATCAACTGACTGGTGAAATGATTTGACAGTGATTCAACAGCACTGTTCTCCTGATCTGGAATATTTATTCATAAACTACAAACCCTTCTACTCCCACGTGAGTTTGTTTCATTTATTCTGGTCAATGTTTACATTCTACTTCAGGCCAAGGTGCAGGACGCACAGTGCATGCTTGCCGAACCAGATACTGTGTGTGGAGTGGACAAACCCGTCTCCTTATTTATTGTCCTTGAAGACTTTAACAAGGGAAATCTCAGCCATGAACCCATGACAGACAGTTTCTTAAATGCCCGACCAGATAGGAGAATATTCTGGATCGCTGTTACACAGCAATCAATAGTGCCTATCACGCAGTCCTCCGCGCTGCACTGGGACACTCTGACCACGTCATGGTCCACCTGATCCCTGTATACAGGCAGAAATTAAAGCTCTGTAAACCTGTTGTGAGGATATCAAAGCAGTGGACCACTGAAGCTATGGAGGACCTTCGGGCATGCTTGGACTGTACTGACTGGGATGTTTTCAGGACTGCTACCAACAGTCTGGATGAGTTTACAGAGGCTATGACGTCATACATCAGCTTCTGTGAGGACTGCTGTGTACTATCACGCACCAGGTTGAGTTATAACAATGACAAACCCTGGTTCACAGCTAAACTTAGACAGTTAAGGTTGGAAAAGGAGACAGGGACAGGTTTAGGGGTGTCAAAGTACAGGTTTAGCAAGGCGGTGAGAGAAGCTAAACGACTGTACTCTGAGAAACTCCAACACTAGTTCTCAGTCAACGACTCTGCTTCTGTTGGGAGGGGGTCAGACACATCACCAACTACAAACCTAAGCCCCCAATGGGACAGTCCTGACACCATCCCTCGTGACTCCATCCACCAGCTCCAACCCATCAGCTCCACCTTCCCCACCTCAGCAGGGGTCTGGGCCTCTCCACAACTGCCCACCCCAGTGGCTCCCCCCTCCCCTACTGCAACAATGACTCTCTCCATCCTGGAGAAGGATGTCAACAGACTATTCAGGAGGCAGAACCCCCACAAACCAGCTGGGCCAGACTCTGTCTCTCCATCCACCCTGGAGCACTGTGCTGATCAGCTGTCTCTGGTGTTCTCAGACATCTTTAACACCACTGGAGACATGTGCCAATGTGCTTCAAAACGTCCACCATCATCCCCATCCCCAAAAAACCAATGACAACAGGACTTAAAGACTATAGACCTGTCCCCTGACCTCTGTGGTAATGAAGTCTTTTGAGCGCCTTGTGTTGTCCCACCTCAAATCCATCACAGACCCACTCCTGGACCTCCTGCAGTTCGCCTACAGAGCCACCAGGTCTGTAGACGATGCAGTAAATATAGCCCTCCACTTCATCCTTCAGCACCTGGACTCCTCAGGAACCTACGCCAGGATCCTGTTTGTGGATTTTAGCTCCGACTTCAACACTATCATCCCGTCTCTATTGCAGGACAAGCTCTCCCATCTGAGTGTGCCTGACTCCACCTGCAGGTGGATCACAGACTTCCTGTCCGACAGGAGGCAGCATGTGAGGCTGGGAAAACTGCTGCGTCCTTTCCCCTCTACTCTTCTCACTGTAAACCAACAGCTGCACCTCCAGTCACCAGTCCGTCGAGCTCCTGAAGTTTGTTGGGGCTCATCTCTGATGTGGATGAGTCTGCCTACAGGTGGGAGATTGACCACCTGGTGACCTGGTGCAGTCAGAACAATCTGGAACTCAACGCTCTTAAGACAGTGGAGATGGTTGTGGATTTCAGAAAGAGCCCAGCCCCACCCACCCCCTTCACCATGTGTGACTCCCCTGTCGACACTGTGGAGTCCTTCCGCTTCCTGGGCACTATCATCACCCAGGTCCTCAAGTGGGAGGTGAACATCAGCTCCCTCACCAAGAAAGCCCTACAGAGGATGTACGTCCTGCGCAGTTGAAGAAATTCAACCTGCCAAAGACAATGATGGTGCACTTCTACACCTCCATCATCAAGTCCATCCTCACCTCCTCCATTAGCGTCTGGTGCCACTGCATAGGACAAGGGCATCATTTACTCTGCAGAGAATGTTATTGGCTGCAATCTACCTTCTGTCCAGGACATGTACGCTCTCCAGGACATGTACGCCTCCAGGACTCTGATTCATGCAGGAAAGATTGTGGCTGATCCCTCCCACCCTGGACACAAACTGTTTCAGACACCCCCCTTCGGCAGAAGGCTGCGTTCCATCAGGACCGAAACCTCACACCACAAAAATAGTTTATTTCCATTTATGATTCTTGACCTGCAGTACTTGCTTTATCTGTTGTGCATCAAAATACCAAAGCAAATTCCTTGGATGTGTAAACCTACTTGGCAATAAAGCTGATTCTTCTGATTCTGATTCTCTAACCACTCACTGTCTAAAGCACTTTTAGAGTAAATCTTTCAGATTTTCATAGTACCAGCTTACTAGAGTACGCTGAAAAGAATTTTTTTTTCCTTATGCAGGTTTGTTTGTGATGTCTTCCTTTGAACAACTCCTTGTATTGTCTCTCAGGGTGTAGATGCCATCATGATGGATGAAATCAACGATATCCGAATCATCGGCACCATCACAGTAATCCTTCTCCTGTGTATCTCTGTGGCAGGAATGGAATGGGAGGCCAAGGTATGAAAGGGTCCCATCTCTGATACACTGTCAGCTAACATTAAACTGCGTAGAACCTAGAAGTGCTTAATCTAAGTCCTAATAAAAATTCCCACCGCAGGACACACAGTATGATGCATACATTGGTTTAAGAGATTAATTGTGACTAATGAATTGCTCAATTTTTCTCTATGTAGGCCCAGATCTTCTTGCTCATTGTCCTCATCACAGCCATCATCAACTACTTCATCGGAACCTTCATTCCTGTCAAGACAAAGGAATTTGTGGGCTTCTTTGGCTATGACGGTATGACCACCCACTGATTTCTCAAGTGAAACTTCTTTGAAGGCTGAATTAACATCTGTACCACCTCATAACCCTGAGAGGTGTTAGCTTTAGCAGTGTTGGCACAGAAGGCTTCGTCAGCTGCCCTGGTATTTAAAACTTTATTTTTCTGTCAGGTTCAATCATGTGGGAAAACATGGGTCCAGACTTCCGTGGTGGCGAGACGTTCTTCTCCGTCTTCTCCATCTTCTTCCCTGCAGCCACTGGTATTCTGGCCGGAGCCAACATTTCAGGAGACCTTGCTGTAAGTCACCTATAATTATTAACAAAAACAACCTTGAATAAGAGAGGATACATCTCAAGGGGTTTATCCAGATGTAATACATTTGACTTCTGTCAAACCAAGCAAACTCATTGTCTGTGTAGATTCTTCTGCGCAGGTGAATATGAGTGATGCTTTCATTGATTTACTCTGTTGGAAATAAGACGGTGTAGTCCCTCATTCGTCCAGGAGTGTTCTATCGTAGAAAAGGTTTCAGTCGTAGTCATCTGGACACTGTTTTCAGAATCAAGACGTTTCGGCTCCCATCCGGAAGCCATTCTCAATTGTGAAAAATGGTCCGGGAACTCAGAAATTTAAGCTACTCTGTGTTACTTAAGCCCTGCCCTCAGGAAGGAGTCTTCCTGAGTATCTGCTGATTACCCTGCCTAGTTTCACCTGAAACTGACCTAATTGTTTCCATGATGGCCCAGTAATCAGTAATCAGGCCTATTGTTTTCTGGCTGCACCTCCCTCATCACTGTTAAGTACCTGATTAGCATATGATTGGCGTGACCAAGGTGCTAATACACTGTGGTAAACGTTGGGCAGATTGAATCTCAGACCACCATTTCTGTTCAAATAGGGGTTTTCTTTTTTCACAAAAATTGCTTCTTTGACACCTCTTTCAAACCAACTCTTCTCTCTACTTAGAATCTTCACCTCACTGTCTTCAAATGTGTGGTTTGTAGCTTTTAGATGCAAATGCACGGCGCTCTGCAATCCTGAGTTAGCGTGTCGTCTGTGCTGATAAAGTCTTTTGTGAAGTGGCAAACTAGGCAGGGTAATCAGCAGATACTCAGGAAGACTCCTTCCTGAGGGCAGGGCCTAAGTAACACAGAGTAGCTTAAATTTCTGAGTTCCTGGACCATTTTTCACAATTGAGACTTGACTTCCAGATGGGAGCCGAAACGTCTTGATTCTGAAAACAGTGTCCAGATGACTACTACTGAAACCTTTTCTACGATCTGTTGGAAATAGTGAAACAAGTAACAGTGAAAGCGTTATTAGCTCAATCACGATGACCTTCAGTGTGGCAATCAGAGGATTGATGTAATGTAAAAGCCCTTTATTGATAAGGTTTGTGCAGTTCTAGATGGTTTGTGCAGTTCTAGATGGCTTGTTATCTTAAGTCTGTGTTGTGGTTGTTTGTTGCAGGATCCACAGCTGGCCATTCCCAGAGGAACCCTTCTGGCCATATTAATCACAGGATTAGTCTATCTGGGTGTTGCTGTTTCAACAGGTGCATTAGTACCTATCAAACGTGATATTCCCTGTAGCTTTAAGAATCTGCACTTTTTCAAGTTTATCACATTACTTAACAGAGTTTTAATATGTGTGTAATACTTTTTCACACCAGGCTCCTGTATTGTGAGAGACGCCAGTGGAAATTTGAATGACACAATCAGTTCTCAGTTCATGATGAACTGCACTGATGCTGCCTGCAAATTTGGCTATGACTTCTCTACCTGTAAGAATGAAAAAGTTGGCTGCCGCTATGGACTCCATAATGACTTCCAAGTATGAAGTAGCTCTATCAGAAAATTAGGTTTGAAGTATATTACAAACATTTCAGAGAGAGAGGTTAACATAACAGTGTTGGTTTTAAGTCAAACAGTTCAATTTCCATTTAATCTTCCATTCAGGTGATGAGCCTGGTTTCTGGTTTTGGGCCCATCATCACTGCTGGAATTTTCTCTGCCACTCTATCCTCAGCTCTGGCCTCTTTAGTCAGTGCACCTAAAGTTTTTCAGGTAACACCCAACCTAAACCGCATCAAGGTATCTAATGAATTACACTTATAAGGGAGAAATTTACTTATAGATTTGTATTGTAGTTAATTTTGTAGTTTTTGATTATGAACAACTAAAACATTAAATGCTGTTTTCCATTTCGACAGGCTTTATGTAAGGACAACATCTACCCCGGCCTGGGCATGTTTGCCAAAGGCTATGGCAAGAACAATGAGCCCCTCCGAGGTTACATACTGACCTTCGGTATTGCTCTGGCCTTCATCCTCATTGGTATGGCAGCACACACTGCTCATTTGTACAACTAGGCATTGTTATTGTATGAGAAATAAATACTACTTAAACAAGACTAAAAGCCTAGCGGCTCCAGTATTCATTACGGTAACTCTTTATTTTACAGGTCTGTAATTTCAGAAAAATATTACAAGAAGTTTCCTGGAAATAACAATGGGATTTGATACAAATTATAGGGTAAATAAAGACAATTAATTTCAACTATTTTTAACGTAAATTAACTATAAAGTTTCCAACATTAAATGAATAATGAATGAATATTTACTTTGGTTTCAGTGGAGCAATTCTTTCAAGGATATTCCTATTTTGCCTATAATTAGTACCAAATTACATAGTTCAAAATATCTGAAAATTATTAAGAAATTACGGACCAGTACAATAAAGCGTTATCAATTTTGCTGTTCAGAGACCTTACCATTTAGCTGGCTGAAAATATTAAGTTTCACAGTAATATGGCACTACAGAACATGATCTGATGGTGGGGTTACAGGAAATGTGATCCCCCTCATATTTCTTCTAATGCCTGGGTCATCAAGGGATGTTAGGAGTTATCCTGAGGGGACCATGGAAATCCAGTGCAAATTGACCATTAGTTCTGACTAAAGTTCTGGTCAAGAAGAAATTTTGACCTGGCAGTGGCGCTAGAGTGTCCTCAGATCTCTACCAAATTTGACACCAATCTTTCCAGCTGTTTTTGGGATATTTTCGTATTTGATGTTCCGACAAATGGACTGACTGACATTGCTATACTGAGTTCTTGATGCCAGCAGGGAAAATTATGTTTTCCAGTAAGACTCAATTGGATCAAATTCAAAGTCAGTTTTTTTTTTTTTTTTACATGAAATTGCAGGTGGGAATTTTGGCCCAGTCTGAGTTGACTGTTTGATGTTTTCTTCTTGCAGCTGAGTTGAACATAATTGCCCCCATCATCTCCAACTTTTTCTTGGCATCATATGCCTTGATCAACTTTTCTGTGTTCCATGCCTCACTGGCTAACTCACCAGGTAAGCTCAATACCCCAAAATGGGAGAAAATAAGAAGTAAAACATGCTAGATCCAGAAGTTAAGACAACAGAGGAACTTATTAAAAGAGACATCCCTTGTCTAATTGTAAAAACGAGCAACTCATCAGCCATGATAGTAGAGTCACAAGTCATATGATTGTGATGGGAAATGATGGGGTTTCAAAAGGAATTACTTGAAACACTTAGACATGTGCTGAGCTGTAGTGTGCCTCAAAGAGCTTAGAGACAGTGTTTTACAGCTCACAAGATGGGTCCTATCAGACTGCCCATGGAAAAGTTACCACAAAATCTGAGGTAGAATTAATGTGTATTTTCTGTGTACTGCAGTAGCAGTCAGATGCTCAATTACACGACTTGCCATTTTTTTTTAACAGGGACATTGATCAACATGGCTGTAAATGTGCCAGTGTAAGCCAAGTGGCTAATTTTCAACTGTTGTCTTGTTAATGAATTATCTCTTGGCTGACACAAACAGGGTATTGTCAATTTACATTGAGGTGAGGGACTGCTCACGTAGAACTACATAGAAATATGTCAATATATCATTGGCTTTTTCAGAGGTGATGTTGTACAATGTACAAAAAATGCTACACAATATATTCAATTCAATGTTATTTATATAGCGCCAATTCATAACAGAAGTTATCTCATTGCACTTGTCCTATAGAGCAGATCTAGACCATACTCTTTATATTATTTACAGAGACCCAACAATTCCCACTTGGCGACAGTGGCAAGGAAGAACTTCCTTTTATTTGCTCGTTATCTGTTAAAGGGTCAGTTCACCAAAATAATAGGAAAGCATTCGCAGTTACCTTCAGTGGTATCCATCAATGCATATAGTTTTGGTTTAATTTGTCCAGGTTTTGGGATATCTTTCTCTGCCTACAATCCAATACAATGGGATTTAGTATGTGATGCATACAGAATTGAAAAAATTAAATATAAATACTTCACTGAGACAGAGATGCACTTCCTACAATGTAAAACATTCAGTGAATTAAGGAACATTTACTTTAACAAGTTCAACTCTAATTTCAGATTTTAAAGACCTTAATGACCTCTCAAAATTAAAAATACTCCTAGGAGAAGGAGACAGGGCATATCTTGCTCCCCAATATGTATCAACATGCCACAACCTGAGGGACAATGAATGACCAACATCTGTCCAAATATTTGGCAACATTGTTCTTGAAACTTTCATGCCACTAAAGCCCTTTGAATTGAAAATTTTAATTGAATTGATATCTCAAAACCTGAACAAATGAAACCCAAACAGTCTGCATGGATGCATACCACTATAGGTAAGGGTGAACTGACCCTTTTAGACTGTATGCTACAGCTGAATGAAATGCATATAGTTTATTTTTTTTATACTGAGTTCTGTGCTTTTTCCCCTCCTCAATACCAAAGCTCTAGCAGAACTCCAGGTACAGATTCTCTATCTGCTTCTAATTCCTCCAAGCAGGTCATATAATTACATGGACTTAAATGGTACATGATTCCGTTAGAGGCGAGCAGTAATACAGACATTGACTAATGGATTTTACTGCCTCTGTAACCACAAACTATAAACCCCATTTGGTTTTCTGGCCTCTTCAAGGCCAATCTCTCCCCAGTCTTGGGGACACATAAAACTCCTGCATGGGGCTGAAAGGATCAGCGCCATCAATGTACCCTTTATGTCCTGTGGTTTGTTTTAGACTCTCTCATTGTGTAACTACACACAGTCTGACTGTATCCCATCACTAAAATCTCACTAGTCTAGTTTCTATGGTACCCAGTAAATAAATATGGTCCCTAATAGCTGGTAGAACCTTCTGGTCTCCAGTCTAACAGGCTGCTAACTCCCATTCTTTAACCCAAGCACATATCCAACTTTAACTTTATCCATGCTCTTTAACAGCAACATTTACTATTTTAAGACCATATGAATTGCAGGTCTGACTTAATTTGATCCAAGATAAGGAGTCTTTGACAAATCAGACTTCTACTCAACCTTAACATGAAGTGCATTTCCTCAGTTTCCCATAAATAGAAATTTTGCAAACATTATGATACCTATACAGTATGTGACTAGCACTCTTGAGTTTGTTTGATGTTTTTGAATGTCCTTTGCCTTTTGTTGCAATGTTGTGACTTGTTTGCATTGGTGCTGTAGGTTGGCGTCCCAGCTTCAAATACTACAACATGTGGGTTTCTCTTGCTGGAGCTATACTGTGCTGTGTAGTGATGTTTGTCATCAACTGGTGGGCTGCTCTCCTGACCAACGTCATTGTTCTGGGTCTTTTTATCTATGTCAGCTACAAGAAGCCAGGTGAGTTACTAAGTATTAAATTGGCACAATTTGGCATATGAGTTCATGACAACATTTCTTGTTTCTAGCAACTGTTTACAGAATTGAATTATCGTGGATTATGTGTATATATCAGACTGCTACATGATACTGTGCTGTCAAGTTGTTCCACCCCCCAACACCCATCCTTGCACCTCTTCAAACACAAAGCTGGCCTTGCAGCTCTGAACACACACCTGTGTGCACACTCCGTTTGACATGCATCTACATACACATATGGGGCCTTCTCAATGTCTGTAACACCACATGGGTCAGACGGCCTTTGGACCAGCAGGACAACCTGTAAACACACTTCCTAACTGCACTGTGTGTTTCTGCCTGCGTGTGTCCTCCCTCCAGATGTGAACTGGGGCTCATCAACCCAGGCTCTGACCTACCACCAGGCCCTGACCCACACTCTGCACCTCAGCGGAGTGGAGGACCACATCAAGAACTTCAGGTACCAAACACAAAGAAAGCACCCCTACTAACTAACAAAACACGCCTGTGGTTACAATTATTAAAGCTGAACCAGGCAGTATTTTTCTGAAAAAATCCAGCAGTCTTAACAGACTGAAAGTGTAGATGGTCATTGAATTATGGTCATGCATGTCTATATTTTATCATATATATTACCATGTTAATCAGATCATTTGTTAGCATGCTGAAACATTACACATACAATGTTTTGACGCAAATAAGCGCTGTCATCAGACCATATTGGCATAGCATAGCCTACTTACCATATTTGGTGATATATGACAATAATGGACATTTATGGAAAAATAGCTATTATGTGACAGGTCACTGCTACCTCTATAAACTTGACCTAAACTTCAAATGTACATATATACATGTGTACTAATACAGGGGGTGGGGCCATGCGTTATCCTGAAATTGTATGGAGCTGTTTTATATGTTTTTTGGCACCCCTGTGGACAGTTTAGATATGTCTTGGTAGACCTGCTGGGTATCGTTTGAAAACTTTCTATATTGGTCCCAATACAATACCCGAGTTTCAGTACCAATACCATGTTGTAAACCTTTAAATGTAACATAATATGTCAACTGCTAAATGCATCAGTATTAAATAAAGAACTTGACAATAAAATACTCTAACGTTAAAAAAGTTTCCTGATTTAGATCAGAAACTATCTGATCAAAGAATAAGTAAACGAGCCTAAGACCATGCATTAGATGACAACTTTCTGTACTTGACAGTTTCCAACACTTGATGCTACGGACACATTTCAGTCAGTACTCAATAATTATTTAGTTTTGATACTCAGCCCTACAAATATCTGTGGTAAGGTTTGTCAAAATTGGTTGAAAGATTATCAAGTTATGGCCCTAAGGTAAATGAAGCCTACTGTCAAACGAATTGGGCTGACTGTCCAACACAGTTTATAGTTTTCAAGTGCAGTGAGACACACAAATGCTGTGTACAGAGTTTGCTGCAAGTTGCCAGGAAATAAAAAAAGCCACAGCGAAAGAGCAGTTTAGTATTTTGTGCTGTGGGGTGAAATTTTGAACTTAATTTGTTTCTAGGGCTGGGCAGTATGGTTAAAATCATTATGACAATATTAATAGGATATTTTTCCAATTTGGATATATGGTATATCATGATATGGCAAATGTACACAAAATCATATAAATATAATCAAACTGATTGTCAAAGGACGTATTAGTGATAATGTGCCTTTGGACTGTTCCCATGGTAGCAAACCAAGCAGGAGATTAAAAAATATCTGATTGTGTCTTCAGAATGACTCGTGTGTTCCTCTGAGCTCCCTCTTGTCTCCTCTTACCGCCTCCATTAAATCCCATGGTGCTTAACATATTTGCTTTGATGTGAGCTACTCTACTCCTATTTGTTTTGTTTTTTTTTGTCCTGTGGTAAGAAGACTAGAGGCCACTGTCAAGGTCAGAAGAAAAGGTGGCTGCAGATTTAAAAGCTAGTAATGCCGTAAAAATGTCACGACAAAAGCTGAAAACTATTAAATTGTTTATACATACAGTAAAAACTGACACTAATGCTGATGTGTTGATGTTTTCTCTTGGATGTGTCTGACTGTAGACCCCAGTGTTTGGTGATGACTGGTTACCCCAACTCTCGTCCAGCTCTTCTGGACCTGGTTCACAGCTTCACTAAGAACGTAGGCCTAATGATCTGCGGTCATATTCGCACGGTGAGCAGATACTCTGTTATTGTTGTTCTTTTGCCTTTTGTGGTTATTAAGAAGATGATGCTCCCAACTCAGACAAATATGATATTATTGCAAGCATCTAAATAAATACTGCAGATGTTTTTGAAAAGAAGCTTTCAGACAAATTGCATGATGTCAACATGTTGACTCCATGTCACACAGTCAACAGTAATTAACCTTATCAGTAGGTATGTCAGTATGAATTGGAAACTAATGAAACTATAATCAAAATTACTCTCTTTATTTGAAAATTACTCTCTTTGCACTCCTGATACACCAGCTGTTATATAGCTATTTTAAAAAGTCAGATTATGCCCCTACTACATCAACATCCATCATAAGAGCTTCAGCAACAAAGGCTGATGTCACTGACTAGCAACTGAATTAAAAGAGAGGCTTGACAACACTATGCGGGCCCCTGGATTGGGTTATACAACTATGTGTAAATCCATTACTTAGTGAGTCTGTAAAGTCCTCACTAAACTCTTAGTAACTACTAGTTGGTCTCAAACTAGTGATTCAATAAATTGAGTTGCACCATCAAAACATAATGACTGTTTTAACCTGTACAGAGCTTAGTAATATGTTAATCATTTGCTATGACCCATTTGTAGCACTGTCCAATTAGAGGACAAGACAATCAATGATAAACATGGAACCACTATATATATATATATATATATATATATATATATATCTTTGACTAATATTGAATTTTTTTTGATGATCTGAAACATTTAAGTGTGACAAACATGCAAAAAAATAAGAAATCAGGAAGGGGGCAAACACTTTTTCACACCACTGTATATATATGTGGATCTACAGAATTGTCCATATGGTCATTTAATTAGTTCCATACTTTCAACATTGTTGAATGCATTTGCTGTGTGTGCCTTTCCACAGGGCTACAGAAGGCCAAACTTCAAAGATCTGGCCACAGACCAGGCCCGGTACCAGCGCTGGCTGCTGAAGAATGAGACCAAGGCCTTCTACACACCAGTGTTCGCTGAGGACATGAGACAGGGCACACAGTACCTGCTCCAGGTAGGAAAACAGCACTGCTACAATGGTGCTAGCAATGAGATCTCAAGTGGATTCAGCCTCTGTTGCTCTGGAGGACATCACTGAGTGTAAACAGCAAACAACTGTATTGAGATAAGTTAACCGTCTACGTGCAGAGGTTAACTCCCAGGAAGCATTGTTCCAGCCTCTTGTAGACTCACACAGCAAGTGCCAACATGTACCAACAGCTAGCATTTTTGGCTCAGAGTACTCTGTTTGTCTTTGTTGGTCTTTATAAGCGCATGCTTCTAATGGCACATTTTTCACCATTGTTTAAAAGTGTTGCCAGCGAGAAATGTTTAAAATAATTTTTCTTCTCCCTCTCAAGGCTGCTGGCTTGGGTCGCCTGAAGCCAAACACGCTGGTGCTGGGTTTCAAGAACGACTGGAGGGACGGCGATATGATGAACGTGGAGACTTACATCAGTATGATCCAGTAAGTAGAGCTGCTTAAAAGAGACAGATTTAAAACTGACTGGAAAGAGTCTCCAGTCACATTATTGTAATACACAGGTTGTACTATGTTTCCCCCTCACTTTATATTTAGTAGAGAATTTAATCACTTACTGAAGTAGCCCAAATATAGACAATGTTTTTTGTTTTTTTGAAAAGTTTAAGTCATCATAGTATTTTGAAGTGGTATTTCATTACATAAACCAACTTCATATAATTGTTTTACCATACTACTTTAGTGCAGCAGTGAAGCAATTTTTACAGATGGTGTGACATTGAAATTTTCTGGTGCATGAATACTGAATGAAGACTCTTTTTTTGATAGTAACACTTGTGGGCAGCCGGGTGGAGTGCAGGGATTAAAAGATTAAAATTACCGAAATACAGACACATTCAGCATGATGACAGCTAATTTAATTTCTTCAAAAATGTGTCTTTTTCAAATTACAAATGAATTATTTAGTCTATAAATCATCAGAAAATGTCCATCACAACTTTCCAGAGTCCAAGGTGATTCCTTGTTTTGTCTGCACAACAGTCCAAACCCCAAAGATAGTCAGTTTACTATGTACAGATCCTCACATTTCAGTAGCTGCAACCAGAGATTGTTTGACATTTTTGCTTGAAAAATTACTTGACTTGTTGACAATTTTCTGTCAATTGACTAATCAGTCGGAGTGTTTAATTCAATTCAATTAAATTTTATTTATATAGCCCCAATTCATAACAGTTAGTACACGTGCCGCAGCATTCTGGATCAACTGGAGAGTCTTAAGGGACTTATTCGTGCAGCCGGATAATAAGGAATTGCAGTAGTCCAGCCTAGAAGTAACAAATGCATGCACTCATTTTTCGGCATCATTTTGAGACGGGATGTGCCTGATTTTTGCAATATTACGTAGGTGAAAAAAGGCAGTCCTTGAAGTTTGTTTCATGTGGGAGTTAAAGGATAAATCCTGATCAAAGATAACTCTGAGGTTCCTTACGGTGCTGCTGGAGGCCAGGGCAATGCCATCTAGAGTAACTATACCTTTAGATAATTTGTCTCAGAGGTGTTTGGGACCAAGTACAATAACTTCAGTTTTGTAAGAGTTTAACATCAGAAAGTTGCAGGTCATCCAGGTCTTTATGTCCTTAAGGCATGCCTGAAGTTTAGTTAACTGGTTAGTTTCATCTGGCTTGATCGATAGAAATAATTGGGTATCTTCTGCATAGCAATGAAAGTTTATGGAGTGCTTCCTAATAATACTGCCTAGAGGAAGCATATATAAGGTGAATAGAATCGGTCCAAGCACAGAACCTTGTGGAACTCTGTGACTAACTTTGGCGTGCACGGAGGACTCACCATTAACATGTACAAACTGAGATCAATCTGATAGATAGGATTTAAACCAGCTTAGTGCGGTTCCTTTAATGCCAATTGAATGTTCCAGTCTCTGTAATAGGATGTGATGGTCAATGGTGTCGAACGCAGCACTAAGATCTAACAAGACAAGTACAGAGACAAGTCCATTGTCTGATGCAATTAAAAGGTCATTTGTAATTTTCACCAGTGCTGTCTCTGTGCTATGATGCACTCTAAATCCTGACTGAAAATCCTCAAATAAACTATTGTTATTTAGAAAGTCACACAACTGATTGGCGACTGCTTTCTTAGAGAGAAAGGGAAGGTTAGATATAGGTCTATAGTTGGCTAAAACCCCAGGATCAAGAGTGGGCTTTTTAAGAAGCGGTTTAATTACAACTATTTTAAAGGATTGTGGTACATAGCCTGTTAATAAAGACAGATTGATCATATCCAGTAAAGAAGTGCTAATTAAGGGTAAAGTGTCTTTAAGCAGCCTAGTTGGAATGGGGTCGAAGAGACAGGTTGATGGCTTAGATCAGGGTGATTCGCAGGGGCCCAGAGAAAACTAGAGTCCGACATTGTCTTTGCATATGTACACACCGACTTAACATTAACTTTAGTGACCTCCGATTGGCGTAATCGAGAGTCGTTACCGCCGACGTGAATAACAATCTTACTGTATTAATTTAATTTACGGTCAGTCACTCACCTTCCTCAGACAGGCTTCAGAAACACATGTGTGGTGTCACAGACACAGGGCCCTGGGGTAACAATAAGTTTGTGGTAGCTTGATGAAGCAAAAATTTATTTAGAAATATAGCCACAGGCGGCAATGGGTGGGTTCAAACCTCGATGGGCCAAAATTAAAGCCTCAGGCAGCAATGAGCAAAGTCACTTCAGCTTACTTAATTCAGTTTGACAGGAGTGAGACCAATCACACACTTGTTTCATCATCACAAAGCCTGCAGCATTTCAATAATTGTGCATTTAAAGTTCCATAAAGTTCCAGTACCAGGGGGCCCCTTCCTCGGATTTGAAAGAAACTCTGTATGTTCAGGAGATAGTGCGAGATGTCTACGGTAAGTTTAATCAGGATTGCTCAAAGGCATCTTGAGTTACGGGCAAATATGTGATAGGACATGCCTTGGTCCTGACCGCATCACTGTCGTGCCAATAATGACGTTAAAACACACCCTCTCGTATAATATTCCTTAATTTTTAACTGAAGCCTCAAGTTATGTAATAATGCAGGACTTGCCTTATGGCCCCTTTCATTTTAGTTTATAATATGCTTGATTTGTGCATGAACAATTAACAAATATATTTTCAATTAATTAAATGACCACAAACTTATTGGTTTGAACCTGGAGTCTTCAGGTCCCATGAGGGTCAGGGGCCCCAGAGCACAGACACTACAGTCATGGCCAGTATCCTCACTTTGCTAAACTCTAGAAGTCTAGAACAAAAACTTTGAATCTAGAACTCTAAGTATTCCTCACAGATATACAATACAGTAAGAGCTGGTACTACTACACACTCTGTATGTACTTGTATTTAGAGCCTGACCGATATGGGATTTTTGATTCCGATACAGATTAAAGTGGGGAAACATTCACCGATTACCGATATGGCTGCCGATATAGTGAATTTTTGAGCTAGAATAAAAATAAACCTTTTCTATGTAGATTGTGCGCCAATTTTGCACTAATATGCCTATGCAAAGGTATCAGAAGGCTGCTTTCTTAAACAAACTTTTTATTTAACATGTTAAATAGTTTAACATATACAGTTCTAGACATGATAGCTAAATAAACATCAGTACTGTATGTTCAGTATCAGTCAATTGTTGACTATTTGAATAAATAAAATAGCTAAATATTGTAATATATTGTACTAAATAAAAATGTTCTACTTTAGTATTGTACTAAAGTACAGTACTAAATGTACTTAGTTATATTCCACCACTGCTCTCGACTAAATCACATTATCTACTCTATCAAGCTATGAGATTCATGCTACAGCTTTGTTCCGATTCTGAATCATTATTTCATTTGATTGAACTCCAGTCAGAAACACCTTTTTCTTGTTTATGAAAATATGTCATTTGTAGCAATATTTCACTGTTAATGTGAACGGTCACAAACATTAACTCATGGTTCACTGCTGCCAAGTCAAGAGATAAACAACGTCTCTGCTATAAACATTCAGGGGAAACGTTTAACGTATCCGGTGAAAAAACAGGCTCCTGGCGTTATTTATTTACTTTCCAGCATTGCGCCTCACCAACTAGGTAACAACGTAGCGTGGGCAGCGTAAACATGGTGGTTTATGTTGGTAGTTGTCACTTTTGTGCTAGTTTATAGTTTTAACCATTAGTGAGGTGGCTGTTACAATTCATGACAGCATTTCGAGTTGCTTCTGCTCTCTCATGTTACACTGCATGTTACATTGCCACTGTAGTGACTTTGTAGTGATACCAATATACTAACACAGGCCTTTAATTTTGCCTAATATCCTGAAAAGAAAACCGTTTTATATCGGCTCATATTGGATAACATATATGCCAATACCGATACATCTGCGATAGGCCAATATCAGCCGATGATATCGGCTGACCAATAAATCAGTCGGGCTCTACTTGTATTGACATAGGAGTACCGTGTTGGTCCATGTGAAATCCTATTCCCCAGTTGAAACCTAAATCAGTCATGTGAGACTGTGACTGAAGGACTTAAGCTGAATGAGTTCCTGAATGTAAAGTGTGGGGATTATGGCATTAGAGCTGAAGATCAGAGTATATTAAAATCACAGCTAATACACACAGCAATGTTCCCTTTCTTTTCATACAGTGAGTAGCCTTGGCAGTGTACACACTACAAGGTTCAACCTTCAGAACTGATAAAGATGTTTGAACCTGGCATTTGTTGTTTGCCGTTCTCTCAGCAGTGCTATTAAGACATCCATATCTTTGTGACTTGAGTCTCTGTTTAGTTGAGGACGTCACGCTTCATTCTGTCCACTGCTGATGTGAATTTTTTATTTATGTGTTTTTCCTCTCAGCGATGCCTTTGACTTCCAGTTTGGTGCTGTTATTCTGCGACTGAAAGAGGGACTGGATGTGTCCCATATCCAAGGACAAGGTATCAAACACATGCATACACACACAACATGGTTCCAGAGAAGCGCTTATGGTTGAAATCAATGTGATTTTTCCAATATTCATATGTAACACAATATGGCAGATGTATCCAAAATCACAAATCTTTTGTTGGTTTTATCAGGGTTATCTCAGCTTGGGCTTGGAGGCAGCACAGAAATTAGTGTGTGTGAATGTGAAAAATTCAGACACTGAGATTGGCAAAATACATAGATTTGCTAAACTCCAAACACTAATTATCATTAGCAAAGATCAGTGTTATCACTTCTACTGGTTAAAATGACAAACGTCATCAGTGGCATATCAGCTGTCTATAATTAATGTTAATTATTTGACTAACTTGATGACAAAATTAAATTTGTTTGTGTGCTCTCTGCAGCCGGTGTCTGTACAGATTGTTTGTGAGGGAAGAAGCGCCACTCTGTAACACCACTGTACAGTCGCGAGTGAACTAAGTGGTTCTGTATTGCTAACAACTCCAACAGAGTGATACATCTTCTCTTGCACGTCATATCATATAAATAATCTGAGTTTGTCAATTTAATAGTTTTGAATCAGGACCTTTAGTGTTTGGATCAAGTAGCTTGTAGCTTGAAAAATAAGGCGTGCCAAATTTAGTAGCTACAGCTGTTATTTCAATGTGCCAGATACATATTTCAGAATCAGAAATACTTTATTGATCCCCGAGGTGAAACTCTTTATTTATTTATTTATTTATTTATTTATTTAATCAACATTTAAGTAAATATAAGTATTGTATCAAACTCTGTATAAGCAGATACCCAATATTAAAGGACTCAGATTGAGACTGGGACAAAAATCGGGACATCCCTAATTGAGTTGTATTTTGGGAAATGTAGGATCCAGCAATTCCTGACTCCCGAGACTTGACCTGAGTAGGGACTAAAGGTCAGGATATCTCGTCCTCTGCTGCTTCGACTTTGTTGATACTTTTTTAATCTGTCTCTTGTGAGTCCCCCAGCTTTATGAAAGTGAAATGCTAAATCACTGAAGTAAAAAGAGATGCGGTTTTTCTCTGTCACTTTCATGTTTCTGGGTGAAGACTGCCTAACTCTATAGTTATGTCTGATTTCCTTTTTCTTGTGTTCTTGTTTTTTTTCTTACCCTCACATTCTTTAAAAAATTCTGTTTCTATCTTCTTTCATCTTATTTTCCCTCTCCTTGCCTTATTTTCTCTTCTTCCTGCACCTCCCCCTCCATCTGTCCTCTCATTCCATTTCCTCCCAGATGAGTTGCTGTCCTCCCAGGAGAAGTCTTCGGGGATGAAAGATGTGATCGTGTCCATAGACACCAGCAAAGACTCTGACGCTGATTCATCCAAGCCATCCTCCAAGGCCACCAGCCTCCAGAACAGTCCGGCTATACAGAAAGGTCAGCCAGCCTCAGTATGAATGTCTCTACATTCATCTCAATTTATTCAGTTTTCAATTCAATTTTATTTATAAAGAGCCAATTCATAACAAAAGTTATTTCATTGCACTTACTTGCAATTGCAGTTACTTTTTATATTCCCACTTACCATCTACCAAGCAGACTTTAGAAGAAAGTTGTTGTTTACCGTGAAACCCAGGCAAGACAGTGTTGACATGGCAAATTACAATTTATGAAGTTAGATGAATATCTTATATATTCAAGCCAATAAAGCACTTATATACTATAAATATATTATGTATGTATTATTCACAGCCTGTCTGTGATTGTTTAGGCTTTGTGTGTGTGTTTATGTTGCTCAAACATCAGTTCAGCTCATGACAGAAGAAGGCTTTTCATCCAATCATCAATAGCGTCCCTTATTCTGCCTCTACACACACACACACGCAGACCTGACAGGAAGTTGCCTTGGTGACCCATGACCCCAGTCGTCCCACTGGGCTCAGTTTGTTAGTCCACAGATGTCTTTGGGGTATGTGTGTGTGAGATCACCATCAGTGTAATGTTTAAGTGCCACCCACACAACTCTGAGCAAGCAAACAAAGGAACGGTTCCCAGATTGTTGGTACTGTAGTACCAAACATTCCCAACTACAGCCTGAGCACCAGGCCTCATCCACTCTGGATTCATGAAGGCTGATAGAGTATTTGGTGTTGATATTTATTATTGTTATATTGGGTCAAGCTTTTCATATATGAACAACAAAGCCCTCTACCACTACATGCTTAGTTTATTGTCTTCGATGTTAAATGTAGGATGAGCTACATTGACCAACATGAAATCATTACATTGTTGGTCTAAATTCAGGAACAATATTAAATCACGTAAAACAAATCCCCCCCCAAAGAAAATACCATTCAGTGACCATGTCACCCAAATCTACATGCCCATTAGGAGATAATTTCAGGTTATCACAACTTGGGTCTTATTTTTGTAGTTGTAACCATCATTTCTATCACTGTACTCAAAAAAGTAACTGCTGAGACCTGTTTTTTATCATATTTTACTAAGACCTTGTTTTCTGTTAAGCTCCTGTTTCACTTTGCTGTTGATGTTGTTTGTCAATGTAAACTCAACAATTCTTTCATGTTTACCTGTTGTCTTAATAAATTCACAAACACATACATTTCCACAGCACTAATTCCATCAATACAACAGCATTGCTGTGTCATTTTAACAGAAATATGTTCTAATTTTGTTCTAATTCACTTTTTAATTCTAATTGCTTTTTTGATCTCTATTAAGTTACTGGTAATGATAGTCAACACTTCCTGCAGATGTTTCACATTAAAAACCTTCTAAAGACTCAAAAGACACAATCCCTTGCTTTCCTGGTAGGCTTTCAGACTTGAAACACTTACAGGAAGTGTTGAGTTTCATTGCCAGTAGCTTAATAGCATTAGAAAAAACTATTACTGTAATTAGTGAAATGAAAACAGTGTTTGTGTCAAAAGGAGAAAGTCAGAGTTTACCATGTGAGCCATTATAGAGAAGCTATTACCACCCCGTCAATGTGTTTTGTTTGTTTTTTTAACCATACCTTCATTAGGGACTTTATTTGTTTGTACCAGCAGAATACTCACTTTTTTGAGATGTTAATGAGTTACTACATTGTAATATAGAAAAAGGCATGTATTTATGAATGTCCATTCAGCATATGTTACTAGTGATAATTAATGAGCCGCCCAATTGAAGGGGTCACACACATTGTGAAAATGTTAGTCTGGTGAGGGTACAAGAAGTAGCAAAGTGAAGATGAATGCCTCTATTTGGGTAATCCTCTTAGTCCCAGCCAAAGCTACTACCTGAGCCATTATTAAGACAAAATCTTTGCCCAGTTCCCCTCCACTTTGCAGAGTTGATTTCCATTCTGAATCACCCTCCTCACACTGTGGGAGATTTTCATTTTAATCCAAGCATAGTCTCAGTGGAGTAGTTCAGCTTGAGAATTAGAACTGATTCATGCGTATTTAATACTCTCACATGTCCATGACTGTTGCTTAACAAATGGGCAGTGGAAGCCAGATTGATTTAACTAGAGAGTCCTGGCTCAGAGCTGCTGGTTTTATTGTTCAGGTCAGGCCTGAGAAATTTTTCCATGAACCTGAGTGCCAATCTGTTATCATGACGCTCACAGCAAACTGTTCTCCTCAGGACTATATGTGTATGTGTATATCTGCTTTGTTGTACTTTTGATATTTGATACTGTACATTTTCTGTAGTACTTAACTTCATCTTGATTCATGACCAAGAAACCTCAGTGGTAAATTGATGGCACATCAAATCAACATTTCAGTTATGATTTTTTTCTCTCCTTTTGTCTCGCATTTCCCAGATGACGATGATGATGGCAAAGCTACAACTCAGCCCCTGTTGAAAAAAGGCAGGAGATCCACTTTATTGGGTTGCCAATCTTTTGTGTGCTCCTTTCAACTTAAGTCATATTTCCCTTTCCTCATGCTCTCCTTTCTCTTTTTATCACCTAATTTTTCACTGTATATTTTGAATTTCTCTTGTATTAACATACTGTCCTGCACCCTGCTGTCTCTGTCTTGCGTCTCTCCCCGTCTGTCCCGTGTTTCTGGCCCACTAGCTACTTGGCTTTGGGGAATAATATTTTGTCTTTTCCTCTCTTTCTCCTGCTCTCAGTCTCCAGCTTGTAGCTAAAGCCCAATCTCTGAAGCTGTACTGTATGTGATAGTGACTTTAACTGAATCCAAGTCTTGAGTATTTAATGTTGTGAGTGTGTGCCAACATTTCAATTTCCTCCAGAGTGTCTTCAGTCTCTCTTGCCTTCTACTTCTTGTCTCTCTGGAGGTGACAGTTTGTCTGTGGCTTTCTTTTCCAGGATGAAAACTGCTCTCCTGTTTTCATGTTTCCAGCCCTGTCCAGCTAACTCCTGAACCTCTCATAGCTTCTCTCCCAGTTTCTTAATGTTCAGTATTGATGGTGTTTCCCCCGTGTTCATTAAGCCAAAAATAAAGAAATCATCCAGACATTAGAAAAAGAGTACCTATATCAAAAACTATGTAACTTCTAAAAGAAAAATGCTCAATTTAATACACTTACGGAATTTATTGGTACAGCCTTACTTGGTCTGGTATGACCAGTAGCATATCATGGCTAATGTTAGCTAATGTTAGCACTGACTTTATTTTTTGACACAAAGACAAATAGTAATTAATTTCAACCCTAAAATCTACTTGCAGACACTTGACATTGCTGCAGATAGATTCCTGCAGATTTGTTTTTCATACTATAATAACCAGTGGCTGCCTGGAAGGTAGGAAATCAATCTAAAAACTATGCTATGAAATGCTCTTGAAAATGAAGAACTCAAAGAAAAGGCACACCTATTCTAGTGAGGCAGTGGCTCGAGTCCTACTGTCATGCAAACTCAAGGCAACATTATCCTACAGACACATTGAACAGTTACCACATAGATCTGTCCATAACTAACAAATGTAAACAACACACAGTTAGTCCACTTGGGATGTTTGGTTATTGTCCAACCTGAGTTCCACTCTAAGGATAATAGGCCACCAAAAATAGTAATTACAGTTTTATGTTGCTAACTAAATGGGCTTTTTCTATGTGTGTGTGTGTGTGTGTGTGTGTGTGTGTGTGGCAACCATCCTTGCAGACAAGAAGAGCCCAACTGTACCACTGAATGTGTCTGACCAGAGGCTGCTTGAGGCCAGCCAGCAGTTCCAGAACAAACAAGGGAAGGGCACAGTGGATGTTTGGTGGCTGTTTGATGATGGAGGTGAGTCTGGGAGAAAGAAAAATGTCCAGTTTTGGGAGATTAGTCCAATGGTGAATGTCACCAAGTTATCCACTATACCCAGTAGATCTAACATAGTCCAAATAGCTGTGAGCAGCAGTGCACTACTTTCACTGCATGAGGACCAAGAAAACCAAATAACACCTATTATTGTTGTGACACCACACCTTGTATGTTTTAGAAATGTTTGCTAGGCGGGCAACCAGTCATCACTTTTTGTTTCCAAAGTAAAATAATTCTGTTGGTAGGTAATACATCCACAATACAATGCACGTTTTGATTTGTTCAGTCAGAACATACATTTGGTGTACTGTCCCTGAAAAGTATGAAGGCACAAAAGAAAAAAAATAATTTGAGACATTTTGTCATTATTATGACTTCTGTATCTTGTACAGTTATCATGACTTAGCACCTCATAATTATGAGATCTGTATCCATAAAAATAAATACAAAAAATACAAACTGAAATTTATTTTGGAAAAACTTTAAAAATTCACCATCGTAAAACTTAAATTATTCTTTTAAATGCACAGGTGCCTTGCATGGAAACACTTTGCACATAAACATATTAAAAATATATGGACACAGACATACATGTGCAAAGAACAAAATGAGTAATATAAAGCAAATTTATTTTAGCAAATTGCTCTCAGCAGGACAACACAGAGGCGTGGACCCCTGAATTGATACTCAAAATTACAATTGCAAATCAATCCACAGCTGTTAGAAAGACCAACTCTACCAGTGATGTGTTGATCAGTGGAGCTGACAGAGCCAATATGTTAATATAACTTATTCTGTATTGGGCGGAATGATTTTGGTTCTTTGTCAGCCCAGCAGGGTGTAAAGATGTGAACAAGGCCAGAGGCATGACTCATGTGTTTAAGACACTGTGACATGTGACATGTCAGCCTCTTCATTGTTGACAGCAGAGACACTGACACTATTTGGTGCAGGCAAAACTGTTTTTGGAGTACAATGATCTCACTTCTGGCTCAATTCTGAACTGCTACTTAGAGCTGATTTTTTGGATGACAATTTATATTTATATATGGTGAAAGTCATATGTCATGATATTTTAAGTGTTTACATTATCCTGCAAATCTCTATGTGTAAACTAGTCCTCTGACTAAAAGTCAGTTAACTCCAACACCATTTTCTGAAATGTCTGAAGTGCAGTGTTTGTGAATGGGAAGCCGGTGAGGGATCATGTTTTTTGTTGCTGCAGCAGTGACTCTTACTAGTTGGTCAGGGGGCCTGCTCAGAGGGGGCTACTTCTATCGTCTACCCAACAAGCCTTATTTGAAAAATAGAATAAAAAATTTAACATTCCTAAGTGTGCTTGCGTAAAAGGAGAGTCTGCAGAGATTCTGAAGCTGAGACACAGCAGATGTTTAATATTTACATCACAGAAGCTCTATCCTCATGGGTGTGAAGCACAAAGCCATGGCCATTTCTACCCCGTGCCGAGCCCCAGTGGATGCACGGTCACTCGCCGGCGGGGGTGGTGAGAAGGCTCCGGTGAGTTCGACTCCACGCCAACCGGAGCACTGGACTGTAGCCTGTAAGGACAGACATGGTGCAAAGCGCCCGACTCCTCTACCTTCACATCGGGACCTCCCGCTGGCCAACAGGTTTGACATCCTGGACACGCAGGACTTTCCTCCACTGGAGGGACGCTCCCTTTTTCCAGCAGCCAAGTCTTCCTCCTCCTCTCGCCGCAAGTTACTGAAAGAGGCCGTGATCAGGAGAAGCTCTGGGGGTCTCATTCGTCCTGAGACGGCAGAGAACACCTCTGCTAAGAAGGACGCCGCCCCCTCGCCGCAGCAGTCTTCGGCCACAGCTATCCCAGGGACAGCTGATGGAACTCGGCGGGCTCCACGATCATCGACTCTGCCTCCTCTCATCCCCCCAACTACGCTAATTGTAGGAGATTCCATAGTGAGGAATATCCGCTTCGCTAATGCGGTCACACGCTGCTTTCCCGGAGCAACGACCCCCGACATCCTCGAAAAGCTCCCCGGACTTCTGGCTGCACTCCCGACGACTATCACGAAAATCATAGTCCATGTCGGCACCAATGACACCGCCCGTCAGCAATCGGAGCTGACGAAAGCAGACTTCATCCACCTCTTTGACCTGCTCAACAGCACCGGAAAGCATGCTTTCATTTCGGGTCCAATTCCTACGCTGGGTCGGGGAATTGGCCGTTTTAGCAGGATCCTCAGCCTTCATACCTGGCTCCAGTCTGTCTGCAGCACCCATGACGTTGGTTTTATTCACAACTTTAACTTATTCTGGGATCGTTCTTCCTTGTTTGCACGAGATGGTCTTCACCCGAACAAGTCAGGTAGTCGCATGCTGGTGGCTAACCTGCAGCACGCTGTGCTGTCCTCCTCACGTAGTTGACTATTTACATCACCTGTTTCCCCTCGCTCTTCTTCTACCTCTTCTCTGCCCACCAAAAACTGCCACGCACCCTCTGCTGTCACTACCCCCCCCCCTTGTGGCTGCTATCTGGAGCCCGGATGCCTCTAGTGCCACCTTTAACATTCCTGTGGTAATTTCGGACAGGTCCTTAATGCGAAACAGACACAGCCGACACAGCGACAATAATAACTTAATAAAGATCCGGGCCAGAACCCGACCTCCAGTCTCAACATCAAATCTGAAGCAGCACAGACTTTTTAAGATGGCTCTTCTGAATGTAAGATCCCTCTCTAACAAAACGTTTATTTTAAATGATTTTATCTCTTCCACTGATTTAGACTTTGTTTTTAACTGAATCCTGGTTACGTCCTGGTGATCACAGTCAGCTGGCTGAATTGTGCCCTCCTGATTATGACTGCTTTAGTTGCCCTAGGGTCTGTGGTCGAGGTGGGGGCCTCGTTACTGTCTATAGGAAGCATTTTAAGTGTGACCTCATAGCTTGCAATGATTTTTCCTCCTTTGAAGTGCTCATGTTTAAACTTGGTGGCCCCCTCCCAGTCATATTTGCTATTATATATCGCCCCCCTAAACCAGCTGGCTCCTTCTTGTTGGAACTCCCTGAGTTTTTATCCAGTCTTGTGTTAAATTATGATAGAATTGTTCTTTGTGGTGATTTTATTATTCACGTTGATGACTCCTCTAATGCCCTTGCTGCTGATTTTTTTAAATATCACTAACTCTTTCAACTTACAACAACATGTGTCTGGCCAAACTCATTCCCGTGGCCACACCTTAGACCTAGTCTTTACTTTGGGCCTGAAAACCCCATCTGTGGAAACCAGGGACATGTTTGTATCTGATCATCTATGCATTGTTTTTAACTGTGAATTACAGGCTGCTAGTACTGTCTTATCCCACTCTAAGTACACAAGCGTCCTTAATGAGCATAGTACCTCAAAATTCTGTACATTGTTTAGTTCTCCTGGCAGTGTGTTTCCCCAACACCAACGATTTGGTTGATTATTTTAACTACCTGTGTTCTTCAACCTTAGATCTCATAGCTCCTCTGAAAAATAGACAAAACTCAAAGACTAGAAAACAGCCATGGTTAAATGACAGTATTCGAAGCTGTAAAAAGAAATGCAGAAGAGCAGAACGCAGATGGAAGAAATCAGGTCTCCAGGTCCACTTTGTGGCCATGAAAGAGTTATTACGCCTTTATAACAGGATGGTAAAGGATGCAAGAACATGTCATTTCTCTGCACTTATTTCTGCCCATCAGCCCAGATTCCTGTTTAAGACTGTGGATCAGTTATTTAACCCAGCCTCTCCTTGTGCCCCTGCTGAGTGTGATGCTGATTGTGAAAAGTTTCTTTTGCACTTTGCTGGAAAGGTGGAGTTAATAAGATCTGATATCACCCCCAATCCTGCCTTTTTAGATGTGGATCACCCACTCAGGGATTCTTTGAGCAATTTTTCTGCTGTTACTCTGCCCGAACTCGCAGACATCATGTGATGTGATGAGAGTATCCTCCAGCCCTCTGGACAAAATCACAACTAGGTTTCTATTGGAAGTTATGGATTGTATTGCGCCCCTTTTACAAATTATTTTTAACAGCTCGCTGTCTACTGGCTGCGTCCCTGATTTCTTTAAAACAGCTTGTGTCCAGCCAGTCCTAAAAAAAACCTGGGCTTGATCCCACCCTCCTGGATAACTACCGCCCAATATCCAAATTGCCTTTTATTTCGAAGATTCTCGAAAAACATGTATCTAAGCAGCTTCTTGCTGCTGTGGAAAACAATAATACCTTTGAAAAGTTCCAATCTGGCTTTCGTCAACACCACAGCACTGAGACAGCCCTTCTCAAAGTCACTAATGACCTTTTAATGAATGCAGACGCAGGCATGTGTTCAATTCTTGTGCTGTTGGACATAAGTGCTGCCTTTGATACAATTGATCATGGCATTCTTTTAGATAGACTGAGGCACTGGGTGGGCATATCTGGCACTGCACTAGACTGGTTCGCATCTTATCTGTCCAATAGGAAATTCTGTGTTAACATTAATAACTTCATGTCATCCTTTTCCCATATCAAGTATGGTGTGCCTCAAGGTTCAATTCTGGGACCAATATTGTTCTCCTTATACATGCTTCCCTTGGGTGATGTAATCTGCAGACATGGTATTTCTTTTCATTGTTATGCAGATGACACACAGTTGTACCTCCCTGTCAAGCCCACTGACCTTACGCTGATTTCTCTGCAGGACTGCCTGTCTGACATAAAAAATTGGATGTCGATAAATTTTCTTCAGCTCAACTCAAATAAAACTGAAATCCTTGTTATTGGGCCCCAACACACCACTAAACAAATACTGCCATCCACTGGTAACCTGTCACAACATATCAAGCCTGTTGCAAGAAATCTTGGTGTCCTGTTTGATAGCAATTTATGTTTTGAGCAACATATCACTAAGCTTGTCCAATCATGTTTCTATCACCTCAGAAATATTGCAAAAATACGATCTATTTTAAATCTTAGTGATGCAGAAACTGTTGTGCATGCTTTTATCTCCTCACGCCTTGATTATTGTAACAGCCTGTTCACTTGTCTTAATCAAAAAGCTCTGACACGACTGCAGACTGTACAAAACTCAGCTGCTAGGCTGTTAACCAGGACCAAGAAGTATGACCACATAACACCTGTTTTAGCCTCTTTACACTGGCTCCCTGTTGGTTTTAGGATTGATTTTAAGATCTTGTTGATTACTTTTAAGGCTCTTCATGGCCTGGCCCCAGATTATATTTTAGACCTTGTAATCCCTTATGAACCTTCACGTAGTTTGAGATCTTCGGCAGGGGTCTCCTGTCTGTTCCTGAGTCCAGGATGAAAACTAAGGGGACAGAGCTTTTGCTATCAGGGCCCCGAGGCTCTGGAACAACTTGCCCAAGAAATTAGGTTGTCTGAGTCAGTGTCTTCGTTTAAGTCTCGTCTCAAAACACATTTTTATCTGAAAGCATATCCTGATTTTACCTGAACTGGCTGTTTATTTTATTGTTTATTTTATTGCTTTTGTGTATTTTATGTGTTTTATTTCTTTATATTTCGTCATTCACTGTGGTATTTTATTTTTCTTGTTGTGAAGCACTTTGTACTTTGTTTTGATAAGTGCTCTATAAATAAAGTTTTATTATTATTTATTATTTATGTTGAGCGCCTGTTTGTTGCCTCCTGTCCAGGTCTGACCCTGCTGATTCCCTATCTACTGACCAACAAAAAGAGGTGGAAGGACTGCAAGATCCGCGTCTTCATTGGAGGCAAGATCAACAGGATTGATCATGACCGCAGAGCGTAAGTACTGCATCTTCTTCCAATCCAATATGTCAAGTTTAAAGGTTAACACAAGTAGATAATATGACGTTATACGACATTTAGCAAAAGCAATGACTTCTCACTTTTCCCAAGTGTACCACACCTGCTGGCAGATATGAACTCTTTTAATGAGTCTTTTGAAATTATTACCTGTTATTGCCAAAACCATACATGTACCCTTTGATTGTTGTAAAATTTAAAAACATTTAAAAATACGACAACAACTGCTACTGCTTCTACTTATAATAATAACGACCAACGACAAAGCCAAATGGCGGGGAGACCCACGAATCTCAGCTTAGCTGGCAAAGGAAAACAGCGGTCAACATCGGTAGGGGCTCAGCGGCGATCTTGCTCTCCGTGAAGGGAACGGTCGGTCCGTGTCTCTTCCTTCTGCAGGTACGGGATCGTTATAAACAGTCAGGATCCAAAGTGTTCAGCAAACACAAAATAGTCTGTTTCTCGTCCAGCGAGTTAAGACTTCTAGGGAAATTAAAGTTCACGTGAAAAGCATCTTCGTGTGGTAACAGCATTTACTGTGGAGAGAGGTATGATGCTCCTCCTTTCGTAAACGGGTTACTGTGGAATGGCAATGGGCAGTGTGGAGTGCCAGGCTTTATGGAGTTGGTGTCGTCATAGCTATGCGCTGAGATTTCATGTGCTGTCTCGCACATCTCGTCCAATAGGAGTCCGTTGTTTAGATTCAACTAAGATCTCACGTTGGGTTCAAACGAGATCTCGTCTCAGTTTCACATTCAGGTGTGAATTAACGGCTGTGTTGGCTTGGCGCATTCCTACTGGGAGGAATGGCTGGGAGGGCGGCTGTGGCTTAGTGGTAGAGCGGGTCGTCCACCAATCGGAAGGTCGGCGGTTCGACATATGGACTGAGACAATTTATATTTATATATGGTGAAAGTCATATGTCATGATATTTTAAGTGTTTACATTATCCTGCAAATCTCTATGTGTAAACTAGTCCTCTGACTAAAAGTCCGTTAACTGTGTGGACGGCTTCTCTCAGTCCACATGTCGAAGTGTCCTTGGGCAAGACACTGAACCCCAAATGCTCCCGAGGGCCTTCAATGTGTGAGTGTGTGTGAATGATTAATTAGTTTCTTTGTACTGATGAGCAGTTCTGCCATCAGTGTGTGAATGGGGTAAATGCGATATGTAGTGTGTGAAGTGCTTTAAGTGGTCAGAAGACTAGAAAGGCGCTATACAAGTACAGTCCGCTTTGAGTGGTCAGAAGACTAGAAAGGCGCTATACAAGTACAGTCCATTTACCATTTACTGTCTGTTCTTTGTTTCTCAGTCAAGCCTCTTAGTGAAGGCTTTGGCCTTTCCAGGTAGGCCTGTCTTTTGTCTCTCACACGTGGTGAGGCTAGGCAAGGCCCAACAATGGCATTGGATGAGAACAGGATGAAGCCCTATGACAGCCCTGGTGTTCTTGTATTAGTTTGCATTATGTTTATAGATTACTACTATTATTCACTATTATTCTGCCGACCATGTATATAAATGGAGGTGGACCAGACATTAGAAAGCTCCACACTCCTCTGCTCAGCTGCTGCTGACAACATGACACACTGACACTGTGTTTGTCTGCAGCTACAGATACTGTATGTTCTGTTGAAGTGTATGTTAGCCATAAGAACTTGATATATATTAATATACAACATGTCTAAAATAAATGTTTACTTGCCATTTGTAAAGTTTTAAAATTTTAAATTGGCCATTCCAAAGTGACAGTTTGGCTGATGCCCTTGTTACATACTTTGGGACACAGTGTAATCAGGACACAGTGCAGGACATAACACTGCATAAAATAACTTATGATTTATCTCTGTATGACAAATGGTCAAACTGGCTGTTTTTATTTTAGTTTAGTTTTTAGTGACTATAAATGCAAAAGCTTTGATGAGAGTCATAAAATCATCTTTTGTTGGCATCAAAATGTAACACTCAGCCTCTGACTTACTGCCTAATTAGAGCTGAAGAAGTAAACTAAAGGATCATTCTGATGGCTTAGGATCCGACAATGTGGTTAAATTTTACATTACTGATGACCAATTCATAAAAATATTTCAGACTCTTGTAATTAACCTTGGGAATTAAACCAAAAAATGATCTGCTAATGTAGGCCACGAGATGCAGCTGAAAGCTCCACAACATTTTCAGAAGTGGACCTTGTGCTAAAAAAATGTTGACAATTATTCAGACGGATTTCATACTATCATTATATCATTAAAATTTACTTGTTTGAGACTTGAAACTAGCTGCAGAGAGCTAATCCATCTGAGTGTTTTGTTTCCTTCATTTTGGTATCAAATTTATGTTATTGTTATGTGGTTATGTAGTTGAGTGCAGGTCTACTTTAAACACACTACTGTGGTGCGTTCAAGAACGCCCTAACTCATAACTTCACTTGCACTAGAAGTAAAGGCAACTAAATGTTTACTGTGAATGTTTAGTCGACAGCAAGTTTCAAGTTTTCAAGTTTCAAACTTATTTTTTATAGTGTAATGAAATGAACTGAGACTACATACTACGACTGCCTAGAAGGAATGAATCTAAAATATTACGATTAATTGTGGAAAGTGGTCATCAGTAATGTAAATTATACTTTGTGGTTAATGAGTTAATGGTTAATGGTGGGATTTGTTTGGTCTCTGTAATTAATATTATAAAGAGTACGGTCTAGACCTGCTCTATAGGAAAAATGCAATGACATAACTTCTGTTATGAATTGGTGCTATATAAGTAAAATTGAAGTGAATTGAGTGAAAAAACAGAAAAACAGACCTGGAGTCAGGATGTGGTTAGCTTTGCATAAAGACTGGAAGCAGAGGGAAACCGCTAGCATCTGACTCGGTGAAAGAAAGCAAATAAGCATGTTTCACAAAATTGAACTATTCTTTTGCATAAACCTAAACCTTCATGACAGAATCAGTTTTTAGCACAAAGACATCTCTCACCCTCTGCTGCTCTTGTTGTCGTTCTACACACACACTCTTTTCCCCCATCTTTCTCTGTTTCTCATTGTCCCCTACAGCTGCCTCCTACCTCCCTTTTGTTAGATAAAATTAGCTTGGTGCTAGCAGCCTTTTATCTCTGTGTGTGAGCACACAGCTCTATGTGCACTTTGAATTCCCCTTTGTGTTTGTTTACTGTAAAACTACAGAGTGGCCATTTCAACAGATATCTGACACTTCCCATACGGTATACTGACAATCACACATGCTCTGCAGAGACAGAGAGAAACAGCTATTACGCGGACTCAGTTTTACAAGCACGGACCAGGAAAAGCAACAGTGAACACATCTGGTTGGTGCGTCATTCAATATGATGTAATTCGGCACCACATTGGTTTCGATAAGCTACGTCATTACAACAAGCCTCCTCCACACATAGCTCACCTGCTGTTGTGAAAACGGAATTGCGGCCTCTATGTCTGTCCCTGTATGATACAGCGAGAGAGAAATAGAAAGAGTTTGAAAATCGAATAGCTAGCCAACGAACGTATCACCTTATCAAGTGAGCGTTAGCATTCATTTGAAATGGTGTTTGTGTCCACCTGATGAACGTAATTCCAATAGTCACTTTCCTATTAGCTCTGGTTTGGTCTCTACCAACTCCTGAGAAAAATATCTGGATCTTTAGCTGCTAAATGCTACACTATGTTCACCAGCTAGTCTCTAACTGCAGTTAGAGTCTGACTGCTGTTTGGTGCTGGCCAGGTAGCATGCAGTGGGTTTATCAGAGCTTTTTCACTGAAAACAGCTGTCAGTAAAGTTGTGGGCCGTAAAACCAAAACAATGAGCTTCAAGTCGCTATAAAGCTTCATAGAGCTGAGGGGGAACAGAGAAGCTGGTGATAATTCTCTGTTGGTTTGTCACTACGGGTGACACCTTTCACATTACACACAGTCATTTGACTGACTGTTAACATAAAATATTGATCAGTGCAGCATAAGATTTAATTTGTATTGGGTTTCACATTTAAAACCAGGAACGTGACAGTAGTACAAAAACAACATAAACATGCCATGGTATAAAGCTCTCCATATGTGACAGATAATGCTTTCAAGCACTCAGCTTCTTTGAAGTTGAAGCTAAAGGAAATGCCTCTCATACACAGAATGCCACAGTGCTCCCAGTAAAGTCTGTCCTACCTGCCTCCACCCTCCCAGCAACTCCATGTTCAAACAAAGCTATTTAAAGCAGCTTCCCCTGGCCTTCAGGATGACTCAATGATGTTATCTCTGTCCACAGCTCCATTGATTGAAAATGTCTTGCAGCTGGTTTCCAGTATTTATCCCAAAGCTCTTTGTTTTTGCTTTTTCTGTGCAGGATGGCCACTCTGCTGAGCAAGTTCAGAATAGACTTCTCAGACATCACTGTGCTGGGAGACATAAACACTAAGCCCAAGAAGGAGCAGTAAGTCTTCAATTAACTTCAAAGAGCAAAGCTTTTCTACCTGCTGAGTCACATTTTCAGTTTTGTCATTCCTATCTGTTAAAATAACTTTTTACTCACACTTAAAGGTACTGTATGCAACATTCACTGCCACTAAATGTCGCACTAGCGCACCAGCATCTCAAACCAAAACAAACGGACCCTATGGCCTACCAGACTCCATTGAGAAAAACTGTAATTTTACCTTGCATATCGTCATAAAACACACTTCATTCAAACTGGACAGAAACAAAATAAAACTCACAAAAAAATGTCTTTGTTAGTCTTTCCACTGTTCCAACAATCACCAACGCTGGTTTGTTCGAAATAAACCCTTAATTCACCGTAATATTCTGGCTCTATGCCTCATCCGACAGCTGTGAAACAGGTCGCCATTGCTGCAACATAATCCTTGAGGATAAATGTGCCTGTCAAAGTAGCCTACGTCCACTAAAAATGCAACATGACAACACTATGGAAAGGATCCCTATAGAGATAGACCTTTTTGTTAAACAGTAAGATCCTTTTTGTTTAACGAGAAACAGGCATTACATCGTCACCTTTGTTAGTCTTTCCACTGTTCCAACAATCACCAACTCTAGTTTGGTCGAAATAAATCCTTAAGAGCCGTTTCTTTTCTGTTTCCTCACAAAGGAACAGATTTACAGGGAGGAACTCACATGCACTAACACGCACGTGCGGCTGGACCAGCTATATAAACAAAGCACAGAGAAGCTCCGATAACAACACAGGCAGAGGACGCCATTATGCCACTATATCTTTACATAGCAAATAGTTGTTTTCTGCTATATTAATGTTCAGAATCTCATATACAGAACCTTTTAATGTAAATTATCAAATAAAATCCGGTCAAATAAAGACTGGTCACTAAAGAAATATTGAGGGGGGTGAAATTACCTGTGCTATAATGGCTTAGATAGTAAATTCAGTATTTTGTCCATCTCCACAGCATTATTCTATCAGTACAACAACAGAGTAATTTCATACTCACCACTCTGCTGAAAACACTCTTTTTAACACAAACTCTGTTTTCATTCACTAGTTATTTCCCATTGCTTCTACTTTGTCAGTTTTTCAACCACTGTTAAGCTACTAATGAAATCATCACTTCCTGCAGATGTTTCACATTAAAAACCTACCAAGAAAAGGGAAGGATTATGCCCATTGAGCCACTGGAAGGCTTTTGACTTGAAACAAAACTGCAGGGAAGTGTTGAGTCTCATTCATTGTAAATATTAAAAAAAAGCTGCAAAGTAGAAGCGACTGGAAATAATTAGTGAATGAAAACAGTATTTCTTTCAGAGAAGAAAAAGTGAGAGCAGCAGAGTGGTGAGTATGACATGACTCTGTTGTTGCACTGATGGAATTAGTGCTGTGGAAATGTACATTATACTAAGTTTATCAAGACAACAGATGAGCATGGAGGAAGTTTTGAGTTTGCATTAATCTGGCAGCAGGGGGGAATTAGGAATGAAGACGTATTTCTTACACGTACTGGGGTCAGCTCCCCAGTTTAAACAGTTTAAACCAATTATACCATTATACCAAACCAATTACATTAGCCACTTATTTGGAAGTGAAAATAAAAGTAAATGTCTATTATCATCTTCCATCATTTTGTAAAATTTAATGTACGTTAATAAACGTTAAGTATGGTAGGTCAAATTTGAACCTGGAAGATTTAATGGATGTCTACAGGAGACAGTTGGTATTCACTTCCAATAAAGTAAATTTCATAACATGGTTAAAACTGGATTTGTTTTAAACCTTCCTGGTCATTGCCCCATGTACTCTGTTGTAAAGCTGTGTCCAGCACACTCACCATGTCTCCGGATCGCAGCAATGAAGTGTGTAGTTAAAATGTTATTGTAACCAATAGGAATGATTGCTAAAACTACAAAAAGTTTCCTTTTGTATTTCCTTTACCGTAGTATTTACCACTTTGAATTACACAGAAACCCCATTGTTGTACAGAAAAAACTATGTATGTCTCCGTATCATATAGAAAATTCTGCAGCAGCTAAAAGCAGAACAGAAAACCACCATCATCCATGTCTAAATCACCCATGTCTTAAATTCTGTGTAAAGATAATTAACATGAAAAGCAACAGAAAACCATTGTTGATTTTCATGGATAGATTTTATCTTTACTATATGAATATATATGTACAATTTTTCACATAAATTAATAATGATAGACAGATGAGTCTATGGCCAGAGAGCCAGCGGAAGAGTGAATCACTGCCACCCTCATGTGGTCTGCTTGTGTAAAGACATGACAGTGGAATACTGGCTGCAGAACCTGACACTCAGAGCCTAATGAGCTGAGATTACATTTCAGTTTGCCTTGAACAGATAATGATTAGAAAAATCCATATATTTATATGATTTTAGAAATGACTTGATGACATAAAGACTGGTGTTCTACATATTTCTACATAACTTTTGGTCATGTTGATCCATAAAGAGTGTTGTTTTATCTTTTTGCTGTAACGTAAAGGATCATTCCAGCTAATTACAATTTGGGTTTCACTTTTGTAGATTTGTCCATCGTTGATATCAGTAATAATAACATTGTACTCACCAAGTTAATGTCTGAGATCTAGGAACACGGTCACATCACTAAAAATAAGTCAGAAATAGATGATCAGAGAGGTTGGAAAGGTTGAAGTTATTTTGAAGAGAAAACGAAGGAGAACAGTAAAATTATTGCCCAAACTGTCTGTTGTAAACATCCAACACAGTTTACAGATCAACTTCTACTTCAACTCTACTGTACTGTAGCTTTACACACTCCTGCAATAAGGGATTATTAGTAATATTTCGGGTGTGCTTTTCAGTTTGACCTCCAAATAAAGTGGTTCAGATAACGTGGATAATCTGTTGTTTCCAACCTGTCTGATCATCTGACTGCTCGTATTCCTTGACCTGACGAACGTCTTTGTATCGATATTGGCGTCGTAATTGATAGAAATGAAGGCCAAAACTACAAAAATAAGACTCGAGTTGTAATAGACCGGAGTTATGCTTTTAATCTCTGCTTGATTTGATCATATAATTGACAAGAGAAAATAACACCACGTAAAACAACTCCGTCCAGTTGTATCCCTGTCTACGGTTGTCACATTTTTAAAAATTCAAGTGAAGTCTGAGTATTCTTTAAGGCTTCATGATGTTGATGCCTGGCTTGTATAAGGGGATTAACCATGAAGCTGTTGTTGTGCAGTGTGTCGGCCTTTGATGAGATGATTGAGCCGTATCGGCTAAAGGAAGATGACATGGAGCAGGAGGCTGCTGAGAGGCTAAAGAACAGCGAACCCTGGAGGATCACTGACAATGAGCTGGAGCTGTACCGCGCCAAGGTCAGCACACTGCTACTCACTGTAATTCACTGTATACTGTATCATTTTGTGTATTTTAATTTCAGAAGTATACAACACTTGTTGAACAATGTTGCCAATGTTGATTATCCATGTAAGTTGATACCTGAATGTTTGAACCTGTATTTGTGTTTGTTTTGCTCTTCAGACAAATCGTCAGATCAGACTCAATGAGCTGCTGAAGGAGCACTCGAGCACAGCCAACCTCATCGTCATGTAAGCTGATGTGTGTGTGTGTGTGTGTGTGTGTGTGTGTGTGTGTGTGTGTGTGTGTGTGTGCGCGTGTGTGTGCGCGCACGTGTGTGTCTGGGCACTTGTGCATGCATGGGCGCTTGTTCTTGAATTACACAGTGTAATCAGAATCAGCTTTAAACCCAAGTAGGTTTACACATACAAGAAATTTGCTTTGGTATTTTGGTGCAAAACAATAAACATAGTAGAAATATTAAAAATATATTAATAAAGAAAGAATATGTACAATATGACTGTTATTTAAATTACAGTTTGCAGGGATGTGCAATGTGCAAAATATTTACATGGGAATATGCAAAAGTTTACAGTATGAGTATACTGTACTATAAGTGGGGGGTTGGGTGGGTATGAGAGTCAGTGTCAGTGGGGGTCCGGTCTTGTTGATGAGGCTGGCTGCAGACAGAAAGAAACTGTTTTTGTGGTATGAGGTTTTGGTTTTAAGTTTCAATAACAGCAGTGCTCTGCTGACATTTCATTTGAACTTTTTTTTAATAATTACAGTCACCTCAAGATTGATTGTTCTTAACAAGCAGTAAGTCAAATTTATTTATTTTGTTTTTCATTTTAACATGTTGATTGTACCCACTGAGTTAATGCAACATTGTTTGAGGGAGTGTTCTTATGTAGCAGCTGAGGCCATATCAACATTCCCGTTCCTTTAGTGGTAAAGACTCCGTAGTCTGGAGATTTGTAGAGACATTTGAAAGGACATATTGAAACACTGCGTAAGATGTAAGAGCACATGGAAATGGGACTAAATGGGGACTGACACATTTCGAAGACTTGGGAAGTAACCCTAAAGGCTTTGAAAAAGTTTTTGTTGGATTGTTGAACAACGTCGGAAATTTTTGTAACTTTCCAAAACCAAAAATCAAGTAGGCAGGGCATGAACTTCTCTCTCAAGTGTTGTTTTTTCTTTCTTCACACATTATATAATTATCCCCACAGTAATGATTATTGTGTTCAGACCAATATTAGCTCTATGTGGGGGAAAAAACGCAGGGTCATCCGGAATAAAAGCTGAACTTGGCTCACCTATTGCCCTAAGCACACATTCCTGGTAGATTACTGTGTGTTGTCCATGGAGTTTTTACTGTTTATCTGGCAATCTTTGAGATAGAGATTAAAAGTATTGTAACTTTCCAGAGCAGTAACATCCAGTCTCATAGTATTATAAACCTCTGTGCAGTGTTTTCATGTCTGATAAGCCTTCAAAGTTATGAATCTATCATGCAAAGTGGAATTTCATAATCTTATTCCGTCTTCTCACTGTTACCTGAACACAGCCCCTTGCATTTTGTAACGCAGGGCTGTTTTCTGTCTGAACTCCTGGCAACCTGGAAAGTTTAGGAGTTTGGTTGCAAGGACTCTAAAACTTGGGTCTCTGGGATGAAGGAACTTGGCATATCTGCATCTAGTAGGGCTGCAACGAGAGTAAATTTAAGTCAGTAAGAGATTCACATGTTGGCAATTCAATAAACTCAGTTTATTGTCCAGCCCTTAGCATGAAGGGTAGCCTCAAAATTCATTTCACTCTGGTTGCTTGTGATGACACTATGACTCATCTGTAGACCTTGTTATTAAGAGAGGAGATGCAGGTTCAGTCTTTTAGCCTTTAGTTGACACATCATTGTAAGAAGTGATTTTCTTTTTATTCATTTGAATGCAGCCCAGTCAATACTACATCACTCTCACTTGGGTGACAAGCTAACAGGTGACTTTAGATTTGTTGTCATGGTAAAACTGTTATCATGCACTATATCAGTGTGCATTTTACAAACACCCCCCACTGGAATACAAGGTACACCCTGTTTTCGCTTATATGCAGGGAATTTTGAATTTGCACAGGTCATTACAGATCAAATATTTATTTAGTCTGAAACAGTCGCTCAAATTTCTAAGAAAAAGTGACAGCCCTAGTACCAACTGAAATGTGTCTGTAGCACTAGGTATATAAAACTGTCATGTATCAAAGAATGACATCAAATGTCTGGTCAGATTCATAACCTTGTTTACTGATTCTTTGATCAGATAGGTCCTGATTTAAACCACAATTTTATCAATTTCAGACTGTTCTTTTTTCCCCCCCCTATTTCCCAACCAATGTTGTAGAGACAACTTGCTCTGAGATGGAGGACCTCAGAAACTTGGAAACATTAATTAAAAACTTGAAACTGCTTGAAATGCTTAAGACAAGCTAGGGAAGAGTCGTCTGAACATGTAGAAGAGGCACAAACAAGTTGCAGTGAAACAGCAGTTAGAGCATCTTTGCTTTATGATGTGTTTCTAAGTGAAACAGAATATTTGGACAGGATTTAGTTACGAGAGGGATTTGAATCAAATCCTTGAAATTTGATTGAATTTAGAAAAAAAGTGTGTGTGTGGCTTAGCAAATACAAAGTTGCAGAGATATGGAGCCGCAGGACTGTTCACCTCCACCCACAACTCCCTCACCTGCATTATTAGATCACGAGGATAAGGGTTAAATGTTAAATCAGACCTCTACCACATTCTTTGGAAATGTAAACAAAGTTTTTGCCAAATGAAATCCAAACAATTCAATTAAATTTTATTTAGCGTCAATTCATAACAGAAGTTATCTCATTGCACTTTTCCTATAGAGCAGGTCTAGACCGTAATCTTTATAATATTATTTACAGAGACCCAACAAATCTATGTTGCATTCTAAATCCTGACTGAAAATCCTCAAATAAACTATTGTTATTTAGAAAGTCACACAACTGATTGGAACTGCTTTCTCAAGGATCTTAGAGAGAAAGGGAAGGTTAGATATAGGTCTATAGTTGGTTAAAGCCCCTGGATCAAGAGTGGGCTTATTAAAATAGCGGTTTAATTACAGCTACTTTAAAGGATTGTGGTACATAGCCATAAAGACCGATTGATCATATCCAGTAACAAAGTGCTAACTAAGGGTAAAACGTTTTTAAGCAGCCTAGTTGGAATGGGGTCTAAGAGACAGGTTGATGGCTTAGATGAATTAATCATCTAAGTTAGTTGAAGAAGGTCGATAGGAGTAAAGCAGTCAAAACATATAACAGGTTTTACAGTTGTTCTCTAAAGTTCCTGTGTTTGAAGATAAATTGGTACCGGTTGAAGGCAGGACTTTTTTTCTCTTAATAGTTAAAATTTTATTATTAAAGAAACTCATGAAGTTGTTACTACTGAGGGCTATAGGAATACATGTTTCAATAGAGCTATGAATCTCTGTCAGCCTGGCTACAGTGCTGAAAAGAAACCTGGGGTTGTTTTTATTTTCCTCTATTAATGATGAGTAGTAAGCTACTCTAGCATTACGGAGGGCCTTCCTGTATGTTTTAAGACTATCTTGCCAGACCAAATTAGATTCTTCCAGGTTGTTGGAACGCCATTGCCTTTCAAGTTTTCGCGATGTTTGCTTTAATTTGCGGGTTTGGGGGTTATACCATGGAGCTAACCTTCTTTGTTTTATTATCTTCTTTTTTTTAGAGGAGCGATAGAATCGAGTGTCGTTCGCAATGAGCTTGCAGCACTATCAACTAGATGGTCAAATTGGGAGGGACTGTGATTTGCATAAGAGTCCTCTTTTATATTGAGACATAGCACTGAATTAAATGCAGATGGGATCGCTTCCTTGAATCTAGCCACAGTAATATCAGACATCTAGAGTAGGAGTTTTTGCCTAATAGCGTGTAGTCCAGTAATAGCAGTTCAAAAGTTATTAAATAATGGTCCGATAAAGAAGGATTCTGTGGAAAGACTATTAAATGTTCAATTTCAATGCCATATACCAGAACAAGGTCGAGGGTGTGGATAAAACAGTGAGTGGCTTCATGTACACTCTGACAAAAGTCAATCAAATCGAATAATGAGATAAACGCAGTAACACACCTCTTACTATGATACTGTATCGCTCTGCTAGCTACCCACTAGCTAATGGTTAAGTGTTGTTTTATTTGATGGCCGGGATCAGCTCGTCACCCCAAATACGTTTGATTGGATACATTTATGTAACCGTCCCGAGTTCAAGAAGATTCATCAAAAATTAAAAATGTATGTTTTACAGGAAAAGAAAAGAGGCATTTTGATATAAACATACCCAAAATATTTAGCACATAATAAGAAATAAATGAGCAATTAACACAGGGACACAGGATTAGAACTTTGAAAATGTAGTCTGCATTTCATTGTATCTATAAAGGTGGTCTGAAAAGCCTGCTGTCATTGAGAGCAGCAGACTTGATAAATCCTACAAATGTGGATAATGGAGCACACTTTCAGACAGTCTAGAAGGCATGGTGTTGACCCTTAGTTGTACACAGTAAAAGTGACCTCACTGAGTGATAAACCAGTAGGTGACTCCAGACATATTGTTTTGGTATTTTATTTTATTTTATTTATTTGTATTTTATTCAGGCAAAGTTCTTGAACATCTGCTTGTGTTGAGACAACAGTGAACATTTTAGAACTTCTTTTTTTAACTGAACAAAAAGGGTTTTAGAGAATATATTATTACATATTTGTATTTTCTCAATGTAAGGTATCAAAAAAAGTATTAGTTTGGTATCAGTACTGAAGCTCTGGTATCGTATCAGTACTAGTATCAATGAACTTAAACGGAAACAGCCCTATTAATGATTACCCTCACTTTTTCTTGCTTCCTCTTCCTCTGTGCAGGAGTCTGCCATTGGCCAGGAAGGGCGCAGTTTCCAGTGCTCTGTACATGGCCTGGCTGGAGGCTTTGTCCAAGGACCTGCCGCCCATCCTCCTGGTGCGCGGCAACCACCAGAGTGTCCTCACCTTCTACTCTTAAATACACACATGGAGTAGAAAATCCAAGTTTTTAAGTCTCACATCCACTTCTTCCTCTGAGAGCAGACCCACATACCAGTTACAGTCCAAACCTAAAGGTGCACCACATACACTCGAGAGATGGTAGAAAACACAGCCACTGATGGAAACAGTGTTGGTAATGTGAATAAAGATAAAGGAAGTGATATTGGTTGAGATGTGTAAAAGCCCCACAAGTGATGGAGGAATGTCAGGGTTGGGGGGTAGTTGTAAGGTTGTCCACTCTGCTCCTTTATTTCAATTTATTCCAAGATGTCTGTTTTTTTTCTCGTAGCTCTGGTTTCCTCTAAATTCCTCATGAAAATTTCATTTTTGATAAAGTTGATTTCTCTCAGGCTCCAAAGCAGTCGTGCACAATGTTCATGTTGTTCTCATGATATGGAATATCTTGATGTCATACTTGTTAAGTTAATTGGACCAGTTGTGTTTGTGATGCAGCAATAATCACCCTGTTGTTAACCTTAAATATTGGGAGAGAACCATGCAGAATGCTTTGCAACACCTTCTTAAGCCTTATGGATGTGCCTTCCAGTTGAATCAGATGAAATAATTATAATCTCTATCCAGATTGACAATATTACCTATTATATTGGTGGATAATAGTTAGTTTTATTGAGTTTTAAATGTGATTCCTTCTCAGCTGGAGCATTGTATTTATGCGAGTGGATTGCATGAATTTAATGAAGGGTGTCCACTTGATTTCATAAAGACTTTTCCATTTCACTTTCTCTCTCTTACCCTAATCAACATGTTTATTTTGGGTTTTTCATTTTTTATTCACTTTTGAGTCTTCCTTTTTTAAGCAGTTGAATATTTACGATTCAAAACAAGACACAATTTATCTTTTTGGCACAGTGCCTAAAAATGTTTTTATGGGTCTTAAATTTAAGATCTTGTTGTTTGTCAGAAAAAGATATGAACCTAGTTTTCCATTAGCCTTGTCAGATGGAAAGACTATCTCTCTCATGTAGCTGCTGATCGACTAAATTAAGTCTTTCTTTCAACAAGTTTTGTGTTTCTGTGTCCACATGTACGGTTCTTCTCCTGTAAAGAAACTGCTCTACCCAACAAGCTAGTTAAAACCTTGCCTTAATGCTAGAACTAACGATTGTCATGAGTTCCCTTTCTCTTATAAGCCATACTGGCTGGACGGTTTGTGGGTAAATGCAGATAGCAATCCAATAGTAACTTGTTAGGGGAAGTGTTTCAGC